>CM074525.1:605000-1120464 GCA_037379345.1 Perna viridis | reverse complement strand
TTGAATTTCTTCCATCGATCGGATCGCCATTCTGAAGAGACATTGTTATAGCATCCTCGATATCAAACCTTGCAGCCGAATGTAGTTGTGACTTCACATGAAAATATACAACGTATAATGTGTTGTAGGTACATGTATTGACTATAGAAGCCTGCAACGGGAGGTTCAAAATTTAAAAGTCCATTAATATGAAAAGAGTAATAACACACCGATGTAATAAATTCTAAAGAGTGGTAAAAAAATAAACCAAAAGGAAAATCAGTAATGACAATATCAAGGTGAAAACTAGTGATTTTTATTGATAAATATAAAAATCACCTTTTATTTAGTAAATCGTTGTTATTGTGCAGGTTGAAAGATGTTTAAAAATATGCAATGTTTATACAAAGCATAATATCTTTTCGAGGTATCATTTACAAAAAATAAATAAACCGAAATAGCGAGAAAGCATCAGTCAATTAGAATTTTGCTAAAAAAAACAACAAAAACCCAGCGATTGCGTTTATATCTATCTCCGAACCATTCAACGGGCCGGTAGATGTACATACGTATTTTTTGCATTGTTCATTGCTTCAACCGATACTGCGTTTACAAAACTAAGAATTTCAGTTTAGATTCAAATGTGTACTTAATATCCCGATTCAAGAAAATAGATGAATGAAACATAAAAAAAAATTAATAAGACTTTTCACCGATATGTGGTTGGTTCTCTGCCTGTCAAACAAAATTTTCTGTTTTTCACACATTATTTAATATTGACAAGAGGTGAGACATGTATTAGGTTACTACATGTTCTCCTTTTAAAATTGTAAAAGTCATATTTCATTTAGTTTGTTTTCCTTTTATAGAGTGAACTGAAAAAGCAAAAACAGAATCATAGTTGAACAAGTCCTTTCAAACGAGATTTCAATTTATCATGATGTAATATAGTGTAAAGAGTCGAGAATTCAAAAGTTAAGAGAAAACTAATTTCCGAAAAGCTGTGGGATTTAAGGTTTTGAAGTAAATCATTAGATGTTTTAAGTATTCACATGTGATTAATGACTCTTCGAGAGTATGTAGTATTGCAACAAGCTTTCTTTTCATCCTTCGCTGCGGACAGAATCTTTCTAAGATGAACTGACATCCCCTTCGTGGTGTAAGATGAAGAGCTTCCTTTCGTTGTATAGATTCTTATGAATTTTGGGATTCCAATACAAGTTAGGTAAGTCCCCACATTGGGTTTCGATGTTTAGAGAAGACACGAAGAACTTGATTTTGTGGACGATTTAAAAAAATGAACGTTTGCATGTGACATTGACTAGGAAGTTACTATCAATATTCAATTCCTTAATAAGGCAATTGAGGTAATGCATTTTCAAACAGATACAATGTTTTTTGAAGCCTTGTCAGCAGGGACCCTAACATATTTCTCATGTAGTGAGATAAGGCATTCGAGTGCATCACGATAGTTGAATACAGACTTGGTTTTTTTATTGACACATTTCTGGAGATCGTCAATACGATTCCATACTAACGATCGGGCTGCACGTATATCCAATCTGACAAGGACTCGATTTCTAGTTCTTGGTCCTTTTCCCTCTTTATCCATGATCTGGCATAATCTTCGACAGCATCCAATATGGTTTGAAATTAAGTTTCCAATTGAGGCACTGTGTTTCTCAAGAGCGTTGTGAGGGGACTTTTAGAAAGTAAGTTTAAAATAATCCTATATCTAAAACCATATATTACTGTTTTCCCAGCAAGAAATAAAATGTATAACTAACTATCAAAACTACTTCCAATGTATAGTACAAGGTATGTGAAATCTTGCCCTAAACAAAAATGTCTTGTTATGACAAAACAAAACCAAGCAAAAACAAAACAAATTTTTGATTGGAGACCATATTAATTTATTTGTATATTGAGCACAACTAATCATGTGTGAATAAGTGGAAAGTATAACTAAGAGAAAAAAAAACACTCTAATATACTACAACTACATGTATGAATGACACAAAATGTAGTTGAGCAATAGTAAAATACTTCTTGTTCATTTACAAACCGTGTGTGTAGGAGTAATCAAGGGAACCAAAGTTATAGCGGTAATCAAAAGAATGTAATCCAGGGACAAAGTCCAGACATGTAAAACAGACATACACAACAAAGAACATAAAGGAACTAAAATCATACATACAAAGTAACAAAAGTAAATGAGCAACTCGGAATCAGTAATTCGTTGCTTCATTTAGTTTGAGGTAAAAAATTATTTTGACTCATAGAAGAATAATAACTGTTCTTACCTCATTAAATTCGAAGGCTGCTAACTGTAAAGGTGTGTTCCCCTGCCAAATTAGAGTAATATTCAAAGGAAATAATCACAATTGAAAATTAAAACATAAAATAAAATATATATACAAATAGACAAACCTGTTTTTATGTATAATAACAGTAATTGTCAAAAGATATACGTAGCCTTATCACATTTGTAGGTAATGGTCGTCAATGAATAGATAGCAGGTCTTCTCTTACTAAGTTGTGCAACGGGGATTAGGATTAAACCATTTTTTAAAGAATTATACGGAATTTCATTACCATTGCATCTATAAAAAAGGATTCGGGAACCAGTTTTTCTTATTATATATGTAACACTATTGGTAAAGAATGATTACAGTTGTGTGAGTACCTCAGAATCCTTAACGTCCAGTTCAGCTCCGTTCTTCAGTAAATCTGCAATTACTTCTTTAAAACCTCCAATGGCGGCAAGATGTAGAGGTGTTTGATCCTAAAACGGAAGATGAGAATACCATAATATAACATTAAACAAATCAACAAACAGCTTGGTGCTATCAGAACATGTCTAGTAAGTAACTATACAGTGCGTGTTTGGTGCATAGATCAGCCACCCATGACAGATTTCGTTGCCCCAAGTACAACATAAACAAGTGAAATATCCTTAACAGTTACTATTGTTTTTTCATGAATAAACATTCAAGTCAATGATATTGACGAACGAACTACTAGAATATTTCATATGGAATATCCAGTCAAGTACAATTCTTTGTAGTTAGATAGTTAAAAACTTTATGCCAAAGTACTTTGGATAAATGCTAGTCTGTGTAACTTCGTGTTATAAACATAGCTGGTCAATAAGTCATTTTACAATTTCCCAGTCACAAGACAACATCACGCTGTGAAGACAAACACTCAAGTGATTTCGGATTTTGATTTAAATTTGTTTTTGTTACGCCCCGAAAATTTGTACTGCTACGTAAAATGTACGTGTTTCTCCGTTTCCGGTTGTGTATAATATTGAGTTCTAGCGCGATACAAACAGTCTGTGTTAAAGTGAATAAATTGAAAGTGAATGTTCTGAATGAATATAGACATTTGTTGTCAACAGTTTACAATCATTTTGAAGTATTTTTGAATAGTTTTGCAATAGATGTATGTTTAAACTATTTTTCATCGTCATGATACTAGTATGAATATTGTGATTATGTTTATAAGTACTTAGATATTTTGATTTGAATCCGATCATGACATTTATTTTGAAACTTTGCAAGTAATTTTAGAATTTTTAACATTACTTGATGTCCTGCATGTGTGGAAAGCCAAATTGACAGAAAAATTTACAGTACACATATTATCAAAATTGGCTTCATAATATTGAACCTGTTCTGTAAGTTTTTGATATTTATGTTTGTAATATTGTTTTTTTTTTCTTTCTTTTTTTTGTTTGTTTGTTTGTTTGTTTGTTTGTTATAGACTTTTACCCTCTCCAGAGATATATGGAATTATAGAACACATGTATGAAGTTTGGTTCCATGCATATCAACTTCCTTTTTGAAGAGGACATACATTTAAAAGGTGTACATAGATCTGCTCACCACAATTTCAGCTTAAAAACTCAATTCATAACGTTTCAAAGTGCAAATAAAATCTTGATACAAAACGGCATGTTTTAATCTTGCAGACAATGGCATTTCTAGGATGGACATATACACCTGTTGCAAAACAACAAGTAATATGTAATTGATAGTATGTATATTTTTTCTTGTATTTTTAATTATAACTGCTGTAGGTATGTATATCGTAACTATACCAATAATCATGTACATCTGTTTTTCAGGAAACCAAAGAACGGAAATGGGCGCTGCTTGAGATGCCTGAAGATGAATAAGTGAACTAACAAAACCTATCTTTGAAATTTTCGTTTAGTTAGTTGCTACATCTTCAAAATATAGAGACTTTCTTATCTCATGTTAAACCTATTGTATGTGGATGCATTTTTGCATTAAAATATTCATAATTTAGATTGTGTTGAAAAAAGTGTAATTGAAAAACATTATAGTAACATTATAGTGAATGGTTGTTGAAAACGTTAATATAACATTTCTGCAACCATACATTTTTACGTTTTAAAAATGTTTTCAGTGTTTTTAAGGAAACTTTATGATAACATTATAGTGAATGGTTATTGAAAACGTTATTGTAATTATTATGCAAACATACATCTTTATTACGTGTTTGTGCTAGCTGGGTTCTTTCGTCGCACTCAATAAGCATACGCAACTAAATTTTAAATAAATAAAAACACAATATTTGAAAGAGGCGGCATTGGAAATCTAATTTGCTAAATCATAGTATCTAATTGTGTATGTACTCTCATTATTAAGTTTAGTGAAGAATGTGGTATTTTACAACCCCCTAGATTGGCTTTACCTATGCTACTAGGTAAAGGAATTCGTAAATGACCAATTTGTTATAAATAAATATCATCACACACACAACATCTTCTTCATATCTATTATGAAGTTTGATACTTACCACTAATGAAACAGGAGCTATTAAGGCAATGGTAATGATGAGTTATTTTCACAAGATAATTTAAAGATAAGGGTAGCTTTTATGTAAATTAGCATCGGAAGTTATTGTTTAGGTCTTTAACTAGAATATGATTTGCGACTGGTACAGAGACACAAGAGTTTAAGTTCTGTAACGAACGTGAAATAAAGACCAAATTTGTTTTAAACGATCTTTTTTGTCTGTAAGATTAAGGCCGCATAAAAAATCAGGCACCTCAATTCCTTCTATTTACATAAACAGGTATTAAAATTCATTGAATTTATTGTTTATTTGGCTACACAACACAAAACGTTGTCTAAGAGCTTATGCCATTAATGGAAATCAGTCATTCATTCATGCGTTTGAAAACGTGGTCAAGGAAACCAAAATTTGACTGTTGATCAGAAGAGCATTATCAAATACAAACAATACCAATCATATGTATTGCAAATTTCAATATGTCGTACACGTATTTCACTTCATCCACAGCATTTGAATCAAATACACAGGAAGATCTCAATCTAAAAATATTTTATACAAGAACTAAAACCTAAAATCAATTGAAATAGGATCAAATGGTGAATAAAGGTTATGCAGGGAAAATAGACAAACATAACAAAGAACATGAACTAGCCTTGAAAACACCGGAATTACTTATTGTACCGGTTGCTCTGGTGATTATTCATGACATACGGTCATATCACTCAGATACTCCATTAAAACAACTTGTTAATTCGAACTGTCATCAACCAGAACACAACGGAAGGGTAAAGTCTAGATATGGAAAATACAGGACATAAAATAATCAAATCAACACGTACGAAGTAACAACAGAAATATTGTCCATAGTGAAGGATGCACGGCAAGCTAATCACAGTATCACCTGCTATCGTAGTGGCGTCAATCATATTTGGATAATAAAACATTCTAAAAATTTATTTCAAAATCTTAAGTACTGCAGCTTTTCGGAAATTAGTTATTTACAAACTTGTCACTTTTCATTTCTTTACACTGCGTTGTAACATGATACATTGAAATCCCGCTTGAAAGATTATTTGTAAATCGAAAAATTATGTTGCTCTTGGTAACAAATCCAAATATTTTTTTCTATAAAATTGAACAAGTGCAAAGTGTGCTAGACAGGAAAACAGGTTTGCAACTGTGCTCCTCTCCTAGCCGATTCGTTTGTGTGCTGATACGATACTGAATCTTTTCAAAATCTCGTTAAGAATAACAATATAAAAGATGCTAAATCCTTGATTTTTACATACAAATACATTGATGATGTATTGTCCAACACCAACACTCAATAGCTACCTTCAATATATCCGACAGAACTTGAGCTAAGGGAGACTACAGAAACAGCTTGTTCTACATTTTTTTCGGATCACATCTCGAATTTTGTGACCGTGGGGAAGTCAGCACGAAGATTTATGGTGAAAGAAACTTTAATTTTGATATCATACATTTTCTTTACCTGTGCAGCAATAACCCTCATCTCATACATGTGGTGTTTATATTTCACCACTGATTCGATGCGCAAGAGAAAGTGCTAAATAATCTGATTCTCTTGGACGCTATAAATATCTGAATCAATCAGGGGTATAAAGAAATGCGTCTCAATAGGTATCTTACCAAATTCTACTTATGATGTCAGTGTTTGGTGAAAAAGTACTCAGTTTTTTTTTCCTGAAATCATAGGTAATGATTATTTTGTTCTTTTTGAAATTGTTCATTTTGCTGATGTGACCGCCAATTTACCGATTATGACGCAACAGAATGTAAATGCAATTTCATCGCCACTGGTATATTCACACCTCAACGGCAGAGGGAGGTTAGAAACATTTGTTTAGCCCACCATTTCGTTTAAAATTCCTGTACAAAGTCAGGGTCATTGCAGTATCAGCTGTTCTGGTGGTTTAAAACATATTTTTCCAAATTTGTTTATGGATCTTACTTGATTATGAATCGGATTATTGTTTGGTAATTTTGATGTTACCCTTTTTTATAACTTTCTTGTAGACTTCTCTATTGAAACAGTTCATGGTTTTAAAAAGAAGTGTTTTTCATTGTTATGTATGTATAGACTGCTACAGTAATACTAAACAATGTTCAGTAGACTAAAGATACAGACAACTTGAACAATAAACAAGCATTGTATTGGTTACCATATGTCAACAAAAATATGATACATTGTATCCACTGAAAAAAAAAACCAGAGATATTTACCTATACGAATAATCGTAAATATTTTTCTTTAAAAATTACTTCAGCCGTCACATTCCATTGTTAAGAATTGTTATTATAATAGATGTAAAGAATGAAAATATGATGAAGTGTTACTAGGCTTACAAATTTAAAAGAAACCGATTTTGGAAACAATCTATGACTTTTTATTTGATAAGTTCACCAACCATTACTGTGAAAGCATTTGTATTTGTTGGGTAGAAATTACCTTCGCAGTTTTCGTGGGTTTGGTAAAACACTAAATTTGAAAAAATAAATTTTCCATTTGTTTGTATGGTTAGATCATAATGGCTATTTCTAGTATCGACGGCCATTTTTTATCGGATCAAAAATCCAAGGAAACAATAACTTTAAATTTTCATTCGATTTTTTCACATGTTTCTGAGGATGAGATTGTTTTTGTTCTTTGAAAAAGGGCGCTAACTCTAACATGCACAGATTCTCAGAAACATTTACACACAGATAGATTACATCTTGCTAAACACGTTTACCAGATATAAGAATTGATTAAATCTAACGGTCTTGGAGATATATTCGAAAAAGTGAAGTCTCAGCCCTATGTTATATTTTTAGAAACTCCAGCCAGGTTTTTAAATGGATCAAAATCGAAGCAAACACCTTGTGCAGGATATTCTGAGATATAATTATACCGATACTAACTTCAAAATAAGCAAAACACGTTCATAAGGGTGCTAATTCGAAAATAGGTGAACAGATTTTCACGAACATTGGACCACAGATAGATAGCATCATGCTTAAAACACTTTTACCCTATATCAGACTTGGCTAAACCTAATCATTTGGCGTTATATGACCAAAAAAAAATGAAGTAATATATATGAAGACTAAAGGGATGTGAGAACTCTACCGTCTATTGACCAAACTTTACGACAAACGTTCTGACTTTTCATTCAGAATTGTCAACTTTCTTTTCACCTGTGCCAACATCCCTTTAGCACCTGCGTATGGAGTGTTCAAATGACAACTCATAAATTATGCCAGAGCTTGCCGAAACTACACAGACTTTTTGTATCGCGCTAGAACTCTAACAAATAGGCTTCTGGAACAAGGTTATGTTGCTACAAGATTGAAGTCATCACTACATAAGTTTCATGGTTGTCATCATGAACTCAAAGATCGTTATGGTGTACCCATCTGCTTTATTCTAATTTATTCAACATGTCATAGTTTTCCTTTCCTCTTTTGTTACCTAAGACGACTTGACTTGTTTATGAGCAACTCGGCGGATGTTTCTAGAAAAGCAGATGATGCTCGCCCTATCGGTGCACCCGGTTAATGCTCCCCGAGTTGCTCATTTACCTTTTTTATTTTTGTTACTTTGCATGTATTATTTCAGTTACTTAATGTTCTTTGTTGTGTTTGTCTGTTTTCAATGTCTGGTCTGGATAACATTATTTTTGTTTCCGCTAGATTCTTGGTTCCGTTGATTTTCTTGCAATAATTGTAATTCAATAATGGAAATTAAAAGATATGGCAATCGCATATTTTTAGAAAAAAATATCATTTTAAAGAATTTGAACTAAGATATTTGCTTTGTAGCCACCTACAAAGTATTATTATCGACAATTTTAGCATTTATACCATAAAATGTGTTTTTTTTCTATAAAAAAATAATGTGTAACCTCATAGTAAAGCAAACTTTGGATAAAATCATTTGACATTATTGTACCAGAAATAAGTCTTCATTTTATCCTATTTATTTGATTTTATTCTGGATTACTACATATATCAGTGGATCAACAGTGTTATGTACAGGATAATCATTTGGATGTAATGTAAAAAGAACTTAAAATGTAATTACAATTATCTTGGTGATCATTTAACAGTCATATGTCAATTTTAGCTTGGAAACATATTCAAAGAATGTGATTATCATAGGAAAATCATGCGATATCCATATGAAGGCTGAAGCATATTTGTGAACAGTAATCATATCCCACTCGTTCGATATGATTATCATTTCATAATAACATGTTGAAAACGATATGATTCATATTTGTTAATGATTGGCTGGTCGTCACAGAATATTTATACAGTAGTGATTTTTTATCTAAAAGTATTTTAGTGTTTAAGGACTAAAAATGTACCGGACAAATACGAATGTGGCAACATAAAATACGGCATTGAGAATGAAGCATGGGGAACAAGATATCAACATACATTGTGTATTATAAAAATTTTATGATAACGTCTAGACAAGTAACACAAATTATGAAATGAGCAAACAAAAACGTTCAGAATAAAGCCAAACCAAAGATGAATGAGCAACACTACCTCCACAAACAAACTGGGAATATTGGTGGAACATTATGTAAGACGTCCTAAGTCTGTCACAAAAACCCAGCGAATGCTCTTTCAAATGCAACATCCGGTTTTGACGCTAGGGGAATAAACTATATTCCAACGATTAAGACCAGAGAGGAAAATAGACACACTATAAAGGACATGAAATAAACAAATTAGCACGTATAAAGAAACACAAATATATGAGCATCAAAGACTCTACTAGAAACATGAGTATGAAGCAGGTGCACCAGTTTATGAAAGGAGCGGAGGGAATTAAACCATTATTTGCTCATTCTTATTTCTTTGCGCAAAAACCAACAAAATTGTCAGACACAAAAGGGTGGTCTTACACCAGGCAACCACTTTGGATCTGCAATTGTAAGCTACTGTTGAAAAATATCTCAATTTTCAGAATATTTTTAAACGACTACTAAAAGGTGTTTGTTATATCGCTCTCGTCCTTTGACAATGTTTCATGTGCTTAATGAATCTCACAATATAAGAACAGACTTGATATCGGATATGTAATTTAATAGAATCAGTAAAAAAAGGTAGGAGACACAAGATTTTTCATTTTGTGTCCACATTTAGGGTGTATGTATGTAAAATGTTAATACGTGAATTAAACACGATTTAAACAATTTGACGATTTTTATATTGTAATCTTATTTAGAAATTAACAGGCAAATGTTCCAACCAATTTGTTTTAATACTGCTGAGTAGAGGTAACTCCTTGAAACACGTGTACAGGATATCGAAATTTAATATATATAAAACTTGTACTTTTTGTATTTAAGAACCACTGGATCGACTGCTGGTGAACCTGAGGTCCCCAAAGATATTCACCAACCAATTAGTCAGACTTTTTTGACCACGAATTTTATCATATTTTATCCACCTTTTTATACTCTTGCAGTATTCCAAATCTAAAAATACGTAAAACACAGAAGCTTCATTCCGTCCATTGCATATGGTAGAACCTCTCGGTGATTTGACTTCCTCTTTCGATAGTTTCAGTTTTGAGTACTTTTTTGTATACAACTAATATTTTGATTATGGTCTTCCTACATATTTGTTTTAAAAAATCTGAGGAGAGATAACTCTTTGAAACACGTGTACATCATATCAAATGTCACAATATAGAAAACTGGTATACCATTTTTGCATTTAACATTATTCAAATTCTAAATTACTAATATTTTGACTTGATCAAAAATAAAAGGTCTCAGTATCGTATTAATTTTCCCACAGACTAGCGTGAAGTGCATATTTTTAGGATTTTAATAAAAATATGGACATTGATTCAATAAACCTTTCACTTATGTATCATTTCTAGGAAGATATGAAAAAATAATTTGCCGCAAAGAAAGTAGGATGAGTCCACGACGATCAGACAGAAAAGTAGTTTTGAACTATAAAAATAACCTATTTCTCTAAGTTCAGTTTCGTTTTGCACTCATCAAACCAACCTTTTCAGTGGAACATTTTTATGTTTTTTTTGTTAGATTTGCTTTAAAAAAAGTTTGTCATCTTAACCATGTCAACCATGACGTTACTTATGCCATTCTGTGTGGTATAATATAAAGCTTTCTTGTTTTGAAATCATGTTCAAATACATATTTTAAAAAAATCCCAATTTCTATTACGGAGGGTTGTGCACACTATCAACTAACAATTTACCTTGTTTACATTGTGGCATTATCTATAATAAAGTCTTATTCAGCTAATGCTATTTATGAAAACTTGTTTGCAAAAATATTGAATCTTCAGATTAAACGAAATAAGTTAAATCAAGAAGAAAAATTGAAATCATTCATTGAACAAAAGTTCCGTAAGCGAAACTTTTTCGTCTTTTGGAAATCTATTATTTTCATCTGGATATTATATACTTATCAGTAAGTGATCTTTGTGGAGAACATACTGAAGACTTGAATAACAAACGTGGAAGGTATTCATTGCTTGTGTGGTATAATTTATTTTAAAATTCATTAACATTGATTGGTATATTATTGGTAAGATATTCTTTTGCTGTTTCATGGACCGCTGATACTGCAATGACAAAAAGAGAGAAGATATGAAGGACTTAAAGTTATTTCGGATTTAATCTTTGTCGAAAGTAGTTCGTTTGTAAGTGGCATTACCTTGGGGTGTTCCAATCAATACCCGATTCCTTAACGAACCAATTTAGGTGATTTACAAATAATTACAATATTGTTTGAAAATAGTTTTAAATTGTTTTAAACGGTATAGTTTGTGACTAACACGTCAACTGCTTCTATTCCCAAAGAGTCTGGAAAATTTGAGATCATGTAGAAATCATCATGGTGAACACACTTACTACATTTATGACTGGCTTAACCTATTGATGTTGGAGATTTATGCGTATAACTGCTGTATGTCCATTATAACACAATTTTAGTAACATCGGTCAATTTTCCAAAAAGGCTCTAACTCCAACCTAAGTCAATTGATTTTCACAAATATACTGCCCACAGATAGATCTAATCACACTTAATTATTTTACCCTATATACGGTTCTGGAGAAATATGCAAAAAACTTTTGCCTCAAAAATATGTTCTAATTTCAGAAACTACAGCCAGATGTTTTCGACTGATCAAAAATGTAAAGAACCTTGTTATATATTATATTTTTAAATTCAAAACCTTCAAAACTTCATGCAATGAAAAGTCATCACGTTTGTCGGAAAGTTTGGTCAATAGTTTACCATCGATTTTTAAGTGTAGGTGAAGATATGAGGCTGACTTCACAGTGTCTGTAGTATCCTTTATCTCAAGTTCTTTTGGGTAGATGCGATGTATCAAATCCCCGAAATTAGGATTGTTTAAAGATAATACGTCATCTATATAGCGGAAACTGAGATTGAAGGATCTAGCCAAACGATTTTCTTTCTTTCTGATCAGATCAGCTATAAAGTTAGCCTCATAAGAGTGAAGGAATAGGTCAGCAAGTAAAGGAGCACAATTTGTTCCCATTGGAATGCCGACCGTTTGTTGAAAAACACGTCCACCACACTGGACAAATATGTTCTCAGTTATAAATTTCCGCATTTTGTAACCATCTTCCTCTGTATATTTGGAAGATGATTTGGAATTATTTCTTACAAAGTATGAGGAATCTCTACCAAGAACTATATATTTGTATCTAGGTGTACTATCTTTTTTGGAAAAACAACGATGAATAATGTTTTTAAGTCGGGATTCTAACTGAGTATGGGGAAAAGAAGTATACAGTGTTGAAAAATCTTAGGTTTTAATGCTATTATATTCAGATAATAGTCTTGAACTGATTGTCTCCAAAATTTTTTTTCGAATTTTTCAGGATCCACATTGAATTCATACCACTACGGGAGTAACAAGTGTTGTGGTAGGACTGTAGACCCTCTTTGACAGTTGTGAGTATAGAAGTTAAAAGTTTTGAAAGAGGTTTGGTGGTACATTTTGCAGATCCAACTATGAAACGTTGTTTGTATGGATTCTTGTGAAGTTTAGGAATCCAGTACATAGACAGTAAATCACAATCATCGTCCTTGGTAGAGAGACCAAAAGAGGATAGCACAGATTTATGGTTTTCCAAAATATCTTCTTTAGAGAGAGTGCTAGCAGTGTAGATCTTATCACTGCTATTACTTTCTACGTCTACCTCTGATAATAAACATTGGATATAAAACGTTTGCAGACAAAAACAATGTTTTTTTGGGCTTTGTCTGCTGGTACGACAACATATTTGTCATGTATAGTAGACAATGTTTTTGCTACATCGGGGTCTTTGAAAACTGATGTAGCCTCGACACTCATTGACCTACTTAAAACGTTCATTCGTTTCAAAATTAAAGACCTCACGGCCTTTAACCACTCACAGAGAATCAATGTCTTCTTGTTCTCGTTTTATCCATTTTCTTGCATAGTCCTCGACGGCATCCATAAGAACTTTAAAGTTATAATTCCAATTTATGGAGCGTGGTTCACGGTACTTGGGACCTTTAGAAAGGACGCAGAGATTCGTTTTCGATAATGGTTAAATCTCCCGTAACGACGTGACCAAAAGGACCATATTTGAATGGAGAGGTTTTGCAAGAACAAAGGAGGTGGTTTAGCCTTGAAGTCCTCAATCTCGAGATTCTGCAATAGCCTTTTATAATTGAAAATTTTGGATGGGATGGGTGAAGTATAGTAATATGAATATCGATTTGTCTTTGAAATATGGGGGAATTTGTTGGTAACGTTTTGGTGATGGAGGATGACAGCCAAATGAATTGCATCTATACCTTTGTTGACAAACGGTAGTGGAAGAAATGATCGTTTTTCTTCATCTTGACTTTTCACACAAACTGGTTGAAAGAGTCTGTGGAAACCAATATCCAAAATGATGGCAACAAGTCTGTATAATGATAAGGTGGGGTCAGAAACAGGAGTGTCAAGACTTGTTTTGTAAAGGGTAGGTTTGTATTTAGGAATATCTGTATAACAGGAACCCATCATTACCTGTAAATACTTTCAAGCCTCTATAAAATTTTATCAGGCGTTGTTTTATGCAGATAATGTTCAAGCTTCTACTTTTTTTTAGGTCGAGGGTATTAATGGAGAAAATAGTCAGACTAGTCTGACACTTAATAAATGTTTATCGGGTATTATTTTTAATCTTTGATTAATGACTTAAATAGAATGTTTTACATTTACATATGAGATGGAAAAACTAAAAAAGATAAAACGTAAAACATTCAAAGTTGACAAAGACGATGGTGGTTTAAAGATGGTCGATCTACATTCTTTATGTATTTGAAAATAGGGTGGCGGAGAAGGCTCTTTTTACAAAAAAGAAGGAGAGTGGCAATGTTTACTTGATATTAAATTAAAAGACTTTGAGGGGTTGCGACCTTTTGTTTACAAACGAGAAAGTTATTAGAAGTATCTAAAAATGTTAGGAATTCGTTTTGGAAAGATGTGTTTTATGCCTTATCGTTATCTTAAACAATACAAAAACGTACATATATCAATGAGTGCTTAAGCTTAGAAATTTTAAATTTTGCGCCTTTACAAAATGTTTCTTACTTTATTAAGTGTGAGGATTCAGATGTCAAATATCTTAGTGATGTATTTGATATAGTCAGGAAACAATTGCTCACATTTACAGAACTGAAATGCAAGGTGCATAAACAACTTTTGTTAAATATGTCTCCTTAATATCAAGTATGTCTATTAATTGGAGGCAATTTATCAAGAGAAAATGTAGACAAAACAGTGATAAACACTGCTGATGATTCATATTTGAAACTTTTTGTTAATAATAAATGTATTAGATTTATTTATCGTCATTTAGTGAAATTAGAATGTTATCTTCCAATGAAAAACTGTTGACATGGGAAAGTGAATTACATACTGAAATTCCAGATGGAAAAAAATATTTTCCCCCAAATATGAACTGTTGTAGTAATTTTCAATACAAGTGTTTACATCAATTTGTACCTACAAATATGTTTTTGTACAAGATTCATATAAAAAAAGTCATAATATCGAGACTATGGAACATTTTTTTGTTTTTGTTTTTTGTTTGTTTTTTATTTTGTTTTGTCTTTTTGTTTTTGTTTTGTTTTGTTTTGTTTTTTGTTTTGTTTTGTTTTTGTTTTGTTTTATTACTTCAGGTGTTCCTGTTGCAAATAACAAATTATTTTTTTTTGTTATTTATTGGAAAACAGTATAAAATCAAATGCAAATGGAAAGAAAACGGCCTAACTATTGGGTTAAAGCAAACAATTCGACATTACTATTGCAATGAACATTTTATTGCCAAGCAAAAAAATGTTTTGTATAGATTTCAAGAGATATTGGGTCCTAAAGGAAATATTTCAGATAGTTGATAACTAAAAATGTGTTTATTAAATTAAAAAAAAAAACAAGATATAATATGTATGTATCATGGAATGATTGTCTCTTGAGTATGAGAGAGAAAGAGAGTAACCCTGATAAGTGCAGTCTTTCAAATTAATATAATATAGTGAGGAATATGTTCATGTTCACAAAACCCAATTACACTCAATCAAGTAGTGGTGCTGGGGATGTTTGAAAATCGTGACTGTATTACACAAATAAAAACAATGTCATGTTTTATTTTCAATTTTTTCCCTTATTTCAACATTCCAACCCCTGAATATATATTTCTTGTATAAACACCTACGTATCCAATAATGTAACTCCTACGATAATCTCTGGTAGAACGTATTGGTGCTAGTGTTTGATTCCTCTTACCATAGCTTAATTCTAAATAGCAAAAACAAGACGAAACAACGAAAACAAATATAATAACTTAAACACTAGCAATATGAAATCTTTATAAAATAAACGTCAACGACACCTGCCTTATTGAAAGTTAATATAATCAGGTAAAAGTCCTGAGTACACTTGGTCATTCCATCCAACGAAGAATTACGATGTAAAAGAAATATCCTATACGGGAAATGGATGACAATTGTCCAAAATAGATAGATGGATAAAAAATCAGATAAAAACTACCATAAAACATGGGATAGACCAAACTACATATCGGCAAACTTCGGTATATGGTCTTGAATTTGATATTATGTAGCAATAGAAAATGCGACAACAAGTTATAATCTTTACAAAATTAACCACAATTTTTCGAAGGAAATGGTCATATAAAATATCAAATCTCAAGACAAATCAATCATTCGACAATATTTGAGATATCCATTTAAAAGAAATTTGATAACAAATTATGTCGATTACCTTAAAAAGGCTTGTACATGCACTTGAACTGATAGTTTCTCTTCGTTATAAAACCGCATGGACGCTATGGTTCATATTTTAATTGTCTAAAAAGGTGCTGCACCGATGATTTTATCACACAGTTGTAGCGAAATTGTACAAATTGTAATAATTTTATGACACACTATATTTTACTGCGACAACCAATATTTTTTAACAAATTAAATGAAATGATCAACTCGGAAATCCACGCATCAAATTAACTTTGTATTTATTGAAATGGAATCCCCAGTAAATAACACAAAACAATCGAAAAAATCGAGATATTTCATATTTATAACCACATTCCGGAAACATGTAGCTTTACCATTCATCCGTGAATAAAACAAGACTTAAACAGTTTGACGATTTTTATTTCTTTTTATATTTTTCTTCAGAAATTAGCAGGAGGTTGATCCAGTCGATATATCTTAACAGTATATTCAAATACATGCCCCAAAACGTCATTCCTAATATAAATAATAATCCAAAAACGTCATTCCTAATATAAATAATAATAATAATACAGCAGTATTGGGCACGCCTATGATTTCAAATATAGGCAAATTCAATCTGCACATACCGCCTCTTTCTTATAAAAGAACGTCCTATATATTAACCCGGTCACTAGTGTTGCCTATGTTTACATTAACACTTTACGTAAATTCCTGACCAAACTTGGTACTTTTAAGGTATGTGTTAAAGTGAACAACTGTGTTCTGAATGAATATAGACGTTTGTTGTCAACAGTTTACAATCATTTTGAAGTGTTTTTGAATAGTTTTGCAATAGATGTATGTTTAAACCATTTTTCATCGTTATGATACTAGTATGAATATTGTGATTATGTTTATAAGTACTTAGATATTTTGATTTGAATCCGATCATGACATTTATTTTGAAACTTTGCAAGTAATTTTAGAACTTTTAATATTAGTTCATATCCTGCATGTATGGAAAGCCAAATTGACAGGAAAGTTGAAACATTTACAGTACACATATTATCAAAATTGGCTTCATAATACATGTAATATTGAACATGTTCTGTAAGTTTTGACTATAATGATTTTTTTGCATATTTATGTTTGTAATAATGTTTTCTTTTTTTTTCTTTTTTTCATTGTAGACTTTTACCCTCTCCAGGGGTTTGGATCGAGTTAATAAATTTCGAAGTTTTGAGTTTTATAATGCTTATAATTTCTAGATTGATTTTTTTATAAATGATCTCTCTTTTTCAGGGAATAAGGATTACAAAAAAGCTCATACCTAATGATTTAATTTAACAAATAAACCAAGATGATTATTTTTTTTCAAGTTTTATATAGTGATGAAAATCTGATTGGACCATGGCAAGTGATAATGACATTTACTAATCGTTTAGTGTATCTGTTCATTCATTTGACCGCAATATGCAATCACTGTTTTCATAAATCAGTAGCAGATCCAGAAACTCCGATAATGTGGGGAAATATGACCTTTGAGGGGGCTCACTATTGGTACATGTAGTATCATTAATTTTCTATAAAATCATTTTTTTTCAAATATGAGGAGGACCATAGGTCTCTCTTGGATCCACCTCTGTTTTTACTGAACTCCAATAAAGTTTTAATTATAGAACACATGTATGAAGTTTGGTTTTGAAGAGGACATACATTTAAAAGGTCTTCATAGCTCTGCTCACCACAATTTCAGCTTAAAAACTCAATTTATGATTTTTCAAAGTGCAAATAATTTGTTGATACAAAACAGCATGTTTTAATCTTGCAGACAATGGTATTTCTAGGATGGACACATACACCAGTTGCCAAAAAAAAAAAAAAGAAAAAAAAAAAAACAAACAAACAACTAATATGTAATTCATAGTATATATATATATATATATATATATATATATATATATATATATATATATATTATATATATTTGTTTCTTTCGTTTTAATTATAACAACTGTAGGTATGTATATCGTGACTATACCATTAATCATGTACATCTTTTTTTTCAGGAAACCAAAGAACGGAGATTGACGCTGCTTGAGATGCATGAAGGTGAATAAGTGAACTGACAAAACCTATCTTTGAAATTTTGTTTAGTTTGTTGCTACATCTACAAAATATAGAGACTTTCTTATCTCATGTTACATCTATTGTATGTGAATGCATGTTTTGCATTAAAATATTCATAATTTAGACTGTTTTGAACAAAATGTAATTAAAAAACATTATGATAACATTATAGTGAATGGTTGTTGAAAACGTTAATATAACATTTCTGCAACCATACATTTTTACGTTTTAAAAAATGTTTGAAGTTTTTTTAAGGAAACGGTATAATAACATTATAGTGAATGGTTATTGAAAACGTTATGGTAATTATTTTGCAACCATAGATCTTTATTACGTGTTTTTGCTAGCTGGGTTCTTTAGTTGAATTCAATAAGCATACGTAACTAAATTTTAAATCAATAAAACAATACAATTTAATATATGCCAATACTCTGTACACAGGAATAAGGAACAATACGTTTTCTTATTTCCTTGTAATGATGAAATGACACATTGGGTTTGGATATACAGAATTATGGCTGAAGTGTTGTAAAGCTGTATTGTTTTTAGTTGTATATCGACAGGAGTGGGATAATTCGAATAAATTGTGATTCAAAAACCTGGCCAGAACGTGAAAACTCCTTCGCAAGCCACAACCCACAAAGTGGGGCATCAATAATGCACACCCAACAAGGGTCAAAAATTGAACCCGTCAATAAGATTTCACACTTGGGCAGTATATTTTAATTTATCTAAACAACATGATGTAAACAACGTGAGTAATGCGAAAATGGTTGAAGATTTCCGGAATAGACAAATTACATTCATATGATAAATAAATCTCTGTGAAACATTGGACAACACAATATTTGAAAGAGCCGGGATTGGAAATCTAATTTGCTAAATCATAGCATCCAATTGTATATGTGCTCTCATTATCAAATTTAGTGAAGAATGTAGTATTTTAGAACCCCCTAGATTGGCTTTACCTATGGTACTAGGTAAAGCAATTCGTAAATTACCAATTTGTTAAAAATAAATATCATCACACCCACAATATCTTCTTCATATCTATTATGAAGTTTGATACCTACCACTAATGAAACAGGAGCTATTAAGGCAATAGTAATGATGAGTTATTTCAAGAATAGTTGTAATCGCACCAATCGTTTGTTTATTCTATGAAGGGTAATAGCAACATTTTCGAACTGATCAGATGCAAGCAATAGTTAACTGTAATATTCAAAAGTAAAGTCTGGTCCGAAGTCAATTGATAACAAACAAAACGAAATGGAGAACCAATATGAGAAATGTTATTCAGAATAAGTCTACGATAAATGTCAAGATAATTTAAAGATAAGGGGTAGCTTTTATGTAAATTAGCACCGGAAGTTATGGTTTAGGTCTTTACCTAGAATATGATTAGCGACTGGTACAGAGACACAACAGTTTAAGTTCTGTAACAAACGTGAAATAAAGACCAAATTTGTTTTAAACGACCTTTTTGTATAGGTAATTCGACCTAAAACCATATTTAATGATTGCGAAGAAAAATAACAAACAATAACACAGGAAACATAACATCATTGTTATTGTCATTACCTTATCATTGATCGAGTGGATGTGACACATCAGAGATGGGAACGGAATTTTTTGTTGATAGTATTTCTATGACAAGGATGTACCCATTGTAAGGTTAAGGCCGCACAAAAAAATCAGGCACTTCAATTCCTTTTATTTACATAAACAGGTATTACAATTCATTGAATTTATTGTTTATTTGGCTACACAACACAAAACGTTGTCTAAGAGCTTATGCCATTAATGGAAATCAGTCATTTATTCATGCGTTTGAAAATGTGGTCAAGGAAACAAAAATTTGACTGTTGATCAGAAGAGTATTATTAAATACAAACAATACCAATCATATGTATTGCAAATTTCAATATGTCGTACACTTGTTTCAAGGTGTAACCCTTCATCCGCAGCATTTGAATCAAATACACAGGAAGATCTCAATCTAAAAATATTTTATACAGGAACTCAAACCTAAAATCAATTGAAATAGGATCAAAGGGTGAATAACGGCTATGCAGGGAAAATAGTCAAACATAACAAAGAATATTAACTAGCCTTGAAAACACCGGAATTACTTTTAAACTTATTGTACCGGTTGCTCTCGTGATTACTCAAGACATACGGTCATATCACTCAGATACTCCATTAAAACAACTTATTAACTCGAACTGTAATCAACCAGAACACAACGGAAGGTTGAAGTCTAGATATGGAAAATACAGGACATAAAATAATCAAATCAACACGTACGAAGTAACAGCAGAAATATTGTCTATAGTGAAGGATGCACGGCAAGCTAATCACAGTATCACCTAATACCGTAGTGGCCTCAATCATATGTGGATACTAAAATATTCTGAAAATGTATTTCGAAATCTTAAGTACTGCAGCTTTTCGGAAATTAGTTATCTACAAACGTTTGACTTTTCATTTCTTTACACTGCGTTGCTACAACATTGGTTTAACCCACAATTTCGTTTGAAATTCCTGTACAAAGTCCGGGTCATTGCAGTATCAGCTGTTCCGGTGGTTTAAAACATAGTTTGCCAAATTCATTTATGGACCTTACTTGATTATTAATCGGATTATTGTTTGGTAATGTTGCTGTTACCCTTTTTTTGATAACTTTCTTGTAGACTTCTCTATTGAAACAGTTCATGGTTTAAAAAAAGAAGTGTTTTTCATTGTTATGTATGTATAGACTGCTATACTAAAACTAAACAATATTCAGTAGACTAAAGCTAAATCCAACTTGAACAATAACCAAGCATTGTATTGGTTGCCATATGTCAACAAAAATATGATACATTGTATCCACAGAAAAAAACAGATATTTACCTATACGAATAATCGTAAATATGTTTCTTTAAAAATTACTTAAGCCGTCACATTCCATTGTTAAGAATTGTTATTATAATAGATGTAAAGAATGAAAATTTGATGAAGTGTTACTAGGCTTGCAAATTTAAAAGAGACTTTTTATTTGATAAGTTCAACCATTACTGTGAAAGTATTGGTATTTGTTGGGTAGAAATTACTTTCGCGGTCTTCGTGGGTTTGGTAAAACACTAAATTTGGAAAAAATAAATTTCCCATTCGTTTGTATGGGTAGATTCCAATGGCTATTTCTAGTATGCACGGCCATTTTTTTATCCGATCAAAAACCCAAGGAAACAATAACTTTAAATTTTCATTCAATTTTTTTCACATGTTTCTGAGGATGAGATTGTTTCAGTTCTTTGCAAAAGGGCGCTATATCCCATCTTGCTAAACCCGTTTATCAGATATTCGAATTGACTAAGTCTAACGGTCTTGGAGATATATTCGAAAAAGTGAAGTCTCAGCCCTATGTTATATTTTTAGAAACTCCAGCTAGGTTTTTTATACGAATCAAAATCGAATCAAACACCTTGTGCAGGATATTTTGAGATATAATAATACTGATACTAACTTCAAAATAAGCAAAACACGTTCATAAGGGTGCCAATTAGAAAATAGGTGAACAGATTTTCACGAACATTGGACCACATATAGAAAGCATCATGCTTAACACACTTTTACCCTATATCAGACGTGGCTAAACCTAATCATTTGGTGTAATATGACAAAAAAAGTAATATATATTAAGACTAAAGGGATATGAGAACTCTACCATATATTGACCAAACTTTACGACAAACGTTCTGACTTTTCATTCAGAATTGTCAACTTTCTTTTCACCTGTGCCAACATCCCTTCAGCACCTGCGTATGGAGTGTTCATATCACAACTCATAAACTATGCCAGAGCTTGCCGAAACTACGCGGACTTTTTGTATCGCACTAGAACTCTAACAAATAGATAGGCTACTGGAACAGGGTTATGTTGCTACAAGATTTAAGTCATCACTACAGAAGTTTTATGGTTGTCATCATGAACTTGTAGATCGTTATGGTGTACCCATCTGCACCATGAAAACTGATTTATTCAACGTGTCATAGTTTTCCTTTCCTTTTTTGTCTACCTAAGACGACTTGACATTTTTATGAGCAACTCGGCGGGTGTATCTAGAAAAGCAGACGATACTCGCCCTATCAGTGCACCCGGTTAATGCTCCCAGAGTTGCTCATTTACCTTTTTGATTTTTGTTACTTTGCATGTATTATTTCAGTTACTTAATATTCTTTGTTGTGTTTGTCTGTTTCCAATGTGTGGTCTTTGTCTCTGGATAACATTATTTTTATTTCCGCTAGAATCTTGGTTCCTTTGATTAGTCTTGCAATAACTGTAATTCAATAATGAAAGTTTTTGCAATCACACATTTACAAAAAAAAATCATTTTAAAGAATTTGGACTAAGATATTTGTAGCCACCTACACAGTATTATTATTTACAATTTTAGCATTTACACCATAAAATGTGCTTTTTTCTATTAAAAAAGAAACAATGTATAACATCATAGGAAAGCAAACTTTGGATCAAATCATTTGACATTATTGTACCTGAAATAAATCTTAATTTTATGCTATTTATTTTATTTTATTCTGGATTACTACATATATCAGTGAATCAACAGTGTTATGCACAGGATAGTCATTTGGATGTGATGTAAAAAGAACTTAAAATGTAATTACAATTATTTTGGTGTTCATTTAACAGTCATATGTCAATTTTAGCATGAAAACATATTAAAACAATATGATTATCATAGGATAATCATGCGATATCCATATGAAGGCTGAAGCATATTTGTGTACAGTAATCATATCACACTCGTTCGATATGATTATCATTTTATTATCACATGTTGGTAACGATATGATTCATATTTGTTAATGTTTGGCTGGTCGCCAAAGAATATTTATACAGTTGGGATTTTTTTTATCTAAAAGTATTTTAGTGTTTAAGGACTAAACATGTACCGGACAAATATGAATGCGGCAATTTAAAATGCGGCATTGAGAATGAAGCATGAGGAACATGATATCAACAGACATTGTGTATTATATTAATATTTTTTAATATTGTTCTGAACACCTACATTGGTTAGATTTTTAAAAACATATTCAATTGATGAATTACACGTATATGAATGGTGGAGTACTGGATGAGGTAATCGGACAATAAGGCGAGCTAATTATCATTCTATACTTTATTTCTGACGTATTCGCATCAAACGTATCCTTCAGCTTATTTTCATCTCTATTGTACCCCCAAAGCATGAACGGCAAGAAAGGGAATCAGAAAGTGAATGGTAATAAAACAAAAGCACAAAACAAAACAAAACAAAAAGCAAAATCGAACGATAGCGTCTATACAAGTAACACTTGGTACTGATTAACTGCATTGATTGTTTTTTTAAGTACATGTATGGTGAAGAACTGCATGAGAAGATCGGGCAATAGGGTGAATTATGTTTAATTACTTTATTTCTGACGTGTTCGAATCAAACGTATCCTTCAATTTATTTTCACCTCTATTTCACCCCCAAACCATGAACGGCAATAACGGGAATCAAAATCAGAAAAAAGACCAAACTCGAAAGATAACGTCCAAACACAAAATATGAAATGACTAAACTAAAACGGTCAGAATAAAGCAAAATCAAAGGTGAATGGGCAACACGGCCTCCACAAACAAACTGGGAATATGGACTTGGTGGAACATTATGTAAGACGTCCTAAGTCTGTCACAAAAACCAATCGAAATACTTTTTCAAATGCAACATCCGGTTTTGCCGCTAGGGCAATAAACTTTATTTCAACGATTAAGACCAGAGAGGAAAATAGACAAACTATAAAGGACATGAAATAACCAAAAATAACACGTATAAAGAAACAAAAATATATGAGCATCAAAGACTCTACTAGAAACATAAGTATGAAGCAGGTGCACCACTTTATGAAAGGAGAGGAGGGAATTAGACCATTATTTGTCCATTCTTATGTGTTTGCGTAAAAACCAACAAAATTCTCAGACACAAAAGGATGGTCTTACACCAGGCAACCACTCATTGGATCTGCAATTTTAAGCTACTGTTGAAAAATATCTCAATTTTCAGAAAAATTTTGAAACGACTACTGAAATGTGTTTGTTGTATCGCTCTCGTCCTTTGACAATGTTTTATGTGCTTAATGAATCTCACAATATAAGAACTTGATATCGGATATGTAATTTAATAGAATCAGTAAAAAAAGCTGCATTCCTTGAATGGAACCATGGATTTGACTTCGTCTTTCGATAGTTTTGGTTTTGAGTACTTTTTGTATACAACTAATATTTTGACTATGGTCTTCCTACATATTTGTTTTAAACAATCTGAGGCGAGATAACTCTTTGAAACACGTGTACATCAAATCAAAATTCACAATATAGAAGACTGGTATACCTGTTTTGCATGTAACATTATTCAATTTCTAAATTACTAATATTTTGACTTGATAAAAAATAAAATGTCTCCATATCGTATTAATTTTCCCATAGACCTCTAGCGTGAAGTGCATATTTTTAGGATTTTAATAAAAATATGAAAATTGATTCAATAAACCTTTCACCTAAGTATCATTTCTAAAAACATATGAAAAAAATAATTTCCCGCAAAGAAAATAGGATGAGTCCACGACGATCGGGCAGAAAAGTAGTTTTCAACTACAAAAATGACCTATTTCTTTACGTTCAGTTTCGTTTTGCACTCATCAAACCAACCTTTTCAACGGAACACTTTAATGTTATTTTCTTAGATTTTCTTTAACAAAAGTTTGTCATCTTTACCATGTCAACCATGACGTAAGTTATGTCCTTCTGTGAGGTGTAATATAAAGCATGCTTATTTTAAAATCATGTTCTAATACATTTTTTGATGCTGCAATGACAAACTGAGAGAAGACATGAAGGACTTAAAGTTATTTCGGATTTAATCTTTGTCGAACGAAGGTTCGTTTGTAAGTGGCATTACCATGGGGTATTCCAATCGATACCCAATTCCTTAACGAGCCAATTTACCTGATGCGCTTTACAGTATCACGGTATGGTTTGTCACTTCCATGTCAACTGCTATTATTCCCGAAAAGTCGAGATTTATGCGTATAACTGCTGTATGTCCATTATATACTATTTTTAGTTACATCGGTCAATTTTCCAAAAAGGCTCTAACTCCAACCTAAGTCAATTGATTTTCATAAACTTACTGCCCACAGATAGATCTGATCACACTTAATTATTTTACCCTATATCAAAATTGTCTAAATCCAACGGTTCTGGAGAAATATGCAAAAAAACTTTTGCCTCAACAATATGTTCTACATTTAGAAACTACAACCACATGTTTTCGACTGTTCAAAAATGTAACGTACATTGTTGTATATTACATTTTTAAATTCAAAACCTTCAAAAACTAAGGCTTCATGTATTAAATGTCATAATGTAACTCCTACGATAATCTCTGATAGAACGTATTGGTGCTAGTGTTGGACTCCTCTTACTATAGCTTAGTTCTAAATAGCAAAAACAAGACGAAAAAACAAGACGAAAAACAAAAGAAAACAATATAATAACTTAAACACTAGCAATATGACATCTTTATAAAATAAACGTCAACGACACCTGTCCTATTGAAAGTTAATATAATCAGGAAAAAGTCTTGGGTACACTTGGTCATTCCATCCAACGAAGAATTACGATGTAAAAGAAATATTCTATACGGGAAATGGATGACAATTGTTCGAAATAGATAGATGGATAAAAATTCAGTAAAAAAACTACCATATAACATGGGATCGACCAAACTGTACATCGGTAAACTTCGGTATATGGTCTTGAATTTGATAGAATGTAGCAATAAAACATGCGACAACAAATTAACATCTTTACAAAATTAACCACAATATTTCGAAGGAAATGGTCATATAAAATATCAGATCTCGGACCATTCGACAATATTTGAGATATGCTTTTAAATAAAATTGATTAGAACAAGGGAAGCAGTATGGCTGATGTGGCAGGTATGATGTATTGTAGTAATTGTGAATAAGCATGTTTTGTAAAACTCCTAAAGGACAAAATTCATCAGTTTTGACATTAACAGATTCTAACCACTGCAACAAGAATCACATACTCCATACTCATAACAACAATGTTAAAAACAGATCGATTGGTCTTATATGGTTCCTTTTGTATACTCGATACAAAGTAAAAACTCTGCCTTCGTGTATTTTCTACACTCTAAGGTGGTGAATTGATTGAACTCTATCCTATGATATCATTCGATCGTATTTCGTAGAAACTTTTTTTTAAATTAAAGTACAGACGTAGGAGTTTAGTGAAATAAAGTACAGGAGGGTTTACATGCCTATTCTTTAAGACTCTCAATTTGCAAGCCTGAAACTGACCTTGATGTTAAAGGGAAATAACTTAAAGCGAAGGTTAAAATTCTACAACAAAGGTATCAGCCTCCAGCAACTCTTTATTAAGTAGGAAATTGAAGTATTGATTAAATGTTTCAATTCAGTGCATTGAGGAATATGTCTTTCATTAGGTGGATAAAAAAATAAAATTACGTTTCTAGTCCAATCAAGATTCCTCTAGATAAAATACTCAAATTTAAATACTGAAATATTCTCTGTAATGAGACAGAACGACTAACTGGCTATGCTCTTTCTTCAATATTATTCATTGTAATTTTAAATTTCGTATTCTTACTAAATATGTGCATGACTTTAGCCATTAATTGGACTGAGAATTTTTTTTTCCAATGCCTAACCCCAATATCATTTAAAACATTGAAAATATAACTTCATGGTGAACTCTTCCGAAATTTTTTTTATAGATTGGTATTTGAATAGTCCATATTATATCAGTTTTGTATGAAAATTTAATCATGGAGTTTTTTGGGATTGTAAATTAGATATTTTATATAGGCAAATAGCTTAAATTTGCCCCCTTTTGTTAGTTTGGTACAATAAAAGCCAGTAATTTTTTTACTACATAAATATAATACAAAGTTCATGTTAAATCTTACATATTGATCCATTTTTAGTGAATTCGACTTAATATGCAGTTAAACAACTTGTGAAAATGACCCTAAAATATCAAATATGGATCCGTTTGGCTGATGGTTCAGGTTTCTAAAAATACCAATATCCTTACTGTTCAAAATCTTGACCGTGAATTTTTTTAAAGAATGTGTCAAAAGATGTACTACATTTAGTATGATATCATGTGCAAATGTAAAAAAAATTCAATTATGGGAACATTATGGGGGTACCATTGTCCGAACATTATGCATGAAAACTAATCCTCGGAATTTGTGTTCAAAGACAAGTGTGATCATATAACTTGTGTAACAAAACAAAATACACCAATAAAACGTGGCATGCATTCAAAGCAAATTATGTATTAACCTTATAAATTTGAAAGACTCAATACAAAGTGTTGAATTTAAATGAAATAAATATATTTTAAAGTAAGATGAACCGGAAACTATTTATATAAATAACAATTTGATTTGATCTTTCTGTGACCAATATTATGCCTCCTACCTTGTTGTTCGTTTTGTTTTTTTTTATTTTAAAGTAGTCAAAACAAATTATGTCGATTACTTTAAAAAGATTTGTACATGCACTTGAACAGATAATTTCTCTTCGTTATAATACTGCATGGACGGTATGGTTCATATTTGAATGGTCTAAAAAGGTGCTGCACCGATGATTTTATCACACAGTTGTAGCCAAATTGTACAAATTGTAGTAATTTTATGACATACTGTATTTTTCTGCGACAACCAATATTTTTAACAAATTAAATGAAATGATCAACTGGAAAATCCATGCATCAAATTAACTTTGTATTTATTGAAATGGAATCCCCAGTAAATAACACAAAAACAATCGAAAACATCGAGATATTTCATATTTATAACAACATTCCGTAAACATGTAGCTTGGCCATTCATTGGTGAATAAAACAAGAGTTAAACAGTTTGACGATTTTTTAAAGTTTTTTATTATTCTTCACAAATTAGCAGGAGTATGATCCAGTCGATATATCTTAGCAGTATATTCAAATACATGCCCCAAAAAGTCATTCCTCATATAAATAATAATCCAAAAACGTCATTCCTAATATAAATAATAATAATAATAACCAACAAGTTAGCGTTGTAACGATGCGTCATAATCAATCGTAACATTTGTCGTTAGGAGGTTTCAACGTTGGAAGTATAAATTCATGGTCGCCAAAAATATTAAAAGGTTGCATTATCAAAACAAATTGTATCATATTCTGTGCTGCATTATTCGGTATAAATGTTGGCTTCATTTATTTATCCAAACCAAAGATTTGAGTAGATAACATGTAAGACATTCGTTGCTAGCGTGTGATATAATTTATTTTACGCATTGTTTTTTTGTACAAAACAGAGTAGATAAACAAAACTAAACAAAACATATCGAAACCAATGCAATAAATTCTTATGTAATGGGATTTTGACTTCATAAAAAATAATATCGAATTGGTAAGTGGATCTGTTGCACCTGCAGGGAAAACAAACTCTACTTTTTTCCAAGTAAGACACAAACAAGCCGAAATATTCTAATATTGTAAAAAAAAAACAGATTATCATTTTTGTTTGTGTCACGGACCTACAAAACAAATGGTGGTATACAGACATCTTAATTTCTGGTATACTACGCACCTCGTCTAACTGTCTAACTGTGACACGTAACTGTTTTGCCTTGGCTTGTCTTGATTAACCATTTCTTATTTTTGCAAAGTAAGGTCATGCTTTTAGTACTGTTTTGATATAATCGTCATGATCGAAATTATCATTGATTTATTATTGAAAACCTTGGTCTTGTTATATCTGTGTGTTGAGTCGGCAGTACAAAACGCTTGAGATCCCTCTACACGTATAATTATGTTCCAGTAAGAAGTCGATTAAAAAATGATACTATAACAATTGAAAAATAAATATGTATTCTTACCGATGAATCTTTTGCATTAATCAGTGCACCTGCCTTGAGTAATACAGAAACAACAGGTTCATGGCCAAAACATGCAGCCAGGTGTAGAGGCGTCATTTTCTGAAATAAATCTTTATTTTATATGTATGAATTTTGATTCTATAAGTCATTGTTCATTTTTATTGGGTATGTTCAGGTTAACAGTCGTACTAAGACGTACTAAACAGCAGTATTGGGCACGCCTATGGTTTCAAATATTTTATAGGCAAATTCAATCTGTACATACCGCCTCTTTCTTATAAAAGAACGTCCTATATATTAACTCTGTCACTAGTTTTGCCTATGTTTACATTCACACTTTACGTAAATTCCTGACCAAACTTGGTACTTTTAATGTATGTGTTAAAGTGAACAATTGTGTTCTGAATGAATATAAACGTTTGTTGTCAACAATTTACAATCATTTTGAAGTGTTTTTGAATAGTTTTGCAATAGATGTATGTTTAAACTATTTTTCATCGTCATGATACTAGTATGAATATTGTGATTATGTTTATAAGTACTTAGATATTTTGATTTGAATCCGTAATTTTAGAATTTTTAACATTACTTCATGTCCTGCATGTATGGAAAGCCAAATTGACAGAAAAGTTGAAACATTTACAGTACACATATTATCAAAATTGGCGTAATATTGAACATGTTATGTAAGTTTTGACTGTAATGATTTTTTTGCATATTTATGTTTGTAATAATGTTTTCTTTTTTTTCTTTTTTTCATTGTAGACTTTTACCCTCTCCAGGGGTTTGGCTCGAGTTTATAAATTTCAAAGTTTTGATTTTTATAATGCTTATAATTTCTAAATTGATTTTTTTATAAATGATCTCTCTCTTTTTCAGGGAATAAGGATTACAAAAAAGCTCATACCTAATGATTTAATTTACCAAATAAACCAAGATGATTATTTTTTTTTCAAGTTTTATATAGTGATGAAAATCTGATTGGACCATGGCAAGTGATAATAACATTTACTAGTGGTTTAGTGTATCTGTTCATTCATTTGACCGCAATATGCAATCACTGTTTTCATAAATCAGTAGCATATCCAGAAACTCCGATAATGTGGGGAAATATGACCTTTGAGGGGGCTCACTATTGGTACATGTAGTATCATTAATTTTCTATAAAATCATTTTTTTTCAAGTATGAGGGGGACCATAGGTCTCTCTTGGATCCACCTCTGTTTTTGCTGAACTCCAATAAAGTTTTAATTATAGAACACATGTATGAAGTTTGGTTTTGAAGAGGACATACATTTAAAAGGTCTACATAGCTCTGCTCACCACAATTTCAGCTTAAAAACTCAATTGATGATTTTTCAAAGTGCAAATAATTTGTTGATACAAAACAGCATGTTTTAATCTTGCAGACAATGGTATTTCTAGGATGGACACATACACCAGTTGCCAAAAAAAAAAAAAAAGAAAAAGAAAAAAAAAAAAAAAAAAACAACTAATATGTAATTCATAGTATATATATATATATTTTCCTGTAGTTTTAAATATAACTACTGTAGGTATGTATATCGTGACTATACCATTAATCATGTATATCTGTTTTTCAGGAAACCAAAGAACGGAAATAGGCGCTGCTTGAGATGCCTGAAGATGAATAAGTGAACTGACAAAACCTATCTTTGAAATTTCGTTTACTTACTTGCTACATCTTCAAAATATAGAGACTTTCTTATCTCATGTTACATCTATTGTATGTGAATGCATGTTTTGCATTAAAATATTCATAATTTAGACTGTTTTGAACAAAATGTAATTAAAAAACATTATGATAACATTATAGTGAATGGTTGTTGAAAACGTTAATATAACATTTCTGCAACCATACATTTTTACGTTTTAAAAAATGTTTGAATTTTTTTAAGGAAACGGCATAATAACATTATAGTGAATGGTTATTGAAAACGTTGTGGTAATTATTTTGCAACCATAGATCTTTATTACGTGTTTTTGCTAGCTGGGTTCTTTAGTTGAATTCAATAAGCATACGCAACTAAATTTTAAATCAATAAAACAATACAATTTAATATATGCCAATACTCTGTACACAGGAATAAGGAACAATACGTTTTCTTATTTCCTTGTAATGATGAAATGACACATTGGGTTTGGATATACAGAATTATGGCTGAAGTGTTGTAAAGCTGTATTGTTTTTAGTTGTATTTCGACAGGAGTGGGATAATTTGAATAAATTGTGATTCAAAAACCTGGCCAGAACGTGAAAACTGCTTCGCAAGCCACAACCGTCAAAGTGGGGCATCAATAATGCACACCCGACAAGGGTCAAAAATTGAACCAGTCAATAAGATTTCACACTTGGGCAGTATATTTTAATTTATCTAAACAACATGATGTAAACAAAGTGAGTAATGCGGAAATGGTTGAAGATTTCCGGAATAGACAAATTACATTCATATGATAAATAAATCTCTGTGAAACATTGGACAACACAATATTTGAAAGAGCCGGGATTGGAAATCTAATTTGCTAAATCATAGCATCCAATTGTATATGTGCTCTCATTATCAAATTTAGTGAAGAATGTGGTATTTTAGAACCCCCTCGATTGGCTTTACCTATGGTACTAGGTAAAGCAATTCGTAAATTACCAATTTGTTAAAAATAAATATCATCACACCCACAATATCTTCTTCATATCTATTATGAAGTTTGATACTTACCACTAATGAAACAGGAGCTATTAAGGCAATAGTAATGAGGAGTTATTTCAAGAATAGTTGTAATCGCACCAATCGTTTGTTTATTCTATGAAGGGTAATAGCAACATTTTCGAACTGATCAGATGCAAGCAATAGTTAACTGCAATATTCAAAAGTAAAGTCTGGTCCGAAGTCAATTGATAACAAACAAAACGAAATGGAGAACCAATATGAGAAATGTTATTCAGAATAAGTCTACGATAAATGTCAAGATAATTTAAAGATAAGGAGTAGCTTTTATGTAAATTAGCACCGGAAGTTATGGTTTAGGTCTTTAACTAGAATATGATTAGCAACTGGTACAGAGACACAATAGTTTAAGTTCTGTAACGGACGTGAAATAAAGACCAAATTTGTTTTAAACGACCTTTTTGTATAGGTAATTCGACCTAAAACCATATTTAATGATTGCGAAGAAAAATAACAAACAATATCACAGGAAACATAACATCATTGTTATTGTCATAACCTTATGATTGATCGAGTGGATGTGACAAATCAGAGATGGGCACTGAATTTGTTTGTTGATAGTATTTCTATGACAAGGATGTACCCATTGTAAGGTTAAGGTCGCACAAAAAAAATCAGGCACTTAAATTCCTTTTATTTACATAAACAGGTATTACAATTCATTGAATTTATTGTTTATTTGGCTACACAACACAAAAACGTTGTCTAAGAGCTTATGCCATTAATGGAAATCAGTCATTTATTCATGCGTTTGAAAATGTGGTCAAGGAAACAAAAATTTGACTGTTGATCAGAAGAGTATTATTAAATACAAACAATACCAATCATATGTATTGCAAATTTCAATATGTCGTACACTTGTTTCAAGGTGTAACCCTTCATCCGCAGCATTTGAATCAAATACACAGGAAAATCTCAATCTAAAAATATTTTATACAGGAACTCAAACCTAAAATCAATTGAAATAGGATCAAAGGGTGAATAACGGCTATGCAGGGAAAATAGTCAAACATAACAAAGAATATTAACTAGCCTTGAAAACACCGGAATTACTTTTAAACTTATTGTACCGGTTGCTCTCGTGATTACTCAAGACATACGGTCATATCACTCAGATACTCCATTAAAACAACTTATTAACTCGAACTGTAATCAACCAGAACACAACGGAAGGTTGAAGTCTAGATATGGAAAATACAGGACATAAAATAATCAAATCAACACGTACGAAGTAACAGCAGAAATATTGTCCGTAGTGAAGGATGCACGGCAAGCTAATCACAGTATCACCTAATACCGTAGTGGCCTCAATCATATGTGGATACTAAAATATTCTGAAAATGTATTTCGAAATCTTAAGTACTACAGCTTTTCGGAAATTAGTTATCTACAAACTTTTGACTTTTCATTTCTTTACACTGCGTTGCTACAGCATTGGTTTAACCCACAATTTCGTTTGAAATTCCTGTACAAAGTCCGGGTCATTGCAGTATCAGCTGTTCCGGTGGTTTAAAACATAGTTTGCCAAATTCATTTATGGACCTTACTTGATTATTAATCGGATTATTGTTTGGTAATGTTGCTGTTACCCTTTTTTTGATAACTTTCTTGTAGACTTCTCTATTGAAACAGTTCATGGTTTAAAAAAAGAAGTGTTTTTCATTGTTATGTATGTATAGACTGCTACACTAAAACTAAACAATATTCAGTAGACTAAAGCTAAATCCAACTTGAACAATAACCAAGCATTGTATTGGTTGCCATATGTCAACAAAAATATGATACATTGTATCCACAGAAAAAAAACAGATATTTACCTATACGAATAATCGTAAATATGTTTCTTTAAAAATTACTTAAGCCGTCACATTCCATTGTTAAGAATTGTTATTATAATAGATGTAAAGAATGAAAATTTGATGAAGTGTTACTAGGCTTGCAAATTTAAAAGAGACTTTTTATTTGATAAGTTCAACCATTACTGTGAAAGTATTGGTATTTGTTGGGTAGAAATTACTTTCGCGGTCTTCGTGGGTTTGGTAAAACACTGAATTTGGAAAAAATAAATTTCCCATTCGTTTGTATGGGTAGATCCCAATGGCTATTTCTAGTATGCACGGCCATTTTTTTATCCGATCAAAAACCCAAGGAAACAATAACTTTAAGTTTTCATTCAATTTTTTTCACATGTTTCTGAGGATGAGATTGTTTCAGTTCTTTGCAAAAGGGCGCTATATCCCATCTTGCTAAACCCGTTTATCAGATATACGAATTGACTAAATCTAACGGTCTTGGAGATATATTCGAAAAAGTGAAGTCTCAGCCCTATGTTATATTTTTAGAAACTTCAGCTAGGTTTTTTAAACGAATCAAAATCGAATCAAACACCTTGTGCAGGATATTTTGAGATATAATTATACTGATACTAACTTCAAAATAAGCAAAACACGTTCATAAGGGTGCCATTTTAGCATTTAGACCATAAAATGTGCTTTTTTCTATTAAAAAAGAAACAATGTATAACATCATAGTAAAGCAAACTTTGGATCAAATCATTTGACATTATTGTACCTGAAATAAGTCTTCATTTTATGCTATTTATTTGATTTTATTCTGGATAACTACATATATCAGTGAATCAACAGTGTTATGCACAGGATAATCATTTGGATGTGATGTAAAAAGAACCTAAAATGTAATTACAATTATTTTGGTGTTCATTTAACAGTCATATGTCAATTTTATCATGAAAACATATTAAAACAATATGATTATCATAGGATAATCATGCGATATCCATATGAAGGCTGAAGCATATTTGTGTACAGTAATCATATCACACTCGTTCGATATGATTATCATTTTATTATCACATGTTGAAAACGATATGATTCATATTTGTTAATGTTTGGCTGGTCGCCAAAGAATATTTATACAGTTGGGATTTTTTTTATCTAAAAGTATTTTAGTGTTTAAGGACTAAACATGTACCGGACAAATATGAATGCGGCAATTTAAAATGCGGCATTGAGAATGAAGCATGAGGAACATGATATCAACAGACATTGTGTATCATATTAATCTTTTTTAATATTGTTCTGAACACCTACATTGGTTAGATTTTTAAAAACATATTCAATTGATGAATTACACGTATATGTATGGTGGAGTACTGGATGAGGTAATCGGACAATAAGGCGAGCTAATTATAATTCTATACTTTATTTCTGACGTATTCGCATCAAACGTATCCTTCAGCTTATTTTCATCTCTATTGTACCCTCAAAGCATGAACGGCAAGAAAGGGAATCTGAAAGTGAATGGTAATAAAACAAAAACACAAAACAAAACAAAACAAAAAGCAAAATCGAACGATAGCGTCTATACAAGTAACACTTGGTACTGATTAACTGCATTGATTATGTTTTTTTAAGTACATGTATGGTGAAGAACTGCATGAGAAGATCGGGCAATAGGGTGAATTATGTTTAATTACTTTATTTCTGACGTGTTCGAATCAAACGTATCCTTCAATTTATTTTCACCTCTATTTCACCCCCAAACCATGAACGGCAATAACGGGAATCAAAATCAGAAAAAAGACCAAACTCGAAAGATAACGTCCAAACACAAAATATGAAATGACCAAACTAAAACGTTCAGAATAAAACAAAATCAAAGGTGAATGGGCAACACGGCCTCCACAAACAAACTGGGAATATGGACTTGGTGGAACATTATGTAAGACGTCCTAAGTCTGTCACAAAAACCAATCGAAATACTTTTTCAAATGCAACATCCGGTTTTGCCGCTAGGGCAATAAACTTTATTTCAACGATTAAGACCAGAGAGGAAAATAGACACACTATAAAGGACATGAAATAACCAAAAATAACACGTATAAAGAAACAAAAATATATGAGCATCAAAGACTCTACTAGAAACATAAGTATGAAGCAGGTGCACCACTTTATGAAAGGAGAGGAGGGAATTAGACCATTATTTGTCCATTCTTATGTGTTTGCGTAAAAACCAACAAAATTCTCAGAAACAAAAGGATGGTCTTACACCAGGCAACCACTCATTGGATCTGCAATTGTAAGCTACTGTTGAAAAATATCTCAATTTTCAGAAAATTTTGAAACGACTACTGAAAGGTGTTTGTTGTATCGCTCTGGTCCTTTGACAATGTTTTATGTGCTTAATGAATCTCACAATATAAGAACTTGATATCGGATATGTAATTTAATAGAATCAGTAAAAAAAGCTTCATTCCTTGAATGGAACCATGGATTTAACTTCGTCTTGCGATAGTTTTGGTTTTGAGTACTTTTTGTATACAACTAATATTTTGACTATGGTCTTCCTACATATTTGTTTTAAACAATCTGAGGAGAGATAACTCTTTGAAACACTTGTACATCAAATCAAAATTCACAATATAGAAAACTGGTATACCTGTTTTGCATGTAACATTATTCAATTTCTAAATTTTTAATATTTTGACTTGATAAAAAATAAAATGTCTCAATATCGTATTAATTTTCCCATAGACCTCTAGCGTGAAGTGCATATTTTTAGGATTTTAATAAAAATATGAAAATTGATTCAATAAACCTTTCACCTAAGTATCATTTCTAAGAACATATGAAAAAAATAATTTCCCGCAAAGAAAATAGGATGAGTCCACGACGATCGGGCAGAAAAGTAGTTTTCAATTGCAAAAATGACCTATTTCTTTACGTTCAGTTTCGTTTTGCACTCATCAAACCAACCTTTTCAACGGAACACTTTAATGTTATTTTCTTAGATTTTCTTTAACAAAAGTTTGTCATCTTTACCATGTCAACCATGACGTTAGTTATGTCCTTCTGTGAGGTGTAATATAAAGCATGCTTATTTTAAAATCATGTTCAAATACATTTTTTTAAAAAATCCCAATTTCTATTACGGAGGGTTATGCACGCTATCAACTAACAATTTATCTTGTTTACATTGTAGCTTTATCTATAATAAAGTCATATTCAGCTTATGCTATTTATAATAACTTGTTTGCAAAAATATTCAATCTTCAGATTAAACGATATAAGTTAAATCAAGAACGAAAGTTGAAATCATTCATTGAACTTTTTCGTCTTTTGGAAATCTATTATTTTCCTCTGGATATTATATACTTATCAGTAAGTGATCTTTGTGGAGAAAATTAGTGACTGAGTTCTAATGTTTGCATAATTGATTACAAACGTGGAAGGTACTCATTGCTCGTGTGGGACAATTTATTTTAAAATTCATTAACATTGATTGGTATATTATTTGTAAGATATTCTTTTGCTGTTTCATGGACCGCTGATGCTGCAATGACAAACTGAGAGAAGACATGAAGGACTTAAAGTTATTTTGGATTCAATCTTTGTCGAAAGAGGTTAGTGGCATTACCATGGGGTATTCCAATCGATACCCAATTCCTTAACTAGCCAATTTACCTGATGCGCTTTACAAAAACTACAAAAGTGTTTGAAAACAGTTTTAATTTTTTTTCACGGTATGGTTTGTCACTTCCATGTCAACTGCTATTATTCCCGAAAAGTCGAGATCTTTTGATTTTGGAGATTTATGCGTATAACTGCTGTATGTCCATTATATACTATTTTTAGTTACATCGGTCAATTTTCCAAAAAGGCTCTAACTCCAACCTAAGTCAATTGATTTTCATAAGCATACTCCCACAGATAGATCTGATCACACTTAATTATTTTACCCTATATCAAAATTGTCTCAACCCAACGGTTCTGGAGTAATATGCAAAAAACCTTTTGCCTCAACAATATGTTCTACATTTAGAAACTACAACCATATGTTTTCGACTGTTCAAAAATGTAACGTACATTGTTGTATATTACATTTTTAAATTCAAAACCTTCAAAAACTAAGGCTTCATGTATTAAATGTCATAATGTAACTCCTACGATAATCTCTGGTAGAACGTATTGGTGCTAGTGTTGGACTCCTCTTACAATAGCTTAATTCTAAATAGCAAAAACAAGACGAAAAACAAAAGAAAAAATATAATAACTTAAACACTAGCAATATGAAATCTTTATAAAATAAACGTCAACGACACCTGCCTTATTGAAAGTTAATATAATCAGGTAAAATCATGGGTACACTTGGTCATTCCATCCAACGAAGAATTACGATGTAAAAGAAATATCCTATACGGGAAATGGATGACAATTGTCCGACATAGATAGATGGATACAAATTCAGATAAAAAACTACCATAAAACATGGGATCGACAAAACTACATATCGGTAAACTTCGGTATATGGTCTTGAATTTGATATAATGTAGCAATAAAACATGCGACAACAAATTAACATCTTTACAAAATTAACCACAATATTTCGAAGGAAATGGTCATATAAAATATCAGATCTCAGACCATTTGACAATATTTGAGATATGCTTTTAAATAAAATTGATTAGAACAAGGGAAGTATGGCTGATGTGGCAGGTATGATGTATTGTAGTAATTGTGAATAAGCATGTTTTGTAAAACTCCTAAAGGACAAAATTCATCAGTTTTGACATTAACAGATTCTAACCACTGCAACAAGAATCACATACTCCATACTCATAACAACAATGTTAAAAACAGAGCGGCTTCTTAACTGTTGGTTTTATATGGTTCCTTGTGTAGGCTCTATACAAAGAAAAAACTCTGCTTTCGTGTGTTTTCTACACTCTAAGGTGGTTAATTGATTGAACTCTATCCTATGATATCATTCGATCGTATTCCGTAGAAACTTTTTTTTAAATTCAAGTACAGACGTAGGAGTGTAGTGAAATAAAGTACATGAGAATTTACATGCCTATTCTTTTTTTTTTTGGCTCTTAATAACGATGATATTGTTTGTCATAGTATGTTTCAAAGAAGTCTCCATGAATTTAATACATGAAAGTTTGGATTGCGCTTTTTTAATCAAAAATGTAAACAAAAAGGAGATAGTTATCGAAAGTATATTTATTGTCGATATACCGTCAGTGACAGTACATAACACTTTCGCTCTGACTACTTTCCTTCTCTTGCAATAACCACGTGTTCATTGTAGCGTCATAATTGGCAGGCATTAGTGGGAAGGAAATGTAATAGACACTTTGTATAAGAAAATAACCTGACTTTTTAAACAAATAGAAGTATGGCAATAAGTAAAATAATAGTACATTGACTGCAAGGACCACCAGTGTTTTGTAGCCACAAGTGGGAAAAAAATGTAAATATAAACGATACAACAAATTGGCACAAATCCTCGCATTTTACTCGATTCTAAGGCTTGTCCGGAAATTGTTTATTTGAACCGCAACAGCGTGAGTAGTAAGCATGCACGTTTCATGTCGCATTTTTCAGGTGGGTTACAGGTGGATTAGCCCCAATGCGCATGACGTCACATCCGGTGGTCACAGATCGGATTTGACCCTTGGGTGTGACTCCGACTCTAACGACTCTTGGCTCCGACTCTTGACTCCTACCCCGACTCTTACGACTCTTACCACTCTTGACTCTAACTTGACTCCGACTCTTGACTGTAACGACTCTTGACCTTGGGTTTTGATCGTACCCCCGACTCTAATGACTCTTGACTCTTACTCCCGACTCTAGCGATCCTTGACTCTTACGCCCGACTCTTACGACTCCCGACTCTAATGAATCTTGTTTCTAATCTACTGATTCATATCACCTACAATTTTCCGCTTCACTCGTCCTAACCTTAACTATTTCTATCTGTAACTCTAAACCTTTAACCTGACATAAGGTTTAACACTAGATGGTTCTTGCTTTAACAATAACATTAATAATAAAAAAGATCTAACATTAAGCCTTAACCAATACAAAACTTGTTATAGATAAAAGTAACTCTGCCCAATTCTGAAGACTCAACCCTAACTCTATACTTAACCATAAACTTAACCATAATATTAATCCTAACCCTTATCTAACCCAAACCCTAACTCTTTCTTGTGTGATTTTTTTTCTTTATTGTTTTTTGTTACATCAGGACTTTGCCTTATTTATTTTACTTCTCATAAACAATTGGTAAATATAAAGTATTTATTACGCATCGATAAAACCCAACTCTTTCTTGTGTGACTTTATTTCTTCGATATTTTATCGATGCGTAATAAATACTTTATATTTATCAAATCTAAATCGAAGAAATAAAGTCACACAAAAAAGAGTGAGGGTTAGAGTCGGGGTTAGAGTTAGGGTTAGAGTGAGAAAAAATAGAAAAAAAAAGAATCAGATCAATACGGATCAGACTTATAGAACACTAGAGACTTGGGGTTATAGTTAGCGTTAACACAATAGAACAAAAAAGAAACAAAGATTAGGGTAAGGGCTCGGGATAGAGTTAAGGTTAGAGTCGGCGTTAGAGTTACGGTAAGAGACATGGTTAGGCTATGGTGAGAATAATAGAAAATGAAATAGAACAATATGGAAACGACTAACAGAACACTAGAGATAAGGGTTAGAGTTAGGGTCAAGGGTTAGTGATGCCACAATAGAAAAACGACCTTTAATTAAATTTATATCTAGAGTTACTTATTGGGTAAAGGTAAGATACATGTACTTGTTTCAATTCTGGGTTATGGTTAGGCTTAGTATTTGGAATATAGTTAAGAGTTTGTTTTAAGGTGAAAGTTACTGACATTATAAAGTTAGAGCTAGGGTAAGGGTCTGAATTTCAGATAAGGTCTAGTACCAAGATATTTGCTAGAGGCAAACTTTAGGTCAAGGATCAGGTCTATGGTAAGGGTTAGGTTTATGGTTATGTTTAGATTCAGGCCTATGGTTATGTCTAAGGTTAGGGTCTGATGTTGCTGTTTGTTTAGAGTTATGGTTAAGTCTAGAGTTAGGTCTATGTCAGGTCTTACACTTTATGTAAGTCAAACATAGAGTTTGTTAAGGGGATTGGGGTCAGTTCTCGATCGTTACTTATTCGGGTTCGGGGTTATTAATTGAGTCAGTGTTATATTTAGATAGTTAGCGTGCAAGTCAAAGAACTAGGGTTAAAGTTTCTGATCAAGTCCAGTGTCAAGAAAAGTGTTAGAGTTAAACGTTAGATGTATGTTCGGGTTAGGATTAGTGGTATGGTTAAGTAAAGGTTTAGGCTTAGGTTTATATTTAAGGTTCGGGTCAGATGTTGATGCTTGTCCAGACTTATGGTTAAGTTCAGGTTAGGGTTAGGGGTTAGGGTTAGTGGTAAGGCTTAGGATTAAAATTATGGTTAAGTGTATGGTTAAATATAGTGTTAGGGTTGAATCTTCAGAATTGCGCAGGGTTACTTGTGATATCGTAGGTTTTGTATTGGTTAAGGCTTTGTGTTATACCTTTGTGTTATGAATGTTATTAATAAAGAAATAAGCATCTAGTGTTAAACCTTATGTCAGGTTAAAGGTTTGGAGTTAAAGATAGACAGAGTTAAGGTTAGGATGAGTAAAAGGGAAATTGTAGGTGATTAGAATCAGTAGGGTAGAGGCAAGAGTCGTTAGGGTCAGGAGTCGTAAGAGTCGGGCGTAAGAGTCAAGAATCTTTAGAGTCGGGAGTAAGAGTCAAGAGTCGTCAGAGGTAGGGGTACGAGTCAAAAGCCGCAATGAAGAGTTGGAGTCAAGGGTGGGAAGAGTCGGGGTAGGAGTCAAGAGTCGGAGCCAAGAGTAAATATTAAGGGCTAAAAGAAAGTAAGTGCGGAGTAAGAGTTAAGAGTCGTTAGAGTCGAGGGTACGAGTCAAAAGCCAGAGTCAAGAGTCGTTAAAGTCGGGGTAGAAGTCAAGAGCCGTAATAAAGAGTCGTTAGAGTCAAGAGTCGGAGGCAAGAATCGTTAGAATCGGACGTAAGTGTCAAGGGTCGGAGTATATAGTCAATATTTAGGGTCAAAAGAAAGAAAGGGGAGATTAAAGATCCAAACATAGTCTCAAAAAAGGGGGGGCGTAAATTATGGAAGGAATATAAGCGAGAAGACTTGTAAAAACTAGTCTTAAAAGTAAAAATAGAAGTGTCATCATTTTGTTCTCAGTTGTCGAAGAAGAAGGTCGTCGTTTACAAGATGTCCACCATCTGTCCAGCATGCAAAATGATCTTTACAAGAAGGTATAATATGAAACGTCATTTTATGAAAACTCATGGATACCAAGCTTCATTAGAATGATTTGAAATTCATATATCAAATTTTTTCTGTATTAATTTAAATAGAATTCCCAGTAAACTGAACACTTATCCGATCCACAATCAAGTCATGTCTAAATCGAAACTGGAAAAATAGATATTAATCGGAGCAGTTCATACCGCAATGGTCTTGACTTGATACAAGCATTTCAAACGAAATGGAGGGTTGAATCTAGGTTATACAGCGCGCAACCCCCTCTTCTAGTGCAGCGTGAATACACCAGTGGTGATTAAATTGCATTTGCATGCAATCGTGTCATAACAGGAAAATCAGCGATTACATCAGCACTAAGAACAATTTACAAAAATAATCATTACTCATCAGTGTAGAAGAAACTGAAATTTTTTTTCAACCAAGGACTGATATCTAAAAAACGAAACTTGGTAAGAAACCTTTTGATGCAGGAGTCTGTTACGCAAATATGTATGGCGTTCATGGAAATCAGAGTAGTTAGTACTTGCTCCAGCAATTTGTGAAATATAAACACCATACACAAGAGGGGGTATATTGCTTCACACCTAGTCTTATTGTCTAACAGTGACATGTACTTATTTACTTTGGGGACAAAAGAGAAATCAAGGGAATCAAAATCAAAAGATTGTAATCCAGGGTCAAAATCAGACAAAAAACATTGAATAACCAAAATAACACATACAAAGTAACACAAAGTAAATGAACAAATCGGACTCTACAAAAAACTGGGAGCATGGACCAGGGGTACCAGTGGGGTAAACCCAACGAGTTGCTCATAACAACTCAAGTCCGGGGTAGAAAATATATATAGAGAAAAGGAAAACTATGTGTGATTCTCATCCATGGATTTAGTTTTCGAGGTAAGACATGCTTTTAGTCACATTGTTATATGTTGTGAATACAGCTCCATTTTGAATGCAAAACACAATAATTTGATATTTCCTTTATATTTCTGGTCAACTGTTTAGTATAAAAACCTTATAATTTGTGCTTTATGATAAGGAGAAACCATCATAATGTAGCAAAATATGTATGAATATGATGATATTGATGTGAAACCGTTAAACAATATTTCTTTTATCGGAGCATTTTGAAACAACTTCTAAAATACGTTACATCGTTTACGTCTTTTGATTGAATTATTTGTGGTTTATATTATAAACATTCTACCATATAAGAGCAGACATATTGAATGCATATACATTGTACTTTGTATATGTTACAGCCCCTGTTACTATACTAAGTGAGTCGGAAGTCATTTAGTGATTAGTGATGAGCGATATTTTTTGTAATGTGAGTGATTGAGCCATACGCAATGAGCGATAGATTATAAATGATGAGCAAGTGAGTGATACATGAATTGAGTGGTTGAGTACATATGCATGGTGAAATTCAGCGAGTGATATAAATTAAATTGAATTTATTTTGGAATATTTGTTGAGACGACTAAATTAACTATTTATTTTCAAAACTGTTTCATTACAGTAGTTAATGCTTCGGTGTTTAGCAATTAAAAGTGTCAATTGTTAATGCTTGAGTAAATTGTAAAAATATGATACGTTTTGACTGTAAAAATATGCGTCACGGCCAACCCCATAATATCAATATTGATAATTCAAACATCTCAAAGATAATAATTTTTTGTCACTTTGGAAATAAAATGTGTTCGCAATCATACATTTTATAAAAAAAAATAAACATGTCATTTTTTAGAATTACGACTAAAATATTTGTGTCGCAGCCACCTATATGATTTTTTTGGCAACTAAAAAAAAACTTGCAATACTTTCATAGAAATTAAAAGTGCTTGCATTCAAATATTTTGTAAAATTATGTCATTTTCAAGATTTTAGACTGACGTATATTTGCTACAGCCACTAATATGACGCTTATAAAAAGAATCGTGACATTTTTTTTTTGGATTAGAGACCGATGGTAACCGAAATCTATTGACCACACTTTACGACAAATTTTCATTCACTATTGTCAATTGTCATTTCATATATCGCAATATTCCTTCAACACCTGCTTATGGATTATTCATATGCCAGAGCCTGTCGTAATTTCGCACACTTTTTGTATCGTGCTAAAGTTCTTACAATTAGGTTTCTGTGACAGGGATATGTTGCTGAAGTCATCACTACAGAAGTTTTATGGTCGTCATTGTGAACATGTGGATCGTTACGGTGTATCCAAATGCACCATGAACACTGATTTGTTCAACGTGTCAGAGTTTTGTTTTCCTTTTTTGTCTAGGTAGGACTTGATTTTTATAAGCAACTCGGTGGGTGTATCTAGAAAAGCACAGGACGCTCGTTCTATCGGTGCACCCGGTTCATGCTCTCAGAGCTGCTCATCTACTTTTGTTATTTTGCATCTATTATTTCAATTACTTAATGTTCTTTGTCTGTTTTAAATGTCTGGTCTATGTCCCTGGATAACATTTTTTTGGTTTCCGCTTGGTTCCCGTGATTAGTCTTGCAATAATTGTCATTCAATAATGACAATTAAAAGTTTTGGCAATCACACATATTAAGACGAAAAATATGATTTGAAAGAAAATGAACTAAGATATTTACTTTGTAGCCACATACACACTATTACTATTGAAACTTTTAACAGTTTATACCATAACATGTGCTTTTATTCTACAAAATAAACAGTGTGTAACCTGATAGTAAAGCAAACTTTGGATACAATCATTTGACATAATTGTACCTGAAATAAGTCTTCATTATCCTTGGATTACTACATATATCAATGAATCAACAGTGTTTATGTACAAGATAATCATCTGGATGTAACGTAAAAAGAACTTAAAATGTAATTACAATTATCCTGGTGATCATTTAATAGTCATATGTCAATTTTAGCTTGGAAACATGTAAAAAAATATGATTATCCCATGATTATCATGCAATATCCATATGAAGGCTGAAACGTTTGTTTGTAGAGTAAGCATATCACACTCGTTCGATATGATTATCATTTCATTATCACTATTGACAACGATATTATTCTTATTTGTTAATGTTTGGCTGGTCGCCGCTGAATATTTACATAGTAGGGATTTTTTATCTAAAAGTATATTAGTGTATAAGAACTAAAAATGTACCGGACAAATACGAATGTGGAAATATAAACTGCGGCATTGAGTATGAAGCACGAGGAACAAGATAGCAACATGCATTGTGTATTAAAACATTTTAAAAAAATATGATATTGATTAACTGCATTGATCAGGTTTTTTTTAAACATACTAAATATATCAATTACACGTACATGTATGGCAACGAACTACATGAATAGATCGGGCAATAGGATAAATTATGTTTTATTACTTTATTTCTGACGTATTTGCATCAAGCGTATCCTTCAATTTATTTTCATCTCTATTTTACCCCAAAGCATGAATGGCAAAAAAAGGGAACCGGAAATTGAACGGTAATCAAAAAGATTAAAATCGAAAGATAACGACAAGTAACACAACATATGAAATGCCCAAAGTAAAACGTTCAGAATAAAGCAAACTCTAAGGTGAATGAGCAACACGGCCTCCACACACAAACTGTGATTATGAACTTGGTGAAACATTATGTAAGACGTCCTATGTCTGTCCAATATTTTGAGGGAAAAAAAACTACTTAAAGATGTTTGTTATATCGCTTTTGTCTTTTGTCATGGTTGCATGTGCTTAATGAATCTCACCATGTAAGAACAGACTTGATCTCGGATATGTCATTTAATAAAATGAGTAAAAAAAGGTAGGAGATACAAGATTTTGCATTTTGTGTCCACATTCTGAGAATATAAATCTGAAATGTTTATAGGTGAATAAAACACGATTTAAGCAATTTGACGATTTTTATCTTGTATTCTTATTCAGGCAGATGTTCCAACGAATTTATGTTAACACTACTGATGAGAGCTTTTTCCTTCAAACACGTGTACAGCATATCGATATTAACAAGATATGAAACTGGTATTGTTTGTATTTAAGAACCACTGGGTCGATTGGTTGACCTGTGGTCCCCGATGGTATTCGCCAAGCAAGTAGTCAGACTTGTCTGACCCCGAATTATTTCATATTTTTTCTACCCTATTTTTACTTTTGCAGTATTCCAACTTTACAAATACGTAAAACTCTGAAGCTTCATTCCTTGCATTGGATATGATAGAACCTCTCAGTTATGGATTTAACTTCCTCTTTCGATAGTTTTGGTTTTAGTACTTTTTGTATACATCTAATATTTAGATTATGATCTTAATACATATTTTTTAATACTGCCTACTGACAGGTTACTCCTTGATACATGTGTACATCATTTGGTAAAGATTAATCATAAATGAAAAATAAAAGAGCTACCATCAAAATGCAGGTTCAAAAGTTGGCTAATTCTTCTGAGAAGTGTTGCCTACATTGGGTTACTACTTTTTAGCTTGTTAATACCACTTCGATAGTGAAGTGCATATTTTTAGAATTGTAAAAAAAATATGTAAATTTATTAAATAAAGCTTTCACTTATGTAGCATTTCTAAGAACACGTGAAAAAATAATTACACGCAATGAAAGTAGGGTGAGTCCACGATCGGACTAGGGATGTATTTAGAAATCTAAATTAACGATGTACTAAGCACCTCGTCTAATTGTTTACTATCATTGTTTACTTTCTACAATTGGCAGTCATTACAACCTTTGTTTTCAAATTTTATTTTGAGGTTCTAAATGAAGAAAGTTATTCATTTTTTCCTAATCAGGAGCCTATAAAGACCCTTAATCATATAATAAATGAAGAGATGTCCTGATATTACATGTGAAAAAAAATCTTTTTTTTTTCAACCGCAAAAATTACATTGATTAAAGATCACATCCATTTAGAATAATTATGTAATGATCCCATACCATTTTAGAGGCTCCTGAAATTATTAAATGTGGGTCCTATAGGACAGGTACAGTGACTGGATGGAGGTGTGGGTCCTATAGGACAGGTACAGGACTGGATAAAGGTGTGGGTCCTATAGGACAGGTACAGTGACTGGATGGAGGTGTGGGTCCTATAGGGCAGGTACAGTGATCAAAGTGACTATCATAACTTTCTATAATTATGCTAACACTTAATATTTTATGTAGACATAATTATTTTGAAAATAAAATATTAAAAATGTAATAAATATTTTCCAGGGAATTTTGTTTACAGCACATGTTCAAAATGTGTTCAGTCAAAAAAGCAGATCATACCTTTCCTTTTGCACTCTTAATCTGAACAAAAGTTGAAAAATCCGAAAATTTTAAGAAGCATGATCCTTCCTGTAAATCATGCAAGTGTTAACAATGAACATTAAAACAAACCTTGAAGTATGTTCATTGCCATATCATACAATAGAAAATCTTTTAACTATTGCATGAATATACATCTACATGTATAAATATTTGGGCCTAGCACCTCCATCTGTTTAAAACAAATATTTATGAAGTGATGTTCTGACATGTTTAATGCTAAATGAAGCTAATTATCGACCCCCTTTTAAGTAACTTTCAAATGTATGTATTCCTTGAATGATGATACTTCATTTGGTACTATGATGAAGTGTATTTAAATGTGTGTGTGTGTGGGGGGGGGGTATATCAAAATCACTATTAATTGCATTTTGATTTAGTATTTAACTATTTTATTTTTGTGAAGAGCAAAAGACCAACAATGTTGTCTCTTCTTAGTTGACAAATTGTTCATCAACTTCAGATATCTATGATGATACCTCTTGTTTCTTATCAAACAAATACTTAAGAGAGTTAAAATTGTACATGTGTAATCATGCAACGTCTTAAGCATACACATATATATCAAATGATAAGCCGCTACATACTTTAGTTATCTTTAAAATATTCTGTATTCATTTATGCAGATTTCGGAGAATGTCAAGTCATAACAAATTTTGAAGGAAAGGAAATTGCCAGGAACTTGTTGGATATGGAATATTTTCTAAGATACCATACATAGGGGTAACCATTTTTGTGTTTCCCAGGGTCACATGAGAAATCTTTAACCCGGTTTATTGACTTTTCTGCAAATTATATTATAAATTTCCACAATATTCAATGCAAAATGTCTTTATTTGTCAAACTATAAGACACCCTGAGCGTTTGCTGCTATCGCAGTTAAGTCGGTTATTCACATGTATCCGTCACATGTCACTGTGTCTGAGGTCGCCAGTGCGCTTGTACCTGTAAACTGCTGCGGGAAGTTATCTATCGATAGAGTTTTGTTTTAAGATTCGTTGAAATACAAGAAAAAGCAAACATATCTAATCACAAGCAAATTACAAGCTATTTTTAACTTCCATGTAGATTTTGTACGCTTTCTGTAGCAACTATACATACTCATTGACCTACTATTAAAAGTTGGATGTACAATTTTGTCATCTTTCCACTGCACTTTTGACATTTATGTGGTCCGACCAAGGCTTGATCAACCGATCACGTGACTCATTTTGAATGGACATTTTGACATTTTGTTGATTCTGTTTTTTTATTTGGGAAGTTTTATTTTATAAATTTGTATTTTTAAAATATGAGCATCGACGAAATATCACGTATTATGATGAGTTTAAAAGTAGCTCGTTTTCGTAGATGAAGATATGACATTTTATGACATTTCTCCTAAATGTGCAATCAAATTCCAGTACAAGAAAGTTTATATGTAAACGTCCTGAAATTATCAGGCCATTTTCTCGGTTTTTGATTTCAACGTATTTCGAGGCTTATCGAACTAAATTAATTTAATTTTAATATTCTGAACTGGGGTAAATTAGACCTTTAATCAGATGAAGAATGTAAAGATGTTCAAAATGACGACAAAAAAGGAATCGTAGAAAAAAAATATGTTTTGTAACATAATACAATTCACCGATCAAATGTTAAATAATAAAATTAAGTAATAACCTATACAAATTCCCGATCAAAAGTGTAAATTTTGAATGTAATTCTGATTACTATAATACGATAAACTGGCAACTATTAATCTAAATAAAAACTTTCTATGACAACTGCTAAGGCCTCCTACCTTTATGTTTGTTTTGCTTTTATTATAGAGATCAAACCAAATTAGAGAGAAACAATTTCTTCAGCTAATTTCAGAAAAGAAAATGCAATTAATTTCGTCTTCTCTCTTTATTGTTTTGCTCAACCGTTTAAATAGAATCTTTATAATCTAACGTTCGCTAAGAAAATCAATAATATAAATCCAAATAATGTATACCGCATAACTTTAGTGGAAAGTAATGCAATAAAGACGCCGTATAAAAAAATAACTTGAATAAAAAAAAAACACACAAAAATAAACCAAAAAAATAGTAAAAAAAAAATAGTAAAAAAAGACATGATAGGATAAATGTATAAGGCAAATAACAGTACTTTAACAAGAAATATAAACAATATGCGAAATCGACACAAATCGGAAAAGCTACGCATTTTACCTCGATTCCAAGGCTCATTTGCATTTTGTTCTTTTATTCAACAGCATTTTATCGCGCCTGCGCTTTTTTGTATCGCTCACTAAATTGTCTTCTTTGTCTGATTAGTTCTTTCTTGAAAAAAAAAATTATTATGACACATATTTTTTTTTCGAAATCCTATCTTTGACCGTCAATTACAAGAGCCACATCTTATCATTTAAAAGAGACAAAAAATAGATAAATAAATATAAATTGTACAGTTCGTTGAATTGTTAATTTCAAATTTAATTTTTGTTTCTTCTTTATGTATTCCACCAAATGTTTAAGAATCATCAATCATTAATCGTCTTAATTCCAACCATCAATTATTTACTTTCTAGTGTTTGTTGAGACACAATGATGTTAATGCAGAAACAAATTACCTCTATTTAACATGTTATTCAAAATAATAACGGACAAGAGACATGTGTTACTTAAAATTTGCTTTAACTATATTTTCTATGTATGGGTCTTGATTCTATAAGTCATTGTTCACTTTTATTTGGTTGGTTAAGGTTAACAGTCGTACTAAGACGTATTAAACAGCAGTATTGGGCACACCTATAATTTCAAATATTTTATAGGCAAATTCAATCTGTACATACCGGCTCATCTAGGTAGAGATTCGTAATGCAAACAAATGACAGTATGTAATATCATGCATGTCCCAATATTGTGTCATTTGAACATATTCAAGTATACAAGTCTTCACAAACGAACATGAGTTACATTTTTATTATTTTTGTTTTGTTGTTGTTGTTGTTGTTATTTTATATTTTTTTTGTTTTTTTTGTTTTTGTTTTTGTTTTTGTTTATTTTGTATTTTGTTTTTGTATTTTGTTTTTTTTTTGTTTTTTTTTTGTTTTTGTATTTGTATTTGTTTTTGTTTTTGTTTTTTTTTTTTTTTGGGGGGGGGGGTAAATAATCAACCAAGTTAATAAATAACTTGTAATCCCATGATGAACATTTCAGTTCAACGGAATAAGTTCTAATTGTAATGCTTTTAAGATAATATAGTGAAATTAACATGATAAGTACCTCATCTGTCTTTGCTTCAAGTAAAGCACCATTTCTGAGTAAACATAGAATGACAGGCACGTGTCCTTCATTTGCAGCAAAATGTAGAGGTGTCCATCCCTAAAATGTATACAAATAATATCAATATCAATATAACGGTATCTGTTGTTTATCATTGAAGATTGTTATAAGTACAAAGTAAATCTCGGTCTCATAGAATGTGTTTTTTTCTCCCGCGTTTTGTCGCCTTCTTTTCTCGGTGACCTAATTTGACATGCTTCATGGTATAAACAATCTTTGTCCCGTATCTAGTTAGTCATTATCATTATTAGTATTATCTTTGTTATTGATAGTTTTATATCTCTATTGGTTAATTATATTTTAATACATGTTGACAGTCATCTTCGTAAACCAAACTGGGTTTAGGTTCTAATATAAATAATTTAAATAATTATAATGGAAGATTCAATTCAAAAATAAGATTAAGTATTAATTACTGTTTTAACTAGGAGGTAAATTGTTGATGCAAAGGACATGAAATCATACAATTTGAAAATACGCTTCTATAGTACTCTATTATTGTGATTTTAAGCATCGATTAATTTTCATTTTTCATATTTATGTTGTTTTAATCATTTTTATTCAATAATTGTGTGTTTTTGCGATTTTTAAACATTTTTGCCAAAAGATAACTTTTAATTTTTTTTTCAAAGGGCGGCAAGTTAAACAATTCAAAAAAGATAAAGGTACATGTAATAATTGTAATTGAAAACTAAAATGATCTCAAAATACTTTGATAAAATCATTCTCATACAGATGTTCCTGGTTTTATTTATTCGTTAGAAATGGACATACGATCATGCACACATTAATGGTAAGGTGGATTGACACCTCCTTCGTCTAGCAAGATAAAGATCCAGGTATATATTTTCTTTGTATGGATTGTTTGGGAGTCGAATACAGGTAAGATAAATCCTCACATTTTGTTTCGATGTTGAAAGAAGACATGGAGGACTTGTTGTTTAGGATTTCATCTTTGTCAAAAGTAGTACATTTGTAAGTGGCATTACCTGGGGTGTAATTATCAATACCAGATCCTTAACAAGGCAATTAAGATGATGCGCCTTACAAACGATTACAATTTTGTTTCAAGATGGTTATAAATTGTTGTAGACGGTTTGGTTGAACACTACCATGTATTAGTCCCTAAGAGTCGAGAAAATTTGAGATTATGTAGAAAAGATTATTCATAGAAACTTGTGTGCATAATACCGAAATATGCAAAATTGGACGAATTGGAAAGCCCACAATCTTAAGTTAGAAAATCGGAAAACGATTGCTGCACGGGTGTCCCATAGAACATTGACACTTTGTTCTAATTTAAAATAGTGTCCAACCTCTTAATGTAACGTACACAACTATTTATACTGCACCCCTAAATATTTTAGTGCTGCCAGAATTAGGTTATTCATATATTTCACTAAATTAATACAAAGATATTTTTTTCGTTTAATATATGGATTCTTTTTATTGTAAAGAAGAGACTCAATAATTTCAAATCTACGCACAATTTACCTAAAACATTTAAGATGAAAATGATATATTATCAGTGTAGGCTTACATTAAGGAAGATCAATTGTCTGCATGAATTATGTTTTTTTAATTACAGTTTTTTTTCTTGTCTCATCGGCAAAGGTTATTAGAATTTTCTAGGACAACTGTAAAGACCATTATTACAAAACAATATGTATAAACCGACACTACTGATATGTAAGTCTTACGGTCGCTGACATTTTGTTATAAGAAAAAAAAAACATTTGTTTCGAATATGATTTCAATAAATGCCATCATCTCCGTCTGTAACGAATAATTTTCCATGTTAAGTAAATCTAGCAGAAGGATGGAAATTAAATCATTTCAAAGATAAAATGTGTTAATGTACCTTGGGAAATTATCATTGATTGCTACAATGATTTTGACAGTAAGCTTTGCAAGATACAAAATATTGATATTAGTAGTTACAAGAGAGAGAATATTCGATTATACACATATCTGTTATATTAGTTTGTCAGAATGAGAAACAATCATGTTAGTTGGGTTAAATCCTTAGGTTTATCTAGTACTCCTCCGATAGATATAAAATGTTTCATTGATATTCAAATGTCAAAATACTTTAGTGTATTGCATTACATATGATGCCTTCCCAGATAGCCCGATCCTTTTTCAAATCGCTTTTTTTAATATTTTGATTTTTTTTCAAAATGTTTTGATAACGTTTTAAAAACATTTTACTGTTTAAGTTTGAAAAAGGTTTTCAGAACTGAACTGTTTATTGAACTATTTTTGAAATATTTAAATAACATGTCACTGTAATGTTTTTGGATCTATTTTTGAAACATATGCAATGTTATAAAAGTGTTTCTTATATGTTACGAAAAAATATTTTCTGATAATGTTTTCATTTCATTCCTTTGAAACAGGTTAAAACATTTCCAGATATGGTTTTAACACTGCTCTATGAAATGTTCATTAAATATGTGTAGAAATATAAGAAAAACATTTTAATACATTATTCTTTAAACACGCTGTAAAACGAATTTAGAAAATGTTTCTAAACTATATTGAATTACATATTTATTTTTCTTCTCATAAATCTTAAAGATGGAATATGAAATAAATAGGCCATGAAATAAAAAAATGAATATCTAGCACTATCAGACAATAGAGGCTATATATAATTACATCATTATTTATCTTATTTAAAATATTTTTAAAAGAAATCAGAAAACATATATTATACATGTACATGTATTGCTAGTCTTCTTAATTTGTCATGCATATTTGATTTACAATTAATTCATCCTAATTTACTGTTTCTTGACTTTTAATTAACCAATATCGATGATATATAGATGATGGCATCTCCATATAAGATGATAGTGTAAATGGTGTGCCAGATGCTGCTATTGAAATAGGTTGGAGCAAATCTATATCAGTGTATGTATTATCCTAAACACGTGAGAAAGAGAAAGGAGCGCATACTAGTTTGAAGACGATTTAAAGAGAACTGGATCTATCCAAGAAGATGTAAGTACAATTCTTTGTAATTAGATAGTTAAAAACTGTATGCCAAAGTACTTTGGATAAATGCTAATCTGTGTAACCTTGTGATATAAACATAGCTGGTCAGTAAGTCATTTTACAATTTCCCAGTCACAAGACAACATCACGCTGTGAAAGCAAACATTCAGGTGATTTCGGATTTTGATTTAATTTGTACTGCTACGCAAAATTTACGTGTTTCTCCGTTTCCGGTTTTGTATAATATTGAGTTCTAGCGCGATACAAATAGTCTGTGTAGTTTCGGCAAGCTCTGGCATAACGTATGAGTTGTGATACACTCCATACGCAGTTGCTGACGGCATGTTGCGACAGAAGAAAAGAGAGTTGAAATGAATGAAAAGTCAGCACGTTTGTCGTAAAGTTTGATCAATAGTTTTCCTTTACCATCGATTTCTTAGTGTACGTCAAGATATGAGGCTGACCTTACAGCGTCCGTAGTATCCTTTATCTCAAGTTCTTTAGGGTAGATGCGATGTATCAAATCCCCAAAATTAGGATTGTTTAAAGATAATACGTCATCTATATAGCGGAAACTGAGATTTAAGTATCTAGCCAAACGATATTCTTTTTTTCGGATCAAAACAGCTATACAGTCAACCTCACAAGAGTAGGTCAGCAAGTAAAGGAGCAGAATTTGTTCCCATTGGAATGCCGACCGTTTGTTGAAAAACACGTCCACCACACTGGACAAATATGTATCGATTTAAAATTCCGGCACCTTGTAGACATCTTTCTCTGTATAGTTGGAAGATGATTTGGAATTATTTCTTACAAAGTATGATAAGTCTCTACTACGAACTACATGTATATATTCATTATAAGAATGGATATTTCTTTTTATTTTCTCATAATATTGGCGAGATTGCATGTTTACATTGTAAGAAAAGCACATTGTAGTTAATGACTTTATGGGTACTGCGTAATCAGTTCTCGATAGGGATTCGACTTTCTGTATGGAGGGCATGAGAGACATAATTGGAGAGTTAAAATAAAGAAATTAAAATAATTCAATATATTTTTATCGATATTTCATATCTTCAGTTCCATATATTACTTCCAGAGAATGTTATATTTGATTAACTTTGATATGGCTAAAAAATTTTAATCACATCTGATTTTGTTTTATTTAATGTTTTTCGTATTGTAATTCGTAAAAAAATAATAGGTTTTTCATATCATTGCTCTTTTATATCTCTTAAAACATTAATAAAGACATGATGTTTTTAACGTTTTCTGGTAAGAAATATTCAGATACACCCAGTACTGCGTATAGTTTATTACTGACGTAGCCATGCCTATATCCTGACTGCGCATGACCGCTGCAGATATTCGCTTTTTTATGTAATACTGCCTATTAGCATCGCTATCGAGAACTCATGACTGTCGAGAACAGATGAATGCACGATATAGATATTAGTGTAAATGGTACGCTGCTATTGAAATAAGTGAGAGCAAATCTGTATCTGTGTGCATATTATCTTACAAAAGAACGTCCTATATATTAACCCGGTCATTAGTTTTGCCTATGTTTACTTTCACACTTAACGTAAATTCCTGACCAAACTTGGTACTTTTAAGGTATGTGTTGAAGTGAACAACTGTCTTCTGAATGAGTATAAACGTTTGTTGTCAACAGTTTACAACCGTCTCAAGGGGTTTTGGATTGTTGAATTTTACCAACTCCAGGGGTTTGGAATGTAGACTTTTACCCTCTGAAGGAATTTGGATTGTACTTTTACCCCCTCCAGGGTTTGGATTGTAAACACCATCTCCAGGGGTTTGGATTTTAGCCCTACCCCCTCCAGGGGTTTGGATTGTAGACTTACCCCCTCCAGGGGTTTGGATTGTACTTTTACCCTCTCCAGGGGTTTGGTTTGTATAGTTTTACCGTCTCCAGGGTTTGGATTGTAGACTTTTACCCTCTCCAGGGGTTTGGATTGTAGACTTACTGTCTCCAGGGGTTTGGGTTGTAGACTTTTACCGTCTTCAGGGATTTGGATGGTAGACTTACCGTCTCCAGGGATTTGGATTGTAGACTTTCACCGTCTCCAGGGATTTGGATTGTAGACTTTTACCCTCTCCAGTGGTTTGGATTGTACTTACTCTCTCCAGGGATTTGGGTTGTAGACTTCGACCCTCTCCAGGGGTTTGGATTGTAGACTTTTACCGTCTTTAGGGGATTGGGTTGTAGATTTTTACCCTCTCGAAGGGTTTGGATAGTACTTTTACCCTCTCCAAGGGTTTGGATTGTAGACTTTACCCTCTTCAGGGGTTTGGAAACGGAACGGAAATGGAAACGGAAAACCAACATGACAAATGTTATTCAGAATTAGTCTACGATGAATGTCAAGATAATTTAAAGATAAGGGGTAGCTTTTATGTAAATTAGTACCGGAAGTTATGGTTTAGGATTTTAACTAGAATGTGATTAGCGACTGGTACAGAGACACAACAGTTTAAGTTCTGTATCGGACGTGATATGAAACACAAATTTGTTTTAAACGATCTTTTTCTCTGAGGATGTATAGGTAATTCGACCTAAAACCATATTTAATGATTGCAAAGAAAATATAACAAACAATATCACAGGAAACATAAAATCATTGTTATTGTCATAACCTTATGATTGATCGAGTGGATGCGACACATCTGAACGATGGTTTATTTGGCTACACAACACAACAACGTTGTCTAAGAGCTTATGCCATTAATAGAAATCAGTCATTTATTCATGCGTTTGAAAACGTGGTCAAGGAAACCAAACTTTGACTGTTGATTAGAAGAGTATTATCAATTACAAACAATACCAATCATATGTATTGCAAATTTCAATATGTCGTGCACGTGTTTCAAGGTGAAACCCTTCATCCGCAGCATTAGAATTTGATTCCTGTGTATTTGAATCAAATACACAGAAAGATCTCAATCTAAAATATTTTATACAAGAACTCAAACCTAAAATCAATTGAAATAGCATCAAAGGGTGAATAAAGACAATGGAGGGAAAATAGACAAACATAAGAAAGAACATGAACTAGCTTTGAGAACACCGGAATTACATTTAAACTTATTGTACCGGTTGCTCTCGTGATTATTCATGACATACGGTCATATCACTCAGAGACTCCATTAAAACAACTTGTTAATTCGAACTGTAATCAACCAGAACACAACGGAAGGGTAAAGTCTAGATATGGAAAATACAGGACATAAAATAATCAAATCAACACGTACGAAGTAACAACAGAAATATTGTCCATAGTGAAGGATGGACGGCAAGCTAATCACAGTATCACCTGCTATCGTAGTGGCGTCAATCATATTTGGATACTAAAACATTCTAAAAATTTATTTCAAAATCTTAAGTACTGCAGCTTTTCGGAAATTAGTTATTTACAAACTTGTCACTTTTCATTTCTTTACACTGCGTTGTAACATGATACATTGAAATCCCGCTTGAAAGATTATTTGTAAATCGAAAAATTATGTTGCTCTTGGTAACAAATCCAAATATTTTTTTCTATAAAATTGAACAAGTGCAAAGTGTGCTAGACAGGAAAACAGGTTTGCAACTGTGCTCCTCTCCTAGCCGATTCGTTTGTGTGCTGATACGATACTGAATCTTTTCAAAATCTCGTTAAGAATAACAATATGAAAGATGCTAAATCCTTGATTTTTGCATACAAATACATTGATGATGTATTGTCCAACACCAACCCTCAATAGCTACCTTCAATATATCCGACAGAACTTGAGCTAAGGGAGACTACAGAAACAGCTTGTTCTACATTTTTTCGGATCACATCTCGAATTTTGTGACCGTGGGGAAGTCAGCACGAAGATTTATGGTGAAAGAAACTTTAATTTTGATATCATACATTTTCTTTACCTGTGCAGCAATAAACCCTCATCTCATACATGTGGTGTTTATATTTCACCACTGATTCGATGCGCAAGAGAAAGTGCTAAATAATCTGATTCTCTTGGACGCTATAAATATCTGAATCAATCAGGGGTATAAAGAAATGCGTCTCAATATTTATCTTACCAAATTCTACTTATGATGTCAGTGTTTGGTGAAAAAGTACTCAGTTTTTTTTCCTGAAATCATGGGTAATGATTATTTTGTTCTTTTTGAAATTGTTCATTTTGCTGATGTGACCGCCAATTTACCGATTATGACGCAACAGAATGTAAATGCAATTTCATCGCCACTGGTATATTCACACCTCAACGGCAGAGGGAGGTTAGAAACATTTGTTTAGCCCACCATTTCGTTTAAAATTCCTGTACAAAGTCAGGGTCATTGCAGTATCAGCTGTTCTGGTGGTTTAAAACATATTTTTCCAAATTTGTTTATGGATCTTACTTGATTATGAATCGGATTATTGTTTGGTAATTTTGATGTTACCCTTTTTTATAACTTTCTTGTAGACTTTATTGAAACAGTCCATGGTTTTAAAAAGAAGTGTTTTTCATTGTTATGTATGTATAGACTGCTACAGTAATACTAAACAATGTTCAGTAGACTAAAGCTACAGACAACTTAAACAATAAACAAGCATTGTATTGGTTACCATATGTCAACAAAAAAATGATACATTGTATCCACTGAAAAAAAAAACCAGAGATATTTACCTATACGAATAATCGTAAATATTTTTCTTTAAAAATTACTTCAGCTGTCACATTCCATTGTTAAGAATTGTTATTATAATAGATGTAAAGAATGAAAATATGATGAAGTGTTACTAGGCTTACAAATTTAAAAGAAACCGATTTTGGAAACAATCTATGACTTTTTATTTGATAAGTTCACCAACCATTACTGTGAAAGCATTTGTATTTGTTGGGTAGAAATTACTTTCGCGGTTTTCGTGGGTTTGGTAAAACACTAAATTTGAAAAAATAAATTTTCCATTTGTTTGTATGGTTAGATCATAATGGCTATTTCTAGTATCGAAGGCCATTTTTTATCGGATCAAAAATCCAAGGAAACAAAAACTTTAAATTTTCATTCGATTTTTTCACATGTTTCTGAGGATGAGATTGTTTTTGTTCTTTGAAAAAGGGCGCTAACTCTAACATGCACAGATTCTCAGAAACATTTACACACAGATAGATTACATCTTGCTAAACACGTTTACCAGATATAAGAATTGATTAAATCTAACGGTCTTGGAGATATATTCGAAAAAGTGAAGTCTCAGCCCTATGTTATATTTTTAGAAACTCCAGCCAGGTTTTTAAATGGATCAAAATCGAAGCAAACACCTTGTGCAGGATATTCTGAGATATAATTATACCGATACTAACTTCAAAATAAGCAAAACACATTCATAAGGGTGCTAATTCGAAAATAGGTGAACAGATTTTCACGAACATTGGACCACAGATAGATAGCATCATGCTTAAAACACTTTTACCCTATATCAGACTTGGCTAAACCTAATCATTTGGCGTTATATGACCAAAAAAAATGAAGTAATATATATGAAGACTAAAGGGATGTGAGAACTCTACCGTCTATTGACCAAACTTTACGACAAACGTTCTGACTTTTCATTCAGAATTGTCAACTTTCTTTTCACCTGTGCCAACATCCCTTTAGCACCTGCGTATGGAGTGTTCATATGACAACTCATAAATTATGCCAGAGCTTGCAGAAACTACACAGACTTTTTGTATCGCGCTAGAACTCTAACAAATAGGCTTCTGGAACAAGGTTATGTTGCTACAAGATTGAAGTCATCACTACATAAGTTTTATGGTCGTCATCATGAACTCAAAGATCGTTATGGTGTACCCATCTGCTTTATTCTAATTTATTCAACATGTCATAGTTTTCCTTTCCTCTTTTGTCTACCTAAGACGACTTGACTTGTTTATGAGCAACTCGGCGGATGTTTCTAGAAAAGCAGATGATGCTCGCCCTATCGGTGCACCCGGTTAATGCTCCCCGAGTTGCTCATTTACCTTTTTTTATTTTTGTTACTTTGCATGTATTATTTCAGTTACTTAATGTTCTTTGTTGTGTTTGTCTGTTTTCAATGTCTGGTCTGGATAACATTATTTTTGTTTCCGCTAGATTCTTGGTTCCGTTGATTTTCTTGCAATAATTGTAATTCAATAATGGAAATTAAAAGATATGGCAATCGCATATTTTTAGAAAAAATATCATTTTAAAGAATTTGGACTAAGATATTTGCTTTGTAGCCACCTACAAAGTATTATTTTTGACAATTTTAGCATTTATACCATAAAATGTGTTTTTTTTTTCTATAAAAAAATAATGTGTAACCTCATAGTAAAGCAAACTTTGGATAAAATCATTTGACATTATTGTACCAGAAATAAGTCTTCATTTTATCCTATATTTATTTGATTTTATTCTGGATTACTACATATATCAGTGGATCAACAGTGTTATGTACAGGATAATCATTTGGATGTAATGTAAAAAGAACTTAAAATGTAATTACAATTATCTTGGTGATCATTTAACAGTCATATGTCAATTTTAACTTGGAAACATATTCAAAGAATGTGATTATCATAGGATAATCATGCGATATCCATATGAAGGCTGAAGCATATTTGTGTACAGTAATCATATCCCACTCGTTCGATATAATTATCATTTCATTATAACATGTTGAAAACGATATGATTCATATTTGTTAATGATTGGCTGGTCGTCACAGAATATTTATACAGTAGTGATTTTTTTTATCTAAAAGTATTTTAGTGTTTAAGGACTAAAAATGTACCGGACAAATACGAATGTGGCAACATAAAATACGGCATTGAGAATGAAGCATGGGGAACAAGATATCAACATACATTGTGTATTATAAAAATTTTATGATAACGTCTAGACAAGTAACACAAATTATGAAATGAGCAAACAAAAACGTTCAGAATAAAGCCAAACCAAAGATGAATGAGCAACACGACCTACACAAACAAACTGGGAATATTGGTGGAACATTATGTAAGACGTCCTAAGTCTGTCACAAAAACCCAGCGAATGCTCTTTCAAATGCAACATCCGGTTTTGACGCTAGGGAAATAAACTATATTCCAACGATTAAGACCAGAGAGGAAAATAGACACACTATAAAGGACATGAAATAAACAAATTAGCACGTATAAAGAAACACAAATATATGAGCATCAAAGACTCTACTAGAAACATGAGTATGAAGCAGGTGCACCAGTTTATGAAAGGAGCGGAGGGAATTAAACCATTATTTGCTCATTCTTATTTCTTTGCGCAAAAACCAACAAAATTGTCAGACACAAAAGGGTGGTCTTACACCAGGCAACCACTCATTGGATCTGCAATTGTAAGCTACTGTTGAAAAATATCTCAATTTTCAGAAAATTTTGAAACGACTACTGAAAGGTGTTTGTTGTATCGCTCTGGTCCTTTGACAATGTTTTATGTGCTTAATGAATCTCACAATATAAGAACTTGATATCGGATATGTAATTTAATAGAATCAGTAAAAAAAGGTAGGAGACACAAGATTTTTCATTTTGTGTCCACATTTAGGGTGTATGTATGTAAAATGTTAATACGTGAATTAAACACGATTTAAACAATTTGACGATTTTTATATTGTAATCTTATTTAGAAATTAACAGGCAAATGTTCCAACCAATTTGTTTTAATACTGCTGAGTAGAGGTAACTCCTTGAAACACGTATACAGGATATCGAAATTAAATATATATAAAACTTGTACTTTTTGTATTTAAGAACCACTGGATCGACTGCTGGTGAACCTGAGGTCCCCAAAGATATTCACCAACCAATTAGTCAGACTTTTTTGACCACGAATTTTATCATATTTTATCCACCTTTTTATACTCTTGCAGTATTCCAAATCTAAAAATACGTAAAACACAGAAGCTTCATTCCGTCCATTGCATATGGTAGAACCTCTCGGTGATTTGACTTCCTCTTTCGATAGTTTCAGTTTTGAGTACTTTTTGTATACAACTAATATTTTGATTATGGTCTTCCTACATATTTGTTTTAAAAAATCTGAGGAGAGATAACTCTTTGAAACACGTGTACATCATATCAAATGTCACAATATAGAAAACTGGTATACCATTTTTGCATTTAACATTATTCAAATTCTAAATTACTAATATTTTGACTTGATCAAAAATAAAAGGTCTCAGTATCGTATTAATTTTCCCACAGACATCTAGCGTGAAGTGCATATTTTTAGGATTTTAATAAAAATATGGACATTGATTCAATAAACCTTTCACTTATGTATCATTTCTAGGAAGATATGAAAAAATAATTTGCCGCAAAGAAAGTAGGATGAGTCCACGACGATCAGACAGAAAAGTAGTTTTGAACTATAAAAATAACCTATTTCTCTAAGTTCAGTTTCGTTTTGCACTCATCAAACCAACTTTTTCAGTGGAACATTTTTATGTTTTTTTTTGTTAGATTTGCTTTAAAAAATGTTTGTCATCTTAACCATGTCAACCATGACGTTACTTATGCCATTCTGTGTGGTATAATACAAAGCTTTCTTGTTTTGAAATCATGTTCAAATACATATTTTAAAAAAATCCCAATTTCTATTACGGAGGGTTGTGCACACTATCAACTAACAATTTACCTTGTTTACATTGTGGCATTATCTATAATAAAGTCTTATTCAGCTAATGCTATTTATGAAAACTTGTTTGCAAAAATATTCAATCTTCAGATTAAACGAAATAAGTTAAATCAAGAAGAAAAATTGAAATCATTCATTGAACAAAAGTTCCGTAAGCGAAACTTTTTCGTCTTTTGGAAATCTATTATTTTCATCTGGATATTATATACTTATCAGTAAGTGATCTTTGTGGAGAACATACTGAAGACTTGAATAACAAACGTGGAAGGTATTCATTGCTTGTGTGGTATAATTTATTTTAAAATTCATTAACATTGATTGGTATATTATTGGTAAGATATTCTTTTGCTGTTTCATGGACCGCTGATACTGCAATGACAAAAAGAGACAAGATATGAAGGACTTAAAAGTTATTTCGGATTTAATCTTTGTCGAAAGTAGTTCGTTTGTAAGTGGCATTACCTTGGGGTGTTCCAATCAATACCCGATTCCTTAACGAGCCAATTTAGGTGATTTACAAATAATTACAATATTGTTTGAAAATAGTTTTAAATTGTTTTAAACGGTATGGTTTGTGACTAACACGTCAACTGCTTCTATTCCCAAAGAGTCTGGAAAATTTGAGATCATGTAGAAATCATCATGGTGAACACACTTACTACATTTATGACTGGCTTAACCTATTGATGTTGGAGATTTATGCGTATAACTGCTGTATGTCCATTATAACACAATTTTAGTAACATCGGTCAATTTTCCAAAAAGGCTCTAACTCCAACGTAAGTCAATTGATTTTCACAAATATACTGCCCACAGATAGATCTAATCACACTTAATTATTTTACCCTATATACGGTTCTGGAGAAATATGCAAAAAACTTTTGCCTCAAAAATATGTTCTAATTTCAGAAACTACAGCCAGATGTTTTCGACTGATCAAAAATGTAAAGAACCTTGTTATATATTATATTTTTAAATTCAAAACCTTCAAAACTTCATGCATTAAATGTCAAAATGTAGAACATCTCGGTGCGTTCTAATTCGGCATTTTTGGAAATGAGTTATTCAGGTATATAAGACATTTTTCGATGAACACATTTCTATTTATTTGATTATTATTATTTTGACAAAAGATTATTCATAGAATCACGTGCGGATAATAAAGAAATTTGCAAAATTTGACGAAGAGGGGGGCACACACTCCTAGGTTAGAAAATCGAAGGAACCATTGATGCACGGGAAGTCTCATAGAACATTGACATTTTATTATAATCCAAAATAAAGTCAAAACCTCTAACACACAATATATCTACACTACAACCCTGGATATTTAAAGTGATTCATACAACCGCTGCTGCCAAAATTATATCATTCATTTATTTCACTAAATTAGTACAAAGATATTTATTTCGTTTAATACGTGTATACTTTTTATTCAAAAGTAGTGATTTAATAATTTCAAATTAACACACAATTTATCTAAAACATTTACGATGAAAATGATTCATTTTAAAGAATAATCACGCGAACCAAGGTTATAGCTGTAATCAAAAGAATGTAATCCAGGGACGAAGACCAGACATGGAATACAAACATGCACAACAAAGAACATAAAGTAACTAAAATCATACATACAAAGTAACAAAAGTAAATGAGCAACTCGGACTCTGGACCAGGTGCACCGGTAGGGTAAGCGTCCTCTGCTTTTCTAGAAACACCCGCCGAGTTGCTCATAAAAGTCAAGTCCGGGGTAGACAAACGAGGGAAGGAAAACTATGACCCGTTGAATAAATCAGTTTTCATGGTGCTGATGGATACATCATAACGATCCACGAGTTCATGATGACGACCATAAAACTTCTGTAGTGATGACTTCAATCTTGTAGCAACATAACCCTGTTCCAGAAGCCTATTTGTTAGAGTTCTACCGCGAAACAAAAAATCTGCGTAGTTTCGGCAAGCTCTGGCATAACGTATGAGTTGTGATATAAACACTCCATACGCAGGAGCCGAAGGGATGTGGCCACGGATGAAGGGAAAGTTGACAATTCTGAATGAAAAGTCATCACGTTTGTCGGAAAGTTTGGTCAATAGTTTACCATCGATTTTTAAGTGTAGGTGAAGATATGAGGCTGACTTCACAGTGTCTGTAGTATCCTTTATCTCAAGTTCTTTTGGGTAGATGCGATGTATCAAATCCCCGAAATTAGGATTGTTTAAAGATAATACGTCATCTATATAGCGGAAACTGAGATTGAAGGATCTAGCCAAACGATATTCTTTCTTTCTGATCAGATCAGCTATAAAGTTAGCCTCATAAGAGTGAAGGAATAGGTCAGCAAGTAAAGGAGCACAATTTGTTCCCATTGGAATGCCGACCGTTTGTTGAAAAACACGTCCACCACACTGGACAAATATGTTCTCAGTTATAAATTTCCGCGTTTTGTAACCATCTTCCTCTGTATATTTGGAAGATGATTTGGAATTATTTCTTACAAAGTATGAGGAATCTCTACCAAGAACTATATATTTGTATCTAGGTGTATTATCTTTTTTGGAAAAACAACAATGAATAATGTTTTTAAGTCGGGATTCTAACTGAGTATGGGGAAAAGAAGTATACAGTGTTGAAAAATCTTAGGTTTTAATGCTATTATATTCAGATAATAGTCTTGAACTGATTGTCTCCAAAATTTTTTTTCGAATTTTTCAGGATCCACATTGAATTCATACCACTACGGGAGTAACAAGTGTTGTGGTAGGACTGTAGACCCTCTTTGACAGTTGTGAGTATAGAAGTTAAAAGTTTTGAAAGAGGTTTGGTGGTACATTTTGCAGATCCAACTATGAAACGTTGTTTGTATGGATTCTTGTGAAGTTTAGGAATCCAGTACATAGACAGTAAATCACAATCATCGTCCTTGGTAGAGAGACCAAAAGAGGATAGCACAGATTTATGGTTTTCCAAAATATCTTCTTTAGAGAGAGTGGTAGCAGTGTAGATCTTATCACTGCTATTACTTTCTACGTCTACCTCTGATAATAAACATTGGATATTAAACGTTTGCAGACAAAAACAATGTTGTTTTGGGCTTTGTCTGCTGGTACGACAACATATTTGTCATGTATAGTAGACAATGTTTTTGCTACATCGGGGTCTTTGAAAACTGATGTAGCCTCGACACTCATTGACCTACTTAAAACGTTCATTCGTTTCAAAATTAAAGACCTCACGGCCTTTAACCACTCACAGAGAATCAATGTCTTCTTGTTCTCGTTTTATCCATTTTCTTGCATAGTCCTCGACGGCATCCATAAGAACTTTAAAGTTATAATTCCAATTTATGGAGCGTGGTTCACGGTACTTGGGACCTTTAGAAAGGACGCAGAGATTCGTTTTCTATAATGGTTAAATCTCCCGTAACGACGTGACCAAAAGGACCATATTTGAATGGAGAGGTTTTGCAAGAACAAAGGAGGTGGTTTAGCCTTGAAGTCCTCAATCTCGAGATTCTGCAATAGCCTTTTATAATTGAAAATTTTGGATGCGATGGGTGAAGTATAGTAATATGAATATCGATTTGTCTTTGAAATATGGGGGAATTTGTTGGTAACGTTTTGGTGATGGAGGATGACAGCCAAATGAATTGCATCTATACCTTTGTTGACAAACGGTAGTGGAAGAAATGATCGTTTTTCTTCATCTTGACTTTTCACACAAACTGGTTGACAGAGTCTGTGGAAACCAATATCCAAAATGATGGCAACAAGTCTGTATAATGATAAGGTGGGGTCAGAAACAGGAGTGTCAAGACTTGTTTTGTAAAGGGTAGGTTTGTATTTAGGAATATCTGTATAACAGGAACCCATCATTACCTGTAAATACTTTCAAGCCTCTATAAAATTTTATCAGGCGTTGTTTTATGCAGATAATGTTCAAGCTTCTACTTTTTTTTAGGTCGAGGGTATTAATGGAGAAAATAGTCAGACTAGTCTGACACTTAATAAATGTTTATCGGGTATTATTTTTAATCTTTGATTAATGACTTAAATAGAATGTTTTACATTTACATATGAGATGGAAAAACTAAAAAAGATAAAACGTAAAACATTCAAAGTTGACAAAGACGATGGTGGTTTAAAGATGGTCGATCTACATTCTTTATGTATTTGAAAATAGGGTGGGGGAGAAGGCTCTTTTTACAAAAAAGAAGGAGAGTGGCAATGTTTACTTGATATTAAATTAAAAGACTTTGAGGGGTTGCGACCTTTTGTTTACAAACGAGAAAGTTATTAGAAGTATCTAAAAATGTTAGGAATTCGTTTTGGAAAGATGTGTTTTATGCCTTATCGTTATCTTAAACAATACAAAAACGTACATATATCAATGAGTGCTTAAGCTTAGAAATTTTAAATTTTGCGCCTTTACAAAATGTTTCTTACTTTATTAAGTGTGAGGATTCAGATGTCAAATATCTTAGTGATGTATTTGATATAGTCAGGAAACAGGAAACAATTGCTCACATTTACAGAACTGAAATGCAAGGTGCATAAACAACTTTTGTTAAATATGTCTCCTTAATATCAAGTATTCCTATTAGTTGGAGGCAATTTATTAAAAGAAAATGTAGATAAAACAGTGATAAACACGGCTGAGAATTCATATTTGAAACTTCTTGTTAATAATAAATGTATTAGATTTATTTATCGTCATTTAGTGAAATTAGAATGCTGTCTTCCAATGAAAAAAATTTGACATGGGAAAGTAAATTACATACTGAAATTCCAGATGGAAAAAAAAATTCCCCTAAATAAGAACTGTTGTAGTAATTTCCAATACAAGTTTTTACATCAATTTGTACCTACAAATATGTTTTTGTACAATATTCAAATTTGTGTTATTTTTATAATCAGAGTATCGAAACTATAGAACATTTGTTTTTTTGTTTGTTTTTTGTTTTTTGTTTTTTTTGTATTACTTCAAGTGTTCCTGAGGCAAATATCAGATTTTTTTGTTATGTATTGGAAAACAGTATAAAATCAAATGCAAATTGAAAGAAAACGGCTTAACTGTTGGGTTAAAGCAAAAAATTCGACATTACTATCGCATTGAACATTTTATTGCCAAGAAAAATAATGTTTTGTTCAGATTTGAGGAGATATTGGGTCCTATTAGAAATATTTCAGATATTTGATAACTAAAATGTGTCTTTCAAATTAATATAACATAGCGAGGAATATATTCATGTTCACATTACCCAATAACACTCGATCAAGTAGTGATGCTGGGGGATGTTTGAAAACCCTGACTGTATTATACAAATAAAAAAATGTCATGTTTTCTTTTCAAATATTTCCCTTCTTTCGACATTCCAACCCTTGAATATTTATTTCTTGTATTAACACCTACGGATGCAATAATGTAACTCCTACGACAATCTCTGATAGAACGTATTGGTGCTAGTGTTGGATTCCTCTTACAATAGCTTAATTCTAAATAGCAAAAACAAGACGAAAAAAACAAGACGAAAAACAAAAGAATAAAATATAATAACTTAAACACTAGCAATATGAAATCTTTATAAAATAAACGTCAACGACACCTGCCTTATTGAAAGTTAATATAATCTGGTAAAATCGTGGGTACACTTGGTCATTCCATCCAACGAAGAATTACGATGTAAAAGAAATATCCTATACGGGAAATGGATGACAATTGTCCGAAATAGATAGATGGATAAAAATTCAGATAAAAACTACCATAAAACATGGGATCGACCAAACTACATATCGTCAAACGTCGGTATTTGGTTTTGAATTTGATATAATGTGGCAATAAAAAATGCGACATCAAATTAAAATCTTTACAACAATATTTCGAAGGAAATGGTCATATAAAATATAATATCTAAAGAAATATCAATCATTCGACAACATTTGAGATATGCTTTTAAAAGAAAATTGATTTTAACAACGAAAGCAGTATGGCTGAGGTGGCAGGTATGATATATTTTAGTAAACGTTTGAAAGACTCTCAATTTGCAAGCCTGAAACTGACCTTGATGTTAAAGGGAAATAATTCAAAACAAGGGTTAAAATTCTACAACAAAAGTGTCACCCTCCAGCAACTCTTTATAAACTAGGAAATTGAAGTATTGATTAAATGTTTCAAGTGAGTACAGTGAGGAATATGTCTTTTATTAGGTGGGAAAATATTTTAAAATGACGTTTCTACTGCCAACCAAGATTCCTCTAGATAAAATACTCAAATTGAAATACTGAAATATTCTCTGTATTGAGACAGAACGACTAATGGCTATGCTCGTTCTTCAATATTATTCATTGTAATTTCATATTTCGTATCCTTACTAAAAATTTGCATGACTTTAGCCATTAATTTGACTGAGAAAGAAGTTTTTTTCTAATGCCTAACAACAATATAATTTAAAACATTAAAAATATAACTACATGGTGAACTCTTCCGAAACTTTGTTTATAGATTTGTATTTGAATAGTCCATATTATATCAGTTTTGTATGAAATATTAATTATGGAGTTTTTTTTTTGCGATGGTAAATTAAAGTTTTTTATATAGGCAAATAGCTTAAATTTGCCCTCTTTTGTTAGTTTGGTACAATAAAAGCCAACAATTCTTTGACTACATAAATATAATACAAAGTTTATGTTAAATCTTATATATCAATTCATTTGAAGTGAATTCGACTTAATGTGCAGTTAAACAACTTGTAAAAATGACCCTAAAATATAAAATATGGATCCGTTTGGCTAATGGTTCAGGTTTCTAAAAATGGCGATATTTTAGTCTTTACTGTTCAAAATCTGGAACGTGAATTTTCTTAAGAATTTGTCAATGGATGTACGACAGTTAGTATGATATCTTGTGCAAATTTGAAGAAAACTCAATCATGGGAAAATTTTGGGGTACATTGTCCGTCTATGATTATATAACTTGTGTAACAAAACAAAATACACCGATAAAACGTGGCATGCATTCAAAGTAAATTATGTATTAATCTTATAAATTTGAAAGGCTCAATACAAAGTGTTGAGTTTAAATGAAATAAAGATATTTAAAGTAAGATGAACCGGAAATTATTTATATAAATAACAATTTGCTTTGATCTTTCTGTGACTACTACAAACGCCTCCTACCTTGATGTTCGTTTTATTTTTATTTTAAAGTAGTCAATACAAATTATGTCAATTACCTTAAAAAGGTTTGTACGTGCAATTGAACTGATAGTTTCTTTTCGTTATTATACCACATGGACGCTATGGTTCATATTTTAATGGTCTAGGAAGGTGCAGCACCGATAACTTTACTACACAGTTGTAGCCAAATTGTACAAATTGTAATAATTTTATGACACACTGTATTTTTTTCTGCGACAACCAATATTTTTAACAAATTAAATGAAATGATCAACTCAGAAATCCATGCATCAAATTAACTTTGTATTTATTGAAATGTATTACCCAGTAAATAACACAAAAACAACCGAAAAAATCGAGATATTTCATATTTATAACCACATTCCGTAAACATGTAGCTTTACCATTCATCCGTGAATAAAACAAGAGTTAAACAGACCATTTGTTTTATTTTTTATTATTCTTCAGAAATTAGCAGGAGGATGTTCCAGTCGATATATCTTAACAGTATATTCAAATACATGCCCCAAAACGTTATGGGATTTTGACTTCATAAAATAATATTGAATTGGTAAATGGACCTGTTGTACCTGCAGGGAAAACAAACTCTACTTTTTTCCAAGTAAGCATATCCTTGGAACCTAAACAAACAAGCCGAAATATTCTAATATTGCAAAAAAAAAAAAAAAAAAATTATCATTTTTTTTGGATCACGGACCTACAAAAAAATGGACGTATACAGACACCTTAATTTCTGGTATACTACGCACCTCGTCTAACTTTCTAACTGTGACACGTAACTGTTTTGCCTTGGCTACTGTGTGTCTTGATTAACCATTTCTTATTTTTGCAAAGTAAGGTCATGCTTTTAGTAATGTTTTGATATAATCGTCATGATCGAAATTATCATTGATTTATTATTGAAAACTTTGGTCTTGTTATATCTGTGTGTTGAGTCGGCAGTACAAAACGCTTGAGAACCCTCTACATGTATAATTATGTTCCAGTAAGAAGTCGATTAAAAAAAATGATACTATAACAATTGAAAAATAAAATATGTATTCTTACCGATAAATCTCTTGCATTAATCAGTGCACCTTCCTTGAGTAATACGGAAACAACAGGTTCATGGCCATTCAATGCAGCCAGGTGTAGAGGCGTCCTTTCCTGAAATAAATTGTTATTTTATATGTATGTATCTTGATTCTATAAGTCATTGTTCACTTTTATTGGGTATGTTAAGGTTAAAAGTCGTACTAAGACGTATTAAACAGCAGTATTGGGCACGCCTATGGTTTCAAATATTTTATAGGCAAATTCAATCTGTACACACCGCCTCTTTCTTATAAAAGAACGTCCTATATATTAACCCGGTCACTAGTTTTGCCTATGTTTACATTCACACTTTACGTAAATTCCTGACCAAACTTGGTACTTTTAAGGTATGTGTTAAAGTGAACAACTGTCTTCTGAATGAATATAAACGTTTGTTGTCAACAGTTTACAATCATTTTCAAGTATTTTTGAATAGTTTTGCAATAGATGTATGTTTAAACTATTTTTCATCGTTATGATACTAGTATGAATATTGTGATTATGTTTATAAGTACTTAGATATTTTGATTTGAATCTGATCAGGACATTTATTTTGAAACTTTGAAGGTAATTTTAGAATTTTTAACATTACTTCTTGTCCTGCATGGAAAGCAAAATTGACAGAAAAGTTGAAACATTTACAGTACATATATTGTCAAAATTGGCTTCATAATACATGTAATATTGAACATGTTCTGTAAGTTTTGACTATAATGAATTTTTTGCATATTTATGTTTGTAATATTGTTTTCTTTTTTGTCTTTTTGTTATTGTAGACTTTTACCCTATCCAGGGGTTTGGATCGAGTTTATAAAGTTCATAGTTTTGAGTTTTATAATGCTTGTAATTTCGAAATTGATTTGGTTTTATAAATGATCTCCCTCTTTGTCAGGGAATAAGGATTACAAAAAGCTCATACCTAATGATTTAATTTACCAAATAAACCAAGATGATTATTTTTTTTTTAAGTTTTATATAGTGATGAGAATCTGATTGGACCATGGCAATTGATAATGTCATTTACTAGTCTTTTAGTGTATCTGTTCATTCATTTGACCGCAATATGCAATCACTGTTTTACATAAATCAGTAGCAGATCCAGAAACTCCGATAATGTGGGGAAATATGACCTTTGAGGGGGCTCAATATTGGTACATGTAATATCATTAATTTTCTATGAAATCAATTTTTTTTCAAATATGAGGGGGACCATAGGTCTCTCTTGGATCCACCTCTGTTTTTGCTGAACTCCAATAAAGTTTTTATTATAGAACACATGTATGAAGTTTGGTTCCATGAATATCAACTTCCTTTTTGAAGAGGACATACATTTAAAAGGTGTACATAGCTCTGCTCACCACAATTTCAGCTTAAAAACTCAATTCATGATTTTGCAAACTGCAAATAATTTCTTGATACAAAACAGCATGTTTTAATCTTGCAGACAATGGTATTTCTAGGATGGACACATACACCAGTTGCAAAAAAAAAAACAAAAAAACAAAAAAAACAAGTAATATGTATTTGATAGTATGTATTAATTGTTCCTGTAGTTTTAAATATAACTACTGTAGGTATGTATATCGTGACTATATCATTAATCATGCACATCTGTTTTTTCAGGAAACCAAAGAACGGAAATGGGCGCTGCTTGAGATGCCTGAAGATGAATAAGTGAACAGACAAAACCTATCTTTGAAATTTCGTTTAGTTGGTTGCTACATCTTCAAAATGTAGAGACTTTCTTATCTCATGTTAAATCTGTTGTATATAGATGCATGTTTTGCATTAAAATATTCATAATTTAGATTGTTTTGAAAAAAAATGTAATTAAAAAACATTATAATAATATTATAGTGAATGGTTGTTGAAAACGTTAATATAACATTTCTGCAACCATACATTTTTACGTTTTAAAAAATGTTTTCAGTCTTTTTAAGGAAACATTATAATAACATAAATAGTGAATGGTTATTGAAAACGTTTGTGTAATTATTTTGCAACCATAGATCTTTATTACGTGTTTTTGCTAGCTGGGTTCTTTCGTCGAATTCAATAAGCATACGCAATTAAATTTTAAACCAATAAAAACAATACAATTTAATATATGCCAAAACTCTGTACACAGGAATAAGGAACAACACGTTTTATTATTTCCTTGTAATGATGAAATGACACATTGGGTTTGGATATACAGAATTATGGCTGAAGTGTTGTAAAGCTGTATTGTTTTTAGTTGTATATCGACAGGAGTGGGATAATTCGAATAAATTGTGATTCAAAAACCAGGCAAGAACGTGAAAACTGCTTCGCAAGCCACAACCGACAAAGTGGGGCATCAATAATGCACACCCAGCAAGGGTAAAAATGGAACCCGTCAATAAGATTTCACACTTGGGCAATATATTTTAATTTAACTAAACAATATGATGTAAACAATGTGAGTAATGCGGAAATGGTTGAAGATTTCCGGAATAGACACATTACATTCATATGATAAATAAATCTCTGTGAAACATTAGAAATCACAATATTTGAAAGAGCCGGGATTGGAAATCTAATTTGCTAAATCATAGCATCCAATTGTATATGTACTCTCATTATCAAGTTTAGTGAAGAATGTGGTATTTTAGAACCCCCTAGATTGGCTTTGCCTATGCTACTAGGTAAAGCAATTAGTAAATTACCAATTTGTTAAAAATAAATATCATCAAACACACAATATTTTCTTCATATCTATTATGAAGTTTGATACTTACCACCAATGAAACAGGAGCTATTAAGGCAATCGTAATGATGAGTTATTTCAAGAATAGTCGTAATCGCACCAATCGTTTGTTTATTCTATGAAGGGTAATAGCAACATTTTCGAACTGATCAGATGCAAGCAATAGTTAAGTGTAATATTCAAAAGTAAAGTCTGGTCCGAAGTCAATTGATAACAAACAGAACGAAATGGAAAACCAATATGAGAAATGTTATTCAGAATAAGTCTACGATAAATGTCAAGATAATTTAAAGATAAGGGGTAGCTTTTATGTAAATTAGCACCGGAAGTTATGGTTTAGGTCTTTAACTAGAATATGATTAGCGACTGGTACAGAAACACAACAGTTTAAATTCTGTAACGAACGTGATATAAAGACCAAATTTGTTTTAAACGACCTTTTTGTCTGAGGGTGTATAGGTAATTCGACCTAAAACCATATTTAATGATTGCAAAGAAAATATAACAAACAATATCACAGGAAACATAATATCATTGTTATTGTCATTACCTTATGATTGATCGAGTGGATGCAACACATCTGAACGATGGGAACTGAATTTGCTTGTTGATAGTATTTCTATTACAAGGATGCACCCATTGTAAGATTAAGGCCGCACAAAAAAAAATCAGGCACCTCAATTCCTTTTATTTACATAAACAGGTATTACAATTCATTGAATTTATTGTTTATTTGGCTACACAACACAAAAACGTTGTCTAAGAGCTTATGCCATTAATAGAAATCAGTCATTCATTCATGCGTTTGAAAATGTGGTCAAGATAACAAACATTTGACTGTTGATCAGAAGAGTACTATCAAATACAAACAGTACCAATCATAGGTATTGCAAATTTCAATATGTCGTACACGTGTTTCAAGGTGTAACCCTTCATCCGAAGCATTTGAATCAAATACACAGGAAGATCTCAATCGAGAAATATTTTATACAAGAACTAAAACCTAAAATCAATTGAAATAGGATCAAAGGATAAATAAAGACTATGCAGGGAAAATAGACAAACATAACAAAGAACATGAACTAGCCTTGAAACACCGGAATTACTTTTAACATTATTGTACCGGTTGCTCTCGTGATTGTTCATGACATACGGTCATATCACTCAGATACTCCATTAAAACAACTTGTTAATTCGAACTGTAATCAACCAGAAAAACAACGGAAGGCTGAACTATAAATATGGAAAATACAGGACATAAAATAATCAAATCATCACGTACGAAGTAACAACAGAAATATTGTCCGTAGTGAAGGATGCACGGCAAGCTAATCACAGTATCACCTACTATCGTAGTGGCGTCAATCATATGTGGATACTAAAATATTCTGAAATTTATTTCAAAATCTTAAGTACTGCAGCATTTCGAAAATTAGTTATCAACAAACTTTTGACTTTTCATTTCTTTACACGGCGTTTTAACAACATTGGTTTAACCCACAATTTCATTTGAAATTCATGTACAAAGTCAGGGTCATTGCAGTATCGGCTGTTCCGGTGGTTTAAAACATATTTTGCCAAATTCATTTATGGACCTTACTTGATTATGAACAAAGTGTAACATCATAGTAAAGCAAACTTTGGATAAAATCATTTGACATTTTCTACCTAAAATAAGTCTTAATTTTATCCTATTTGTTTGATTTTATTCTGGATTACTACATATATCAGTGGATCAACAGTGTTATGTACAGGATAATCATTTGGATGTAATGTAAAAAGAACTTAAAATGCAATTACAATTATTTTGGTGTTCATTTAACAGTCATATGTCAATTTTAGCTTGGGAACATATTAAAACAATATGATTATCATAGGATAATCATGCGATATCCATTTGAAGGCTGAAGCATATTTGTGTACAGTAATCATATCACACTCGTTCGATATGATTATCATTTCATTATCACATGTTGAAAACGATATGATTCATATTTGTTAATGTTTAGCTGGTCGCCAAAGAATATTTATACAGTAGTGATTGTTTATCTAAAAGTATTTTAGTGTTTAAGGACTAAACATGTACCGGACAAATACGAATGCGGCAATATAAAATACGGCATTGAGAATGAAGCATGAGGAACAAGATATCAACATACATTGTGTATTATAATTTTTTTTAAAATATTGTTCTGAATAACTACATTGGTTAAATTTTTTTAAACATATTAAATTTATGAATTACACGTATATGTATGGTGGAGGACTGGATGAGGTAATCGGACAATAAGGCGAGCTAATTATAATTATATAATTTATTTCTGACGTATTCGCATCAAACATATCCTTCAGCTTATTTTCACCTCTATTTTACCCCCAAAGCATGAACGGCAAGAAAGGGAATCAGAAAGTGAATGGTAATAATAATAATAAAAAAAAACACAAAACAAAACAAAACAAAAAACAAAATCGAAAGATAGCGTCTAGACAAATAACAGTTGGTACTGGTTAACTGCATTGATTATGTCTTTTTACGTACTTGTATGGTGAAGAACTGCATGAGAAGATCGGGCAATAGGGTGAATTATGTTTAATTACTTTTTTTCTGACGTGTTCTCATCAAACGTATCCTTCAACTTATTTTCACTTTTTTACCCCAAACCATGAACGGCAATAAAAGGGAATCAGAATAAAAAAGACCAAACTCGAATGATAACGTCTAGACAAGTAACACAAATTATGAAATGACCAAACTAAAACGTTCAGAATAAAGCAAAATCAAAGGTGAATGAGCAACACGGCCTCCACAAACAAAATGGGAATATTGGTAGAACATTATGTAAGACGTCCTAAGTCTGTCACAAAAAACCCATCGAATGCTCTTTCAAATGCAACATCCGGTTTTGCCGCTAGGGCAACAAACTTTATTCCAACGATTAAGACCAGAGAGGAAAATAGACACACTATAAAGGACATGAAATAACCAAAATAGCACGTATAAAGAAACAAAAATATATGAGCATCAAAGACTCTACTAGAAACATGAGATTGAAGCAGGTGCACCAGTTTATGAAAGGAGAGGAGGGAATTAGACCATTATTTGCCCATTCTTATGTGTTTGCGCAAAAGCCAACATAATTGTCAGACACAAAAGGATGGTCTTACACCAGGCAACCACTCACTGGATCTGCAATTGTAAGCTACTGTTGAAATATACATCAATTTTCAGAAAATTTTGAAACGACTACTAAAAGGTGTTTGTTGTATCGCTATCGTCCTTTGACAATTTTTTATGTGCTTAATGAATCTCACAATATAAGAACTTGATATCGGATATGTAATTTAATAGAATCAGTAAAAAAAGCTTCATTCCTTGCATGGAACCATGGATTTGACTTCGTCTTTCGATAGTTTCGGTTTTGAGTATATATTGACTAATATTTTGACTATGGTCTTCCTACATATTTGTTTTAAACAATCTGAGGAGAGATAACTCTTTGAAACACGTGTACATCAAATCAAAATTCACAATATAGAAAACTGGTATACCTTTTTTGCATGTAACATTATTCAATTTCTAAATTACTAATATTTTGACTTGATCAAAAATAAAAGGTCTCAGTATCGTGTTAATTTTCCCATAGACTTCTAGCGTGAAGTGCATATTTTAATAAAAAATATGAAAATTGATTCAATAAACCTTTCACTTATGTATCATTTCTATGAACATATGAAAAAAATAATTTCCCGCAAAGATCCGACGATCGGACAGAAAAGTAGTTTTGAACTATAAAAATAACCTATTTCTCTACGTTCAGTTTCGGTTTGCACTCATTAAACCAACTTTTTCAGGGGAACATTTTTTATGTTATTTTGTTAGATTTTCTTTAATATAAAGCTTGCTTGTTTTGAAATCATATTCAAATACATATTTTAAAAAAATCCCAATTTCTATTACGGAGGGTTGTGCACACTATCAACTAACAATTTATCTTGTTTACATTGTAGCATTATCTATAATAAAGTCTTATTCAGCTAATGCTATTTATGAAAACTTGCTTGCAAAAATATTCAATCTTCAGATTAAACGATATAAGTTAAATCAAGAAGAAAAGTTGAAATCATTCATTGAACAAAAGTTTCGTAAGCGAAACTTTTTCGTCTTTTGGAAATCTATTATTTTCATCTGGATATTATATACTTATCAGTAAGTTTAGTGATTGAGTTCGAATGTTTGTATAATTGATTACTGCCCACAGATACATCTGATCACACTTAATTATTTTACCCTATATCAAAATTGTCTAAACCCAACGGTTCTGGAGAAATATGCCAAAAACCTTTTGCCTCAACAATATGTTCTAATTTCAGAAACTACAGCCAGATGTTTTCGACTGATCAAAAATGTAGCGTACATTGTTGTATATTACATTTTTAAATTCAAAACCTTCAAAAACTAAGGCTTCATGTATTAAATGTCAAAAGTTAGAACCTCTCTGTGCGTCCTAATTCGGTAGTTTTGGAAATGAGTTATTCAGGTATATAAGACATTTTTCGATGAACACATTTCTATTTATTTGATTTTTATTATTTTGACAAAAGATTATTCATAGAATCACGTGCGGATAATAACGAAATTTGCAAAATTTGACGAAGAGGGGAGCACACTATCCTAGGTTAGAAAATCGAAGGAACCATTGATGCACGGGAAGTCCCATAGAACATTGACATTTTATTATAATCCAAATAAAATCAAAACGTCTTAATCCAATGCACAAACACTACAACACTACAACCCTGGATTACAGATTAGAAAGAACAGTATAACAGGAAACCATCATTACCTGTAGATAATTTCAAGTCTCTATAAAACTTATCAGGCGTTGTTTTATGCAGATAGTGTTCAAACTTCTACTTTTTTATTTTACTCAAATAATAATGAAAAAAAAAACAACTGGTAAGCATCCAATTTCAATCCTTCTATAATCATCATTGTTTGTTAGGTCGAGGGTATTAATGGAGAAAACAGTCAGACTAGTCTGACACTTAATAAATGTTTATCGGGTATTATTGTTCAATCTTTGATTAATGACTTAGATAGAATGTTTTACAGTTACATATGAGATGGAAAAACTAAAAAGATAAAACGTAAAACATTCAAAGTTGACATAGACGATGGTGGTTTAAAGATGGTCCATCTGCATTCTTATATTATGTATTTGAAAATAGGGTGGGGGAGAAGGCTTTTTTACAAAAAAGAAGGAGAGTGGCAATGTTTGCTTGATATTAAATTAAAAGACTTTGAGACGTTTCGTTACAAACTGGGAAGTCATTAGAAATATCTAAGAATATTAGGAATTCTTTTTGAAAAGATGTAGACAAAACAGTGATAAACACTGCTGAGGATTCATATTTGAAACTTCTTGTTAATAATAAATGAATTAAATTTATTTACCGCCGTTTAGTGAAATTACAATGCTATCTCCCAATGAACAATTTTTGACATGGGAAAGTGAATTACATACTGAAATTCCAGATGGAAAAAAAAATCCCCTAAATAAGAACTGTTGTAGTAATTTCCAATACAAGTTTTTACATCAACTTGTACCTACAAATATGTTTTTGTACAAGATTCAAATTTGTGTTATTTTTATAATCAGAGTATCGAGACTATAGAATATTTGGGGTTTTTTTTATTTTGTTTTATTTTTGTTTTTGTTTTGTTTTTTTGTTTTTTTTTAAGATTCATACAAAAAACTCAAATTTGTTTTATTTTTATATTCAGAGTATCGAGATTGTAGACTGTAGACTGTTTTTTACATTACTATCGCATTGAACATTTTATTGCCAAGAAAAATAATGTTTTAAACCGATTTGAGGAGATATTGGGTCCTATTAGAAATATTTCAGATATCTGATAACTGAAAATGTGTTTATCAAATTATAAAAAAACAAATAACACATAATGTGTATGTATCATGGAATGGTTGTCTCTTCAGCATGAGAGAGAGAGAGAGAGAGAGAGAGAGAGAGAGAGAGAGAGAGAGAGAGAGATTGGGTAAGCATGATAAGTGCAGTCTCAAATTAATATAATATAGTGAGAAATATATTCATGTTCACATAACCCAATAACACTCAAACAAGTAGTGATGCTGGGGGATGTTTGAAAACCCTGACTGTATTAAACAAATAAAAAAAAATGTTTTATTTTCGAATTTTTCCCTTATTTCGGCATTCTAACCCCTGAATATTTATTTCTTGTATTAACATCTACGGATGCAATAATGTAACTCCTACGATAATCTCTGATAGAACGTATTGGTGCTAGTGTTGGACTCCTCTTACTATAGCTTAATTCTAAATAGCAAAAACAAGACGAAAAAACAAGACGAAAAACAAAAGAATAAAATATAATAACTTAAACACTAGTAATATGAAATCTTTATAAAATAAACGTCAACGACACCTGCCTTATTAAAAGTTAATATAATCAGGTAAAAATCTTGGGTACACTTGGTCATTCCATCCAACGAAGAATTACGACGTAAAAGAAATATCCTATACGGGAAATGGATGACAATTGTCCGAAATAGATAGATGGATAAAAATTCAGATAAAAACTACCATAAAACATGGGATACACCAAATTACATATCGTCAAACGTCGGTATATGATCTTGAATTTGATATAATGTAGCAATAAAGCATGCGACAACAAATTAACATCTTTACAAAATTAACCACAATATTTCAAAGGCAATGGTCACATGAAATATCAGATCTAAAGAAAAATCAATCATTCGACAATATTGGAGATATACTTTTAAACAAAATAGATTTTAACAACGTAAGCAGTATGGCTGATGTGGCAGGTATGATATATTGTAGTAATTGTGAATAAGCATATTTTATAAAACTCCTAAAGGACAAAATTCATCAGTTTTGACATAAACAGATTCTAACCACTGCAACTAGAATCACATACTCCATACTCATAACAACAATGTTAAAAACAGATCGGCTTCTAAACTGTTGGTTTTATATGGTTCCTTGTGTATGCTCGATACAAAGTAAAAACTCTGACTTCTTCTGTTTTCTACACTCTTAGGTGGTGAATTGATAGAACTCTACCCTATGATATCATTCGATCGTATTTTGTAGAAACTTTTTATAAATTGCAGACGTAGGAGTTTAGTGAAATAAAGTAAAGGAGAGTTTACATGCCTATTCTTTTTTTTTTTGTCTCTTAATAAAGAAAATTATTAAATTTTAATATCCAGAACTGGAGATAGATAAGAACCTTAGGGTAGGGGAGGTAACACAAACGGAAAGAATTTAAGTCACTAGAACGTTTGAAAGACTTTCAATTTGCAAGCTTGAAACTGACCTTGATGTTAAAGGGAAATAACTCAAAACAAGGATTAACATTCTACAACAAAGGTGTCAGCCTCCAACAACTCTTTTTAAACTAGGAAATTGAAGTATTGATTAAATGTTTCAAGTCAGTACATGGAGGAATATGTCTTTCTTTAGGTGGGAAAATATTTTAAAATTTTGTACTGCCAACCAAGATTCCTCTAGATAAAATACTCAAATTGAAATACTGAAATATTCTCGGTAATGAGACAGAACGACTATCTGGCTATGCTCTTTCTTCAATATTATTCATTGTAATTTTATATTTCGTATCCTTACTAAATATTTGCATGACTTTAGCCATTAATTTGACTGAGAAAGAATTGTTTCCAATGCCTAACCCCAATATAATTTAAAACATTAAAAATATAACTACATGGTGAACTCTTCCGTCCGAAACTTTGTTTGTAGATTTATATTTGAATAGTCCATATTATATCTGTTTTGTATGGAAATTTAATTATTTAGTTTTTTGCGATGGTAAATCAGAGATTTTTATTTAGGCAAACAGCTTAAATTTGCCCCCTTTTGTTAGTTTGGTACAATAAAAGCCAGTAATTCTTTGACTACATAAATAGAATACAAAGTTTATGTGAAATCTTATATATTGATCCATTTGAAGTGAATTCGACTTAATGTGCAGTTAAACAACTTGTAAAAATGACCCTAAAATATCAAATATGGAACCGTTTGGCTGATGGTTCAGGATTCTGAAAATAGCAATATCCTTACTGTTCAAAATCTGGACCGTGAATTTTTTTTAATAATTTGTCAAAAGATGTACTACATTATGGGAAAATTTTGGGGGTACCACTGTCCGAACATTATGCGTGAAAACTTATCCTCGGAATCAGTGTACAAAGACAAGTGTGCTTATATAACTTGTGTAACAAAACAAAATACACCGATAAAACGTGGCATGCATTAAAAGCAAATTACGTGTTAACCTTATAAATTTGACAGGCTCTATACAAAGTGTGGAATTTTAATGAAATAAAGATATTTAAAGTAAGATGAACCGGAAACTATTTATATAAATAACAATTTGATTTGAACTTTCTGTGACAACTATTAGGCCTCCTACCTTGTTGTTCATTTTGTTTTTTTTTTAAAGTAGTCAAAACAAATTATGTCGATTACCTTAAAAGGTTTGTACATGCACTTGAACAGATAGTTTTTCTTCGTTATAATACCGTATGGACGCTATGGTTCATATTGTAATGGTCTAAAAAGGTGCTGCACCGTTGATTTTATCACAACTTGTACAATTGTACAACTTGTAGTAATTTTATGACACACTGTATATTTCTACGACAACCAATATTTTTTAACAAATTAAATGAAATGATCAATTCCGTAAACATGTAGCTTGATCATTCATCCGTGAATAAAACAAGAGTTAAACAGTTTGACGATTTTTTAAATTTGTTTTATTATACTTTAGAAATTAGCAGGAGGATGATCCAGTCGACATATCTTAACAGTATATTCAAATACATGCCTCAAAACGTCATTCCTAATATAAATAATATTCCAAAAACGTCAATCCTAATATAAATAATAATAATAATAACCAACAAGTTATCGTTGTAACGATGCGTCATAATCAATCGTAAATTTTGTCTTTAGGAGGTTTCAATGTTCGAAGTATAAATTCATGGTCGCCAAAATATTAAAAGGTTGCATTATCAAAACAAATTGTATCATATTCTGTGCTGCATTATTCAGTATAAATGTTGGCTTCATTTAATTATCCAAACTAAAGATTTGAGTAGATAACGAGTAAGGCATTCGTTGCTAGCGAGTTATATAAATTATTTTAAGTTTTGGTACAAAACAGAGTAGATAAACAAAACTAAACACAACAAATCGAAACCAATGCAATAAATTCTTATGTAATGGGATTTTGACTTCATAAAAAAAATAATATCGAATTGGTAAATGGACCTGTTGCACCTGCAGGAAAAACAAACTCTACTTTTTTCCAAGTAAGCATTTCATAAACAAACCGAAATATTCTAATATTGCAAAAACAGTTTATCATTTTTTTTGTATCACAGACCTACAAAAAATACTTATTCCTAGTTTGGAGATATAAAGACACCTTAATGTCTGGTATACTAAGCACCTCGTCTAACTTTCTAACTGTGACACGTAACTATTTACCTTGGCTGCTGTGTGTCATGATTAACCATTTCTTATTTTTGCAAAGTAAGGTCATGCGTTTAGTAATGTTTTTATATTATTGTCATGATCGAAATTATATCTTTGTGTTGAGTCGACAATACATTAAGAAGTTCATTAGAAAATGATACAATAACAATTGAAAAATAAAATATGTGTTCTTACAAACAAATCTACTATTCAAATTGAGAAATCCCATATTCGTCACTTATATAGTACTTTATCAAACCTTTACTAATCTGTTGACTGTCTTACAATCTATGTTTAAAAATACTTTAACATATGTATGTGTAATTCATTGCATCATTTCTATCCTTTTTAATTATAAATACATTTTTACTCAGCGGGTGTTTCTAAAAAAGCATAGATCGCTTATCCTATCCGTACACCTGGTCCATGCTCCCATTGTTTAGTGGAGTCCGAGTTGCTCATTTGCTTTCGTTACTTTGTATGTATGATTATAGTTAATTTATGTTTTTTGTTGTGAATGTCTGTTTTCCATGTCTGGTCTTTGTCCCTGGTTTACCTTGTTTTGATTACCGCTATAACCTTGGTTCTCTTGATTACACTTTAAATGCAACCGTTTTCTGTAGATCCGTGAAAATATAAGAAACATAAAATAAATAAGTAGAAAAACAATAATAGCAACTTAAACACTAACAATGTGAAATCCTCATAAAATAAACGTCAACGACACCTTCCTTATTGAAACTTAATCAGGAAAAAGTCTATAATCAGGTCTTGAATGTGATCTAAGATGGCTATAAATCATAACGGCTTTTCAAAATTTAATACAAAGTACTTCATATGAAATGGTCATATAAAATATCAGATCTAACAAAGCAATCTGTCATTCGATAATATTTAATATATGTTTATCATAGAACTTTAATTCTAACAACGAAAGCAGTATGACTGAGGTGATAGCTATGGAAAGTTGTGATAATTATGCAAGAACAAAACTGATACAGGAGAAATTCAATAGTAAAAAAAACCAGATTCTAACCGTTGCAACAAGAATTGCATTTTTATACTCCTAATTTCACAACAGTGTTAAAAAAAAGATCGGCTTCTAAGCTATTTGATTTACTTAGTTCATTATATATACCCCATGCAAAGTAAAAACTCAGCATTTGTGTCTTGTCTACAGTCTCGCGGTCAATTGATAAAACTCTACCCTATGATATCATTCGATAATATTTTGTAGAAACATTTTTTTCAATAGAAGTACAGAAGTAAAAGTTTAATAAAATTAAAATACGGGAAAAAAATAATTTAATTTCAATTTTCTCAACTGGAGATAAATAAGAACTTCAATCAGACAAATATCCCTGGAATTAGTTAGCATTAGTTAATAAAGAAGAAAACGTGAATAAAATAGCTTTTGTAACAGGAAAAAAATCGCCGATAAAACGTGACTTGCATTCAAATAAAATTATCCTCAATTTGTAAGGCTCAATAAAAAGTCTTGATTTCGAATGAAATTTATGTTTTTCAAATACATGTATAATGAACCGGAAAGTAGTAATATGAATGACAATTTAATGTGAACTTTCTGTGACAAGTAAGGCTAAGCTAAGGCCTCCTACCTTGATGTTTGTTTTGTTTTTATTTTAAAGTAACCGAACCAAATTTAGTGTTTGTAGCCAAATTATCACGATTACCTTAAAACAGGTCTATACATGCACTTGAACTATTTTTTTCTCTTCGTTATAATACTGAAAGGATGTTATTTCTCATAATTTAATGATAAAAACAGGTGTCGCACCGACAATTTTATCATAAAATTGTAGTAAAATTGTACAAATTGTAGTAATTTTTATGACACACTGTACTTTTCTATGACAACCAATCATTTTAACAAATCAAATGGAATGATCAAATCAGAAATCCATGCATGAAATTTACTCTGTATTTATTGAAATAGAATCCCGAATAAATAACACAAAAAATAATGGAAAAACGAGATATTTCATGTTTGTAAGTGTATTTCGTTTACATGTTGTTGAACTACTCATACACGAATAAAACAAGTATTCAGCAATGTGTTGTTTTCACTAGAGCAAATGTAAAACAATTAAAATAAATAACATTGATTCATTATATTTTGTTCAAATGATTGATATTGTTTGTCATGGTATGTTTCAAAGAAGTCAATTTCATTTGTATCCATGGACACGATCGGTTGACCTTCCTTTAAAAAAGCAGCACCGGGTGTCTGCATGAATTTAATACATGAAGGTTTTGGATTGCGCTTTTTATGAGATTAACACATTTTTTTTTGTTTTATAATATTGCGTCCCAAGTACATGTTAAGCTACCATTTTTGTTTTACCTTTAAATAAAAAAAATCAATATTTACAAACGTGATGACTTTTCATTCAGAATTGTCAACTTTCCTTTCATCTGTGGCAACATCCCTTCGGTACCTGCGTATGGAGTGTTTATATCACAACTCATACGTTATGCCAGAGCTTGCCGAAACTACGCAAACTTTTTGGTATCACGCTAGAATTCTAACAAATAGGCTTCTGGAACAGGGTTATGTTGCTACAAAATTGAAATCATCACTACAGAAGTTTTATGATCGTCATCATGAACTCGTGGATCGTTATGGTGAATCCATCTGCACCATGAAAACTGATTTATTCAACGGGTCATAGTTTTCCTTTCCTCGTTTGTCTACCCCGGACTTGACTTTTTATGAGCAACTCGGCGAGTGTTTCTAGAAAAGCAGAGGACGCTTACCCTACCGGTGCAGCTGGTCCTTGCTTCTAGTTTTTAGTGGAGTCCGAATTGCTCATTTACTTTTGTTACTTTGTATGTATAATTTTAGTTATTTCATGTTCTTTGTTGTGTTTGTCTGTTTTCCATGTCTGGTCTCTGTCCCTGAATTACATTCTTTTGATTACCGCTATAACCTTGGTTCCCTTGATTACTTTTTCAAGACATTTAACCATGTCTCAAGGTATCTCAAGACACTGTGATCTATTTGCATGTAATTTTTAACAATACCTTCTGCAATTTTAGTATTTGTGTTCTCCTGGAACATGGAAAATGTGTTCCAAATGATCCATATACAACAAATATGGACAGTATTCATATAAAAATTACTTTCTTTTCATATTCAGAGCAATAACATGATATCGCATAGATCAAACTGAGCATATTTTACCCCAATTTTATGAATTCGTAATATTTTCTAATTCCAAAACCAGTCAAATGTTTCCGCAATCCGCAATGTACCATGTATAATAAAAATGGACATATTTCATATCAACAATGCAATATTTTCTGTTTTTGATCAATAAAATGATATCGCATTAGTTCAAATAGTTGAAGTATTTAAGAAAAGATTACTTTTTACTAATGCTTTATGACATTTTGGTATTTTTATTTTACCTGGGAAACGAAAATTGTGTTCCTAATGATCCATATACACCAAAAAAACATAAAAAATATTTTCTTTTCATATTTAGAGCAATTAGATGGTATCGCATCAGTATAAAACACTCTATTATCTAAACATTGAGTATATCTTACCTTAACATTATTAAATTATACTCAGAGACTAATGAAGAGACCATGTATAATAAAGTGGACATTCTTTCATATCAAGAATGCAATATTTTCATTTTTAGATAAATAAAATGGTATCGCATTAGTTAAAATAATTAGTTATACTAAACACCTAGTTTAATTGTCACATTTTTTCAACGCAAAAGAACATGAGATAAAGCATACTGCAGAAAATGTGAAGTCAGCCTCGTATCGTATCTAGAACTACACTTTTAGATTGATGGATAAGTATTCACTATGCGCACAATTTTGATTATCAACTATGTTTTATTTTTCAATGTAATTCATGCTTTTAGTCACATTGTTATTGATTTGTTGTGGATATAGCTCTTGTTACAAATCAAATCAGAATAAAACAACATTTATGCCTCTGATCAACTGTTTAGTATGGACACCCTATAATTTGGGCTTTATACAGCTTGTATTTTTTATATTCTATTGTCTGATTTTGTTCATTTGTCAATATTACATATCAATACTAAAGGCAAACTTGAAGTTTCACCAACGAATAAAAGAGCCACATCTTATCATTTAAAAAATCAATTGCTCAGTTCATTGAATTGTTCATTTCAAATTTAATATTTAATTACTCTTTGAGGATTCCATCAAATGTTTAAGAATCATCATTAATCGTCTCATTTCCAATCATCAACAATTATTTATTTTCTAGTGTTTATTCAGACACAGCCTGTACCCAGTGTGTAAATGATGTTGATGCAGAAACAAATTACCTCTATAATAACATGCCAAATAAAATAATAACGCACGAGAGACATGCGTTACTTAAAATTTGCTTTAACTCTATTTTCTATGTATGGGTCTTGATTCTATAAGTCATTGCTCACTTTGATTAGGTAGAATAAGGTTAACAGCCTGTACCCATTGTACAGAAACAAAATGATGCAGAAACAAATTACCTCTATAATAACAAAAAAAATTGCTTTAACTGTATTTTCTATGTATAGGTCTTGATGTCATAAGCATAAGTCATTGTTTACTTCGAGTAGGATTAAGTAACGGCAGTCTTAAGACGTATTAAACAGAATTGTTGGCCACGCCTATAATTAAGTAATAAAACCATTATTATATTTAAAATTTTATCAAACGAGGGTTACGGTCCACAAATTTTAAATTATGCACTCATTTTCCGATGAAATTTGAAAATGACCAGGTCTTATCCCTGCAGGGGGTGGGTGGGGGGGGGGTAAGTGATCAACAGAGTTAAAAAGTAATTTGATTAGCCCCACGATGAACTTTTCAGTTCGAAGATGTAGGCTCTAATTTTCAATGTTTTTAAGATAATCTAGTGACATTAATATGACAATTACCTCGTCTGTCTTTTCTTCAAGTAAAGCACCATTGCTGAGTAAACATAGAATGACAGGCACGTGTCCGTCGTGTGCAGCAAAATGTAGAGATGTCCAACCCTAAAGTATATACACATAATATCAATATGACAGCATCACCTGTTGTTTTTCATTGAAGGTTGCAATGAGTACAAAGTAAATCTCATAAAATATGTCTTTTTCCCGCGTTCTTGTCGCTTTATTTAATGCCGCCTTCTCGAAGACCTAAATTGACATGCTTCAAAGCATAAACATTTTTTGTCCCGTAACTAGTAAGTAATTATCATTATTATTATTATTTTTGTTAGTTTTATATCTGTACTGGTTAATCATATTTCTTATATGTTGACAGTCGTCCTGGTAAACCGAACTGTGTTTAAGTTCCAATACAAATATAAATAATTATAATGTATAATTCAAAGTAAAAATAAAGTTAACAATTAATTATTAAGAAGTACATTTTTGATGCAAAAAATATGAAATGATACAATGTTGTTGCGATTTTTAAATATTTTTTGCCAAAAGATAACTTTAGATTTTTTTTTAAATTGCTGCAAGTTAAACAATTCAAAAACGATAAAAGGACATGTAATAGTAAATGATTGAAAACAAAGATGATATCAAAATATTTGTTTTAAAAAAAAATTCTCCTACAGATGTTCCCTGGTTTTATTTATTCGTTAAGAAATGGACATGCGATCATGCACACATTATTGGTGAGGTGAATTGACACTTCCTTCGTCTAGCCAGATAAAGTTCCAAGTATATTTTTGTATAGATTGTTATGACGATTAGGAGTCCAATACAGCTAATATAATTCCTCACATTTTGTTTCGATGTTGAGAGAAGACATGAAGGACTTTCAGTTATTTAGGATTTAATCTTTGTCAAAAGTAGTACGTTTGTAAGTGGCATTACTTAGGGTGTCACTATCGACACCTGATTCCTTAACGAGGCAATTAAGGTGATGCGCTTTACAAACAATAACAATATTATTTGAAAATAGTTTTAAATTGTTTTAGACGATATGGTTTGTCACTGCCATGTCAGCTGCTATTATTCCCGAAGAGTCGGGAAAATTTGAGATCATATAGAAATCGTCATGGTTAACACACTTACTACATTTATGATTTTGGCTGTACCTATTGATTTTTGAGATTTATGTATATAACTTCTGTCTGTTGCTTATATACTATTTTTAGAAACATCAGTCAATTGTCCAAAAATGCTCTAACTCCAACGTAAGTCATATGATTTTCACAAACATATCGCCGACAGATGGATCTAATCACACTTATTTATTTACCCTATATCAAAGTTATCTAAATCCAGCGGTTTTGGAGTAATATGCAAAAAAGCTTTCACCTCAGCAATATGTTCTAATTTCAGAAACTACAGCCAGATGTTTTCGACTGATCAAAAATGTAACGAAACTTGTTGTATATTACATTTTTAAATTCACAACCTTCAAGACTAAGGCTTCATGCATTAAATGTCAGAAGGTAGAACCTCTCGGTGCGTTCTAATTCGGTATTTTTGGAAATGAGTTATTCAGGTATATAAGACATTTTTCGATGAACACATTTCTATTTATTTGATTATTATTATTTTGACAAAAGATTATTCATAGAATCACGTGCGGATAATAACGAAATTTGCATAATTTGACGAAGAGGGGAGCACACAATCCTAGGTTAGAAAATCGAAGGAACCATTGATGCACGGGAAGTCTCATAGAAAATTGACATTTTATTATAATCCAAAATAAAGTCAAAACCTTTGACGCAGAAAACTATCTACACTACAACCCTGGATATTTCAAGTGATTCATACAACCGCTGCTGCCAAAATTATATCATTTATTTATTTCACTAAATTAGTACAAAGATATTTATTTCGTTTAATACGTGTATACATTTTATTCAAAAGTAGTGATTTAATAATTTCAAATTTACAAATTTATCTAAAACATTTACGATGAAAATGATACATTTTAAGTGTAGGTTTATATTTAAGAAGATCAGTATAACAGGAAACCATCATTACCTGCAGGTACTTTCAAGCCTTTATAAAATTTTATAAGGCGTTGTTTTATGTAGATAATGTTCAAGCTTTTACTATTTGAAGAAAGGCTATCATTACTCAAATTATAAAAAAAAACAACTGGTAAGCATCCAATTTCAATCCTTCTATAATCATCATTTTTTGAGGTCGAGGGTATTAATGGGGAAAACAGTCAGACTAGTCTGACACTTAATAAATGTTTATCAGGTATTATTTTCAATCTTTGATTAATGACTTAGATAGAATGTTTTACAGTTACATATGAGATGGAAAAACTAAAACGATAAAACGTAAAACATTCAAAGTTGACATAGACAATGGTGGTTTAAAGATGGTCCATCTACATTCTTGTATTATGTATTTGAAAATTATGTTGGTGAGAAGGCTCTTTTTACAAAAAGAAGGAGAGTGGCAGTTTGCTTGATATTAAATTAAGAGACTTTGAGAGGTTGAGACCTTTTCTTTTCAAACGGGGAAGTTATTAGAAGTATCTAAGAATATTAGGAATTCGTTTTGGAAAGATGTGTTTTATGCCTTATCGTTATCTTGAACAATACAAAAACTTACATATATCAATGAGTGCTTAAGCTCAGATGTTTTACCTTTACAAGATTTTTCTTACTTTATTAAGTGGGAAGATTCAGATGTCAAATACCTTAGTGATATATTTGATATAGTCAGGAAACAATTTCTCACATTTACAGAACACAAATTTTGTTAAATATGTCTCCTTAATATCAAGTACTCCTATTAATTGGAGGCAATTTATTAAAAGACAAAAACAGTGATAAACACGGCTGAGGATTCATATTTGAAACTTCTTGTTAATAATAAATGTATTAGATTTATTTATCGTCATTTAGTGAAATTAGAATGTTAACTTCCTATGAAAAATGTTTGACATGGGAAAGTGAATTACATACTGAAATTACTGATGGAAAAAAAAATTCCCCTAAATAAGAACTGTTGTAGTAATTTCCAATACAAGTTTTTACATCGAGGTGTAACTACAAATATGTTTTTGTACAAGATTCATATAAAATATTCAAATTTGTGTTATTTTTGTAATCAGAGTATCGAGACTATAAAACATTTTTTTACTTGGTTTTTGTTTTTGTATTTGTTTTTGTATTTGTTTTTTTTTTGTTGTTTTGTTTTTTTTGTTGAAATGTGTTTAATAAATTAAAAAAAAAAAAAAAGAAACAAGACATAATATGTATGTATCATGGAATGATTGTCTATTGAGCATAAGAGAGAGAGTGAGTAAGCATGATAAGTGCAGTCTTTCAAATTAATATAATATAGTGAGGAATATATTCATGTTCACATAACCCAATAACAATCAAGTAGTGATGCTGGGGGGATGTTTGAAAAACCCTGACTGTATTAAACAAATAAAAAAAATGGCATGTTTTATTTTCAAATATTTCCCTTATTTCGACATTCCAACGCCTGAATATGTATTTGTTGTATTAACACCAGATTCAATAATGTAATTCCTACGATAATCTCTGGTAGAAGGTATTGGTGCTAGTGTTGGATTCCTCTTGCTATACCTTAATCCGGTAAAAGTCTTGGGTACAGTTGGTCATTCCATCCAACGAAGAATTACGATGTAAAAGAAATATCCTATACGGGAAATGGATGACAATTGTCCGAAAAAGATAGATGGATAAAAATTCAGAAAAAACTACCATAAAACATGGGATAGATCAAACTACATATCGGCAAACTTCGGCATACAGTCTTGAATTTGATATAATATAGCAATAAATCATGCGACAACAAATTAACATCTTTACAAAATTTCGAAGGAAATGGTCATATAAAATATCAGATTTATATAAAAAAATCAATCATTCGACAATATTGGAGATGTTTTGTAAAACTCCTAGAGGACAAAATTCATCAGTTTTGACATTAACAGACATTAACTACTGCAACAAGAATCACATACTCCATACTCATAACAACAATGTTAAAAACAGATCGGCTTCTAAACTGTTGGTTTTACAAGGTTCCTTGTGTATGCTCGATGCAAAGTAAAAACTCTGCTTTCGTTTGTTTTTACACTCTTAGGTGGTAAATTGATAGAACTCTACCCTATGATATCATTCGATCGTATTTTGTAGAAACTTTTTTTCAAATTAGAGTACAGACGTAGGGGTTTAGTAAAAAAAAATGTACAGGAGAGTTTACATGCCTATTTTTTTCTTTTTCCCCCTCTTAATAAAGAAAATTATGAAATTTTAATATCCAGAACTGGAGATAGATACGAATCTTAAGATAGGGGAGGTAATCCAAACTAAAAGGATTTTAAGAACATAGAACGTTTGAAAGGCTCTCAATTGCAAGCCTGAAACTGACCTTGATGTTAAAGGGAAATAACTCAAAACAAGGATTAAAATTTTATAACAAAGGTGTCAGCCCCCAGCAACTCTTTATAAATTAGGAAATTGAAGTACTGATTAAATGTTTCGAATGAGTACATTGAGGAATATGTCTTTCATTAGGTGGGAAAATATTTTAAAATGCCGTTTCAACTGCCAACCAAGATTCCTTTGTATATTTTGTAATCTTACTAAATATTTGCATGACTTTAGCCATTAATTTGACTGAGAAATATTTTTTTTTCAATGCGAACCCCACGATCATTTAAAACATAAAAAAACATAACTACATGGTGAACTCCTTCGAAACTTTGTTTATAGATTTGTATTTGAATAGTCCATATTATATCAGTTTTGTATGAAAATTTAATTATTGAGTTTTTTGCGATGTTAAATTAGAGATTTTTATATAGGCAAATTGCTTAAATATGCTCCCTTTTGTTAGTTTGGTACAATAAAAGCCAATTATTCATTGACTACATAAATATAATACAAAGTTCATGTTAAATCTTAAACATTAATCCATTTGAAGTGAATTCGACTTAATGTGCAGTTAAACAACTCGTAAAAATGACCCTAAAATATCAGATATAGATCCGTTTGGCTAATGGTTCAGGTTTCCAAAAATAGCAATATTTTAGTCCTTACTGTTAAAAAACCTGGACTGTGAATTTTCTTAAGTATTTGTCAAAAGATGTACTACAGTTACTGTGATATCATGTGCAAATTGAAAGAAAATTCAATTATGGGAAAATTTTGGGGTACCATTGTCCGAACATGATTATATAACTCGTGTAAAAAAACAAAATACACTGATAAAACGTGGCATGCATTAAAAACAAATTATGTGTTAACCTTATAAATTTGACAGGCTCTATACAAAGTGTTGAATTTAAATGAAGTAAAGATATTTAAAGTAAGATGAACCGGAAACTATTTATATAAATAACAATTTGATGTGATCTTTCTGTGACAACTACTAAGGCCTCCTACCTTGATGTTCGTTTTGTTTTTATTTTAAAGTAGTCAAAACAAATTATGTCGATTACCCTAAAAAGGTTTATACATGCACTTGAACTGATAGTTTCTCTTCGTTATAATACCGCATGGACGCTATGGTTCATATTTTAATGGTCTAAAAAGGTGCTGCACCGATGATTTTATCACACAGTTGTAGCGAAATTGTACAAGTTGTAATAATTTTATGACACACTGTATTTTTCTGCGACAACCAATATTTTTAACAAATTAATGAAATGATCAACAGAGAAATCCATGCATCAAATTAACTTTGTATTTATTGAAATTGAATCCCCAGTAAATAACACAAAAACAATCGAAAAAATCGAGATATTTCATATTTATAACCACATTCCGTAAACATGTAGCTTCACCATTCATCCGTGTATAAAACAAGAGTTAAACAGTTTGACGATTTTTTTTTATTTGTTTTATTATACTTCAGAAATTAGCAGAAGGATGTTCCAGTCGATATATCTTAACAGTATATTCAAATACATGCCCCAAAACGTCATTCCTATAAGTAATAATCCAAAAACGTCAATGTAAGGTCATGCTTTTAGTAATGTTTTTATATAATCGTCATGATCGAAATTAAATTTGTGTTGAGTCGACAATACAGTAAGAAGTTGATTAAAAAATGACACAATAACAATTGAAAATACAATATGTATTCCTACCAAAAAATCTTTTTCATCAATCAGTGCACCTTCCATGAGTAATACGGAAACGACAGGTTCATGGCCATTCAATGCAGCCAGGTGTAGAGGCGTCTTTTTCTGAAATAAATCGTTTAAAACATGAAATCGCTGTCAAATACATATACACATTTATTTAAAGGGGTTTTAAATTGCATGAATATTAAATATATATCAGGTCTAGAATGTGATTTAAGATGACTTTAAATCATCTTTTCAAAATTTACTACATAGTACTTCATATGAAATGGTCATATAAAATATCAGATCTAACAAAGCAATCTAGCATTCGATAATATTTAATATATGTTTATCATAGAACTTTAATAGAACAACGAAAGCAGTATGATTGAGGTGATAGGCATGGAAAGTTGTGATACTTATGCACGAACAATATGTTTTGTAAAACTGATACAGGACGAAATTCAATAGTATAAAAACAGATTCTATCCGTTGCAACAAGAATTGCATTCTCCATACTTATAAGTTCACAACAGTGTTAAAAAGAGATCGGCTTCTAAGCTATTTGATTTACTTGGTTCTTTATGTATACCCGATGCAAAGTAAAAACTCACCGTTTGTGTCTTGTCTACAGTCTCGCGGTCAATGATATCATTCGATCATATTTTGTAGAAACATTTTTTTTTCAATAAAAGTACAGAAGTAAAGGTTTAGTAAAATTAAAAATACAGGAAGAAAATTTAATTTAATTTCAATTTCCTGAACTGGACATAAATAAGAACTTCAATCAGATGATAAATATAGAGATGTCCTAACATAACGTATGGGCAAATATCCCTGGAATTAGTCAGCATTAGATAACAAAGCAGAAAACGTGAAAAAATAGCTTTTGTATCATGACAAAAATACGCCGATAAAACGTGACTTGCATTCAAATGAAATTATCTCAATTTGTAAGGCTAAAACAAAGGCTTGAATTCGAATGAAATTAAGGTTTATCAAACACATGTATAATGAACCGGAAGTCTGAATGACAATTTAATGTAAACTTTCTGTGACAAGTAAGGCTAAGCTAAGGCCTCCTACCTTGATGTTTTTTTTTTTTGTTTTTATTTTAAAGTAACCGAACCAAATTTAGTGTTTGTAGCCAAATTATCACGATTACCTTAAAAAGATGTATACATGTACATGCAGTTGAACTGATTGTTTCTCTTCATTATAATACCGAAACCGAAAGGACGTTATTGCTGAAAATTAAATGAAATAAACAGGTGTTGCACCGTACAAATTGTAGTAATTTTTATGACACACTGTACTTTTCTATGACAACTAATCATTTTAACAAATCAAATGGAATGGTCAAATCAGAAATCCATGCATGAAATTTACTCTGTATTTATTGAAATAGAATCCCGAATAAATAACACAAAAAATAATGGAAAAACGAGATATTTCATGTTTGTAAGTGTATTTCGTTTACATGTTGTTGAACTACTCATACACGAATAAAACAAGTATTCAGCAATGTGTTGTTTTCACTAGAGCAAATGTAAAACAATTAAAATAAATAACATTGATTCATTATATTTTGTTCAAATGATTGATATTGTTTGTCATGGTATATTTCAAAGAAGTCAATGTCATTTGTATCCATTTAGTGAACACGATCGGTTGACCTTCCTTTAAAAAAGCAGCACCGGGTGTAGGCATGAATTTAATACATGAAGGTTTGGATTGCGCTTTTTATGAGATTAACATATTTTTTGGTTTTATAATATTGCGTCCCATGTACATGTTAAGCTACCATTTTTGTTTTACATTTAAATAAAAAAAATCAATATTTACAAACGTGATGACGTTTTATTCAGAATTGTCAACTTTCCTTTCATCTGTGTTCATATCACAACTCCTACGTTATGCCAGAGCTTGTCGAAACTACGCAGACTTTTTGGTATCGCGCTAGAACTCTAACAAATAGGCTTCTTGAACAGAGTTATGTTGCTACAAGATTGAAGTCATCGCTACAGAAGTTTTTATGGTCATCATCATGACCTCGTGGATCCATCTGCACCATAAACTTATTTATTCAACGGGTCATAGTTTTCCTTTCTTCGTTTGTCTACCCCGGACTTGACTTTGTATGAGCAACTCGGCGGGTGTTTCTAGACTTATTTCTTACATGACGTTACCTATTTTGTCGTTGCGTCAATAAGAGTAAACATGACAGCACATACTTTAGCAATAGTCAGTGGTATAACTTGAAGGTTGATTAGTTTGATTTCTTGTGGATAAATTTGTTTAAATCCCAATGTCTATCATTGTGAAACACTATATTAATGAAGACCAAGACCGTTTTACATCACGTGACCAATGATCACTCAATATGTTTTCTGACGAATGGTTGGTTTCAGTTGACGATTTTTTTTCATATATTTGCTAAGCGACGTACATGAATGCATTAAATTTGATTTTTGCATTTTATTGAATTCGCTTAAAGATACACGAAACGATTATTTGTCATTTTACATTTGTCATCGATTGATTTTATATATCCTTTATCGTTCTAATCAACATTTTAATGTCTTTATACTCAGAGACTAATGATTTTTTTTTTTAAAGATGAACCATGTATAATGAAGTGGACATTCTTTCATATCAAGAATGCAATATTTTCATTAGATAAATAAAATGGTATCGCATTAGTTAAAATAACTAAATTATTTAAAACAAAATATTATTTTCCAATACTGTATACAAAAAATATGGAAATTTTTAACGCATACATATAGTTCTATTTATTTCATATGCAAACGAAATGATTGTATAGTAAAAACACTAATAAACTAACTTTTAACATTGTCATACTTCGTACATTGTATAACGAAAATTAACGTGCTTTTATATCAAAACATTGATAGAAATTTAGAAATTGTGTATATCGAATGTATTTATTAAAGCATAATACACATTAATGTAAAGTTACATGTAAGGCTAATCAAGGAGCCATAAAGTAACTAAAATCATACATAAGATGTTATAGCAATCAACAAAACACGACGAACACGTACACTGTATATCATGAATTATTATTAGTTTCGTTTAACAAGTCAGATTTTGAAATATACCATTTTTTGAGAAGAATACTTCCGGCGGACACGATCATTCTTTAATCGTGCTTCGTGCAACGCGTTTCGTGTATCGTGTGCTTCGTGTGCATATTTCCTGGGATCGTTTTTCGTGTGCTACCTGTGCATGGGATTGGCAACGTTACACGTTCCAGGAGGTGTAGTTTGCCAACTATTATTTTGTATTCTTATTACGAAAATAACAGACAGATGTTCCAACCAAATATTATAACAGTAAAATCAGGGGAGGAGGATAGCAATGTCCAAAGCATTTAAAATCATAGTCGCAATAAATACTCAAGCGTTGCATTTAACGATACAAATATTATTAAATTATGTTCTTTAAAATTAAGAATAAATATCTTGGCCATTTATTTGTCCACCTGACGATTTAAGTACTTAACGCAGAAGGCATCCATTGCTTGAGTGATATTACTTATTATAAGCATAGTTTTGGTACAAATCAGAGTAGATTGACAAAGTATTCCGATTCCACAAGAAGACAATTCATACAAAGTATCAAAAGTAAATAAACAACTCAGACACCAGTAAATACTGGGAGCATAGACCAGGTTAACCGGTATGTAAGCGTCCTTTTTTTTCTAGAAACGACCGCCGAATTGTCATAAAAAGTCATGTCCAGGGTAGACGAAAGAGGGAAGAAAACTACGACAAATTAATCAAATCAGTTATCATGATGGTGCAAATGGTTACATCGTAGCGATCGACGACAATCATAAAACTTTTGTAGTTATAACTTAAATTTTGTAGCAACATAACCTTATTTGTTAAGCCTAATTGTAAGTAGTCTAGCGCGATACAAAACGTATGCGTAGTTTCGGTATGCTTTGGCTTTAAGTTGTGATATGAAATTTCCATGCGCAGGTGCTGAAGAAATATATCCACAGATGAAGGAAAAGTTGACAATACGGAATGAAAAGTTATCGCGTTTGTCGTACAGTTTGGTCTTCAGCTTTTCATAACCATCTATGTAAAAGTGTAGTTCTAGATACGATACGAGGCTGACTTCACATTTTCAGCAGTATGCTATATCTCATGTTATTTTTAGTTGATGCGATGTTTTTTCAAAAATAATTCATAGTTCGGAGATAGAGAGACACATACATTTCTGTTATACTAAACACCTGTTTAATTGTCTAAAAGTGACACGTAACTATTAAGTTTGTGCAAAATGTTTGATTATCAACTCTGTTTTATTTTTTTAATGTTACTCATGCTTTTAGTCACATTGTTATTGATTTGTTGTGGATTTAGCTCTAGATAGAAATAAAATCACAATAATTTAACATTTTTTTATTAACTGTTTAGTATGGACACCTTATAATTTGTATGTAGGTATATTTAAAATTTTATCAAACGAGGGTTACGGTCCACAAATTTTAAACAATTATGCACTCATTTTCCCATAAAATTTAAAAGTGATGAGGTCTTATCCATGCAGGGGGTGGGTGGGGACGGTTAAACGATCAACAGAGTTCGAAAATAATTTGTTTAGCCCCACGATGAACTTTTCAGTTCAAAGAAATAGGCTCTAATTTTCAATGTTTGTAAGATCATCTAGTGAGATTAACATGATAATTACCTCGTTTGTCTTCTCTTCAAGTAAAGCACCATTGCTGAGTAAATATAGAATGACAGGCACGTGTCCTGCGTGTGCAGCAAAATGTAGAGATGTCCAACCCTAAAGTATATACACATAATATCAATATGACAGCATCACCTGTTGTTTATCATTGGAGATTGTTATGAGTACAAAGTAAATCTCGACCTCATGAAATGTGTTTTTCTCCCGAATTCTTGTCACATTATTTAATGCCGTCTTCTCATAATTTGACATGCTTCAAGGCATAAACAATCTTTGTCATAATTATTATTAAATCTGTTATTGTTAGTTTTGTATCTCTATTGGTTAATTACATTTCTTGTATGTTGACAGTCATCCTGGTAAACCAAACTGGGTTTAAGTTCCAATACAAATAACGTAAATAATTATAATCTATAATTCAAAGTAAAAATAAAGTTAACAATTCATTACTAAGAAGTACATTTTTGATGCAAATAACATGAAATAATACAATGTGAAAATATATTTCTATAATATTATATTATTGTGATATTAAGCATCGATTAATTTTCAATTTTCATTTGTATGTTGTTTTATTCATTTCTGTCCACGTGTTGTTGCGATTTTTAAATATTTTTGCCAAAAGATAACTTTTAATATTCTTTAAATGGCTGCAAGTTAAACAATTAAATAAAATATGTTTATGTAATAGTAAATGATTGAAAACAAAGTTGATATTAAAATACTTGTTAAAAAATCATTCTCCTACAGATGTTCCTGGTTTTATTTATTCATTAAGAAATGGACATGCGATCATGCACACATTATTGGTAAGGTGAATTGACACCTCCTTCCTCTAGCAAGATAAAGATCTAGGTAAATACTTTTTTGTGTGGATTTTTATGATGTTTTGGAGTCCAATACAAGTAAGGTTAGTTTTCACATTGTGTTTCGATGTTGATAGAAGACATGAAGGACTTATAGTTGTTAAGGATTTAATCTTTGTCAAAAGTAGTACGTTCGTAAGTAGAATACTTGGGAGTGTTAATATCAATGTCATATTCCTTAACGAGGCAATTAAGATGATGCGCTTTACAAACGATTACAGTTTTGTTTGAAGCTGGTTGTTTTGGTTTGGTTGATCACTACCATGACAACTGCTATTAGTCCCTAAGAGTCGAGAAAATTTGAGATTATGTAGAAATCATCATGGTGAACACACTTACTACATTTCAGACTTTGGCTTTACCTCGCGATTTTGGAGATTTATGTGTAAACTGCTGTCTGTCCAATATTTCATTTGTTTTGTAAAAGCAGTCAATTTTCTAGCCAAATCAACAATCCACATGGAAATTCGAAATTCTGTGCAGGATTACATATGGGATATTAGTCAATGGATTTGCATGAACATATTGCCCACGGGTATATCTCATCACGCTAAACACTTTTACCCTATATCAGAATTGTCTTAAACAGTTTTTTTCAGAAATATGCAAAAAAAGGAACTTTTGTCTCAACAGTATGTTCTTATTATAGAAACTACGACTAGATTTTTTCGATAGATTGAATCTGTAACGAAACACGTTTCGCAGAAAACCCTAAAGAAGAATATTATAAACTTTTAAAATTCCAGTGACAACTACTGTGAAAGTACTATTGTTCATGGGTACCAATTTCGTGGTTTTGTTGGTAGGCCAAACCACAAAACATGGTTTCCAACGAAAAGGAAATTTCCGTTGATATGTAAGACACATTTGTATTTATACTTAGAGAGATATTTGTAAGATTTGGTAATTCAAAAAAGTAATAGGTTCGTTGTCGTCGTTTACATTTTCTTCAAACATCCCTTCTGGAACTACTAAACGGAATTAAAAAAAAAAGATTAAGTAACGTTTGTAACAGAAAAAAAATACACAGATAGAACGTGATATGCATTCAAATTAAATTGTGTAATAACCTCATACATTTGAATGGCTCAATAAAAAAGTGTTGAGTTTGAAAGAAATTTAAATATTCAAATAAGATAAACCGGAAACTATTTATCTGAACAGCAATTTAATTTGAACTTTCTATGACAACTGTATTGATGTTCATTTTGTTTTTATTTTAAGTAGTTGAACCAAATTTAGTGTTTGCAGCCACATTTTGCCAATTACAGTCAAACCTCCTCTATCGGTCACCTCAAATCAACGGTCTCCTTCTCTTAACGGTCATTTCAATCCCCCCAACTCTTTTATCTATTTTTGTTAACTCAAATCAATGGTCACCTCCCTAACGCGGTTAGGCTAAAAACCACTAATTCCACTTTCCATAGGCTTCTATGCTAATTTCACAATATTCAATGGCTTCTATGGACTTTACCTTAACTTTAACCTGCAGAGGACTATATATCAGCATGATTCTACATATGTCAGCTCACAATCCTCAGAATGGCATGTGGGGTTAGCAGACTTGCAGTGCAGTACTGGTCACCGGAAGTGAAGGGTCTATAAATAGCATGGGAAATCCCAGTGTTTTCACAAGACAGGGGTATATTTAAAAATCATTATGGAGATTAGGCTTCACATCACAAGAAGCAAAATGCACCTACAAAATGTACAGAAATGTTTTTCCTTTCAGAAACTGTTTAAATTTTTTAAATAAGATGAGAACTTTTTTCACAGCACTATGAGGAACAGGGGTAATTTCTGCGTAGGACTATTTTTGCGTACGTTCCAAATGCTCATTGGTTGAATTGGTGGTCTGTAACCGTTATCGGTCACCTATTTTGTGACCAAAATCGTGTTTCTGACTTATTATACCGGCCATTATGTTAACATCCGGTTTATCACTTGATCCGATAACATTACCGTGTAACGTATTTTAAAAATATTTAGAACATGTAAATATATATAATTAGGTTGTTGACGGGATTAAATAGGCATTCCAATGAAAATGAAATTAAATATTCGATAGTAAAGGTGTGAAATTTACTCACTGGTCGTAAAAAACATCAGTCTTCAGTTTAATTATGAAAGTTTGAATTGCGACGAAATGTCTCAGAGACGAAAAATGGAAAGAATTGAGGCAATTAAAAAATTAAATACTGGAAAAGGTGCCCGTGCCGTTGTAAAGGAAATTTATGTCTGAAAAACACAAACAGATGAAAAGCAGAAATTATAGAGAACATTGGAAATAACGTAGACAGTGAACACAACATAAAACGAAAATGAGGAAATACATCGTTTTTTATTGTCATATATTTTTATCTGAATGATATTTTGAATGATAATATTTTTAAATACATGAATCTACCTCCGAAATTTCAAGACAAATACATGTAATATGATGTGACTGCTTAATACAGGTTTGACTGTACCTTGAAAAGGTTTATACATGCACATGAACAGAATGTTTCTCTTCGGTATGATACCGAATGGACGCTATGGCTCATACTTTAATGGTTTAAATTGGTGCTGAAACGATGATCACAAAATCGTAGTCAAATTGTACAAATTGTAGTAATTTTTATGACACTGTATTTTTCTACAACAACCAATTATTCTAATAAATTAAATGGAATGATCAGAAATTCATGGATAAAATTAACTTTGTATTTATTGTAATCCCCAGTAAAAAACACAAAAATAAAATATTCGAACAAAACGAGATATTTCATGTTTGTAACCTCAATCCCTGTACATACAGCTGAACTATTCATCCGTGAATAAGACAAGAGTTAAACAGTTTGACGATTTTTTACTTCGTACTATTCTCCAGAACTTAGCTGGCAGACGTTTCAGTGGATATATCTTAATAGTATATTTAAATTCATGCCCCTAAACGCCATTTCTAGTATAAATAATAATCCATAAACGTCATTCCTAATATAAAGGATAAAAATAACCAACAAGTTACCTTTCCAACAATGCATCATAATAAACTGTAAAATCTTTCTTTAGAAAGTTTCAATGTTCGATGCATAAATATATGGCCGCATTTAACGATACAAATTGTATGATACTCTGTGCCGCATTAGTCAGTAAAAATTTTGGCTTCCTTTATTTATTCTTCTAAAAATTTGAGTAGATAACGTTTAAGGCATTCATCGCAAGCGAGTGACTTATCATTGAAAATTGTGGTGTATTGTTATATCTTTGTGTTGATACAGTTAAGTCAAAAATACAAAAAAAACAAAAAAAAAAAAAAATAATAATAAAAAAAAAAGCTTAAAAATCCTCAGCATCCTCAAAATTCTCTACATGTATAATTATGTTTCAGTAAGAAGTTGATTTAAAAAATGACACAATAACAATTGAGAAATAATATATATATATTCTAACCGTTATATCTTTTGCATCAGTTAGTGCACCTGCCTTGAGTAATACGGTTATGACAGGTTCATGACCTTGCTGTGCAGCCAGATGTAGAGGCGTCAATTTCTGAAATAAATCATTTCAACATGAAATCGCTGTCAATACATACACAAATTTGCTTAACGGGCTTTTAAATCGCGTGAACAATAAACCTGATTTCATAATTGTTTAAAGAAAGACAGTAATTGACAAAATCGTCATGAAAACTATTTCATATTTCTGTATATGATGTTAAAATTGAAATGTACCTTTATAAGACCCATTTCTCACAAGCTCACAAGCTCATATTCTCCAGCCTCTGCAGCTATATAGTAACATTTTATGAATTGGTATATATTTAATGTATGTCATGTCTGGACAATATTTTGTTGTATTCCTGCAGAAAGAATAAAACAACAATGTGTGTATAAATATCAATGTATTAACGGAGGTCAAGGTTAAGCCGAATAATTAATGTTATTCAACACATATACGTAAGACTCATTGAAGGGATCTGCCTCCAGCTGCAGACTGGAAATGAAACAATTATTGACAGTATAGTTTGATTGCTACACCCAAACTTTAATTCAATATGCTTGAAGTGAAGAAGGTAATTATGTCGTAATTAAAGTGAAGAGGGTAATGATGCCGTTATTCTCAGTAAGATTCATGTTTACTATAATGCTACAATGGACTGCAACGTACACAGCTAAATTCCACTTTTTTTAATAACAGTTTTTTTCTTGTTTCTAATATTCTTGTGGTAAATATAGAGCGAATCTGTTTTCTTTTTTTTCAGAAGTAATGTAATTGTATTGCGTTTAATTACTCCCCCATACTTTAACTTTATTTGACTCATTTGAAAAAAAATAAAGAAAAATAAAGAAACAAGCAAACAATGGCGCTTATAATTTTCCATTATAAAAATGCTTTAAGAACTGTTTATTCCAGAATGAAATAACCGCAAAAAGGACTCCAAAATATGATATAAATCACGCAGCATCTATGGTATAGTTTTACAAAATTATAGAGGGCTTTTTTTGGATATTGTCATTTGTATTAGCCCGAGATACTAATATCGACTTCGAGGGTTTTCGCACTCTTTGTTTCGGATAGGTTTTCAATGAATTCAATCATCTCCGTCTGTGACGAATTATTTTCCATGTTAAGTAAATCTAGCAGAAGGATGGGAATTAAATTATTTCAAAGATCAGATGTGTTAATGTTCCTTGGGAGGGAATTATCATTGATTGCTACAATAATTTTGACAGTAAACTCTGCAATATGCAAAACATTGATACTAGTATGTACAACAGAGAATATTCGATTAGACACATATCTGCTATATTAGTTTGTCAGAATGAGAAACAATCATTTTTGTTACGGCTTTGTTATATTACAATCATGTTAGTTGGGTGAAATCCTTAGGTTTATCTAGTACTCCGATAGATATACAATGTTTCATTGATATTCAAATGTCAAAATATTAAGTGTGCTGCACTTACATATGATGTAAATCTAGCAGAAGGATGGGAATTAAATTATTTCAAAGATCAGATGTGTTAATGTTCCTTGGGAGGGAATTATCATTGATTGCTACAATAATTTTGACAGTAAACTCTGCAATATGCAAAACATTGATACTAGTATGTACAACAGAGAATATTCGATTAGACACATATCTGCTATATTAGTTTGTCAGAATGAGAAACAATCATTTTTGTTACGGCTTTGTTATATTACAATCATGTTAGTTGGGTGAAATCCTTAGGTTTATCTAGTACTCCGATAGATATACAATGTTTCATTGATATTCAAATGTCAAAATATTAAGTGTGCTGCACTTACATATGATGTCTTCCCAGGTAGCACAATTTTTTTTCGAAATATTTTATTTAGAGTTTATTGGTTTGCGAAAACGTGTTCAACAGAACATTTTAAAATCGTTTTTTAAACATTTTGTTTTTTTTTCAAAATGTTTTTATGACGTTTTGAAAAATTTACCGTTTAAGTTTGAAAAAAAAAGGTTTTCAGAACTGGTTTTTGAAATGCTTTTGAAATATTTAAATAACATGTCACTGTACTGTTGTTGGATCTATTTTCTAAACATTATTTGGATATTTTATAAACATGTTCGTTATATTTTACGATAAAATATTTTCTGATAATGTTTTCATTTCATTCCTTTGAAGCAGGTTAAAAATATTTCCAAATATGATTTTAATACTGCTTTCTGAAAAGTTCAATAAATATTTGTAGATATATAAAAAAAAACCATTTTAATATATTATTCTTTAAAAACATTTTAAAACGAATTTAAATAATGTTTCTAAGCTATATTGAATTACATATTAAAACAAAATTTCTCATAAATATCAAAGATGGAATAAGAAATAAATAGGCCAAGAAATTAAAATTTTGAAACTCTAGCACTATAAGACAATGAAGGCTATACACAATTACATCATTATATTTTTTTTTCAAAATGACCGAACCAGAATACATGTATTATACACATGCATTATACATGTATATGTAATACTTGTCTTCTTAATTTGTCATGCATATTTGATTTACAATTAATTCATCCCAATTTACTGTTCCTTATCTTTTAATTAACCAACATCGATGATATGTAGATGAGGCTAGAAACCACTAATTCCACTTCCCATAGGTTTCTATGCTAATTTCACAATATTCAATGGCTTCTCTGGACTTTACCTTAACTTTAACCTGCAGAGGACTATATATCAGCATGATTCTACATATGTCAGCTCACAATCGTCAGAGTGGCATGTGGGGTTAGCAGACTTGCAGTGCAGTACTGGTCACCGGAAGTGAAGGGTCTATAAATAGCATGGGAAATCCCAGTGTTTTCACAAGATAGAGGTATATTTAGAAATCATTATGGAGATTAAGCTTCACATCACAAGAAGCAAAATGCACCTGCAAAATGTACAGAAATGTTTTTCCTTTCAGAAATTGTTTAAATTTTTTAAATAAGATAAAAACTTTTTTCACAGCACTGTGGGGAACGGAGGTAATTTCTGCGTAGGACTATTTTTGCGTACGTTCCAAATGCTCTTTGGTTGAATTGGTGGTCTGTAACCATGATGGCATCTCCATAGAAATAATAAGATGATAGTGTAAATGGTGTGCCAGATGCTGCTATTGAAATAGGTTAGAGCAAATCTTTATCAGTGTATGTATTATCCTACAGACGTGAGCAAGGAGCACACACTATTTTGAAGACGATTTAAGGAACTTGATCTGTCCAAGAAGATGTGGGTACAATTCTTTGTAATACGATACTTAAAAACTGTATGCCAAAGTACTTTGGATAAATGCTAATCTGTGTAACCTCGTGTCATAAGCTAGCTGGTCAATAAGTTATTTTACAATTTCCCAGTCACTAGACAACATCACGCTGTGAAGACAAACACTCGAGCGATTTCTGATTTTGTTTTAATTTTGTTTTTGTAACGCCCCAAAAATTTGTTCTGCTAGGCAAAGTTTCCGGTTTTATATAATATTGATTCAATTGCATGTCCGGAATGATAAAGAAAACATGTCAAAATTTATATCAAATAATTAGGTGTTGACCCCGTATGGAGTAAGTTTTTAACTTTTGATTATTTTCTAATGATAGATAAGTGTTATTATTGCCGGACTTTGTATATATAGGTGTATTTTGAGCGTCACAAACAACGTCCTATATCCTGGACTCATTGGTTCTCGATAGCATATCACAATTGTTTACCTGTTTGTTTGGTAAACAACTTATTAAATAGCTACAATTTTAAAGTCATTAAAAGAACTGATCTTTGTTTTTATTTTCTCAGAAGATTGCATGTTTACATTGTGAGAAAAACACATTTTAGTTAGGTGACCTATTAATGACTTTATGGGTACTACGTAGTCAGTTCTTCATAGGGATACTTTCTGTATGGAGGGGATAAGTGACACAATTGGAAATTTAAAATAAAGAAAATAAATAATTCAATATATTTTTAACGATATTTCATATTTTCAGGGTCCATATATTACTTCCAGTGAATGTTATAATTGATTAACTTTGATATAGCTAAAAACGTTTAATCGCATCTGATTTCTTTCGTCGAATTCAATAAGCATACGCAACTAAATTTTAAATAATAAAAACAATACAAATTAATATATGCCAATACTATGTACACAGGAATCAGGAACAATACGTTTTCTTATTTCCTGGTAGTGACGAAATGACACATTATCCCACTTCAAGTAAAAGAAGCCTTAAAATGGTGTGTAAATGGTGTGTAATTGTTGGGTTTGGATACACGGAATTATGACTGAAGTGTAAAGCTGTATTGTTTTTAGTTGTATATCGACAAAAACTAACAAAGCGTCAGGAGTGGGATTATTCGAATAAATTGTGGCCTGAACGTGAAAACTGCTTCGCAAGCCAAAACCGACAAAGTGCGGCATCAATAATTCACCCCCGACAAGGATACAAAATGGGACCCGTCAAGAAAATTTCACACTTGGGCAATATATTTTAATTTAACTAAACAACATGATGTAAACAAAGTGAGTAATGCGGAAATGGTTGACGATTTCCGGAATAGACAAATTACATTCATATGATAAATAAATCTCTGTGAAACATTGGACAACACAATATTTGAAAGAGTCGGGATTGGAAATCTAATTTGCTAAATCATAGCATCCAATTGTATATGTACTCTCATTATCAAGTTTAATGAAGAATGTGGTATTTTAGAACCCCCTAGATTGGCTACTAGGTAAAGGAATTCGTAAATGACCAATTTGTTATAAATAAATATCATCAAACACACAATATCTTCTTCATATCTATTATGAAGTTTGATACTTACCACTAATGAAACAGGAGCTATTAAGGCAAGGATAATAATGAGTTATTTCAAGAATAGTTTTATTCGCACCAATCGTTTGTTTATTCTATGAAGGGTAATAACACAATTTCTGAACTGATCAGGTGCAAGCAATAGCTAAGTGTAATATTCAAAAGTAAAGTCTGGTCCGAAGTCAATTGATATCAAACAAAACGAAACGGAAAACCAACATGAGAAATGTTATTCAGAATTAGTCTACGATAAATGTCAAGATATTTAAAACAATAAGGGGTAGCTTTTTACTTATTAGCACCGGAAGTTATGGTTTTGGTCTTTAACCAGAATATGAAGACTAGCCACTGGTACATAGACACAACAGTTTACGCTCTGTAACGGACATGATATAAAGACCAAATTTGTTTTAAACGATCTTTTTGTCTGAGGGTGTAATTCGACCTAAAACAATGTTAAATGACTGCAAAGAAAATATAACAAACAATATCACAGGAAACATAATATCATTGTTATTGTCATTACCTTATGATTGATCGAGTGGATGTGACACATATGAACAATGGGGACTTAATTTTTTGTTGATAGTATTTCTATGACAAGGATGTACCAATTGTAAGATTAAAGCCGCACAAAAAATCAGGCACCTCAATTCCTTTTATTTAGATAAACAGATATTAAAAGAATTTATTGTTTATTTGGCTACACAACACAAAACGTTGTCTAAGAGCTTATGTCATTAATGAAAATCAGTCATTTATTCATGCATTTCAAAAAGTGGTCAAGGGAATCAAGATTTGACTGTTGATCAGAAGAGTATTATCAAATACAAACAATACTTATCATATATATTGCAAATTTCAAAATGTTGTACACGTGTTTCAAGGTGTAACCCTTCATCCGCAGCATTTGAATCAAATACACAGAAAAAATCTCAATAAAAAAATATTGTATACAAGAACAACTCAAAACTAAAATGTATTGAAAAATCAAATGTTGAATAAAGACTAGGCAAGGAAAATAGACAAATGTAAAGAAGAACATGAACTAGCCATGAAAACACCGGATTTACCTATAAACTTTTTTACCTGTTGCTGTCGTGATTATTATTGTTTGACAAAACATCATCAATATATCTGTATGTAAATTTAAAGGATTGATCATCTTTTATACTTTTATGCTTAACGAGATTTTGAAGAGATTCAGTATCGTATGACCACACACACAAATTGGCTAGGAGGGTAAGTGCCTGTGAGAATGCTTATCTGTTGTTGGAAAATATGTTTTTAAGCAGGAAATCAAGCATATCACAAACCTGCTTTCCTGTGTCGTGCATTTTGCACTTCTGCGATGTTAAAGATAAATATGTGGATTTGTTTCCAAGAACGACATAACTTTTCGAATCAGCATAAAATTTACGAATAACCTTTCAAGCGAAATTTCAATGTATCATGTGATAACGTAGTGTAAAGAAATGAAAAGTCAAAAGTTTGAAGAGAATTAATTTACGAAAAGCTGCAGTATTAAAGGTTTTTAAGAAATCTTTAGAATGAATTGGTGCAACTACGAGAGTAGGTGACACTACGACAAGCTTGCAATGCATCCTAAACTGCAGACATCTTTGTAAAAGATACGAGGTTGTTGCTCTTTAGGTACCTTCAATATATCAACATTGGGCTAAATGAGACTTCAGAAACAGCATATTCTACATCTTTTTGGGATCACTTTTCGATTGTTTTTTTTTAATAAGTGGTCAAGTCAGCAAGAAAATTTATGATAAAAAAGACGAGTTCATTTTTGATATCATACATTTACCTTACCTGTGCAGCAATATACCTTCATCTCATGCATGTGGTATCTATATTTCACAACTGGTTCGCTACTCTAAAGCAAGTACTAAATAATTCTTAGACGCTATAAAAAATCTGGGTAACAGACTCCTGAATCAGGGGTATGAAGAAATGCATCACAAAAGGTCTACCAAGTTATATTTAAGATGTCAGTGTTTGGTGAAACAATACTCAGTTTTTTTGTTAAAATCATGAGTAATGATTGTTTTTTTTTAATTGTTCATTGGGCTGATGTGACCGCCGATTTACCGATTATGACCCACCAGCATGTAACAGCAATTTCATCACCACTGGTATATTCACGCCTCAATGGAAGAGGGAGGTTAAGTCTACCGTAAAACATTGGTTTAACCCACACTTACGTTTGAAATGCTTGTACTAAGTCAGGGTAATTGATCCGGTGGTTTAATATACATATTTTGCCAAACACTCTACGACCATTTATTTGATAATTTTAACCATTATTGTTAAAGTATTGGTATTTGATGGGTATAAATTTACGTTCGCGGTCTTCGTGGGTTTGGTAAAGCACCAAGTTTGAAAAAGGAAATATTCGATTCGTTTGTATGGTTAGAGTTGACAAATCAACGAATCCAAAAATGTATCTACGAACTGGTTACTAAGGCTCGTTGAAGAGTTATTTGAATTAATCATTTACTATTTCTGAAAAAATAACACAAACATACAGTATTGATCTGTCGCTTTCAAACATTGGAGGTGGTCGTCTGATATCAGATAAAGATGTTTTTATTATTCGATTTTGAATGCTATCAAATACACTTTTCTCAGGGTAAATTTGATAAAGGCTTACAGGAAATGATAAAAAAACACGTCCATAATATGTTGTTAAGAATAATCCAGCATTTTCACAACGATTTTTTTCAATATGTTAACAAAATGGTCTGAATCATTGTTTTTACCCAGCTTAATTCATCGCCACCAAGTACTACATCTTTCTACTAGGTCTTCCATCTTTTTAAAGTAAATACTAAAAATATTGCTATGAGTCGGTAAAATATGAGCTCATCTTAATATCATCATGCTGAACACATTTACCCATATAAAAAATCGGTAGTACCTAACGGTTTTGGAGATTATATGCGATCTCTAAGGTCTATTTCTAGTATCGACAGCAATCTTTTTTATCGGATCAAAAACCCCAGAAACCAATTACCTTAACTTTTAAGTAAATTTGTTCAAATATTTCTGAAAATGAGATTGTTTCAGTTCTTTGCCAACAAAATCCAACATGCATGGGTGAACAGATTCTCACGAATATTTGCAAAGAGAAAGATCCTATCCGCGTTTACCAGATATAAGAATTAGCTAAACCTAACGGTCTTGGAGGTATACTTGCAAAAGTGAAGACACAGCCATATATTATATTTTTAGAAAATGCAGCAAGGTTTTTTCAAAGGATCAAAAATCGAAGCAAACACCTTGTGCAGTATATCCTAACTCGAACTATATCAGACTTAGTTAAACCTTACCATTTGGAGTTATATAAAAAAAACAAGAGGTAATTGGATGTGAGAACTCTACCATTTTAATGTCTAGGGCCTTACTATGTAGATATATAGCATGTTCGTCTATGAATACAAAATGTTGATGCAAGGAAATAAATACATATTAGTATAAACTAGTCCAAATAGATCAGAACACTTGAATCGATGCGAGGCTGGAAATTTTTTGTCACTTCCTCGGCGGGATTCAAATCCCGTCTTTTCTCTGAAATTTATGGTTACACTGCCTTCACTGAAACTAGTATACAAGGTGCAGATCATCTTCTGTCCTACCCTATACCATCAGAGGTTGGCATATCGAAAACGCTATCCAATTATACATCATGTGCAAAAATTCACACTCTAGATTTTCTTACGAGGACAATGAAAGGTAAGTTTATATAGCGTAGTTATCCGAGTGGTATGGGCAAGTGTGTTAACATTTCACTACTGCTGCAGTAAACATTTATATCCCTAGAGAGACTCCATTACAAGTCCGCAAATATTTTTACAGAAATGGAAGGGTATACTTGTTGAAATATGTTTCACGCCTTGTTCAACGAATAGTATGTTTACTGTGTGACTATAAACAACAGACAAAAATCCACAACAGTTCCGCATAACTTATTAATGCGAGTAGTTATGTCTTAAACAAAAGTGTTACTACATATGTCGTAAGACTACTGCAATATTACTATATAACAAATATAGACACATTGTATTCACAGTCAAATAAAACAGAAGCTACATAACTGATACGGATACGAATGTAAAATTCCTAGAAAATCACACTACATTCCATCATTAAGAATTGTTATAACAGGGGTAGTAATAAATAGAAATTTAGACAAATTTTACTAGGGTTGTGAATCTAAATGTAATGAGTTAAGAAGCAGCCCATGATTTTTAAGCTAATAAGTTCAACCATTCCTGTAACATTATTGTTAGGGGTGGGTAACAAATTGTCCTTCTTGTTTTTTGAGGGGTTTGGTCAACCACTGATAAAATCGCATTCTTCAAACTCATAAAATCGTATTCTTCAAACTCATTATTTTCCAACAATGTTAAACACAGATTGTCTTCTTAGCTATTCGATTTACTTGGTTCGTTATGTATGCTTGATGCAAAGGTAAGGATCAACGTTCTTGTCTTTTTTTTTTAATCTAAGGCTTTCTATTGGCTTGGTCAAACCCTATGATATCATGCGATCATATTCTATACGAACATTTTTTTTTTTTTTTTTTTTTTTTTTTTTTTTTTTAATAAAACTGCAAAAGTAAAGGTTTAGCAAAAGTCCAGTACAGTAAAGTTTACGTACATACTTTTTGAAATTGACAGCCTTTGTCTATTTGTTTTTCAACTTATTTTGAAGATCATAAGGAAGATAATTATACCATTTCACTATCCAAACCTTAAGATATAATTAGCCCCTTTATCTGATGTAAAATGAAGAGATAGACGGAGATAATGTGTGAAAAAATATCCCCGGAATTATAAAGATCAATTTGTGAACGAAATATATCTTTAAAAGAAATAATAAATACATGGATGAAACGTTACATTGATTTAAATTAAATTAAGTAAATACCTCATCAATTTGAGAGGGTTAATTAAAAAGTTTTCATAGCGCAGAGGGATACACCGTAATGATCCATAAAACTTTTGTAGTGATGATTTTAATCTTGTAGCAGCGTACTCCTGTTCCAGAAACCTACTTGATATAATTTTAGCGCGATACAAAAAGTATGCGTAGTTTCGGCATGTTATGGCATAACGTACGAGTTGTGATATGAACACTGAATACGCAGGTGCTGAAGGGATGTTGCCACAGATGAAATAAAAGTTGACAATTCTGAATGAAAAGTCATCACGTTTGTCGTAAAGTTTGGTCAGTAGTTTTCCTTTACCATCGATTTCTAAGTGTGGGTCAAAAAATGAGGCTAATTTCACTGTGTCAGTAGTATCCTTTATCTCAAGTTCTTTGGGGTAGATGAGATGTATCAAGTCCCCGAAATTAGGATTGTTTAAAGATAATACGTCATTTTTATAGCAGAAACTGAGATTAAAGGATCTAGCCAAACGATATCCTTTCTGTTGGATCAGATCAGCTATAAAGTCAGCCTCATAAGAGTGAAGATATAGGTCAGCAAGAAAAGGAGCCCAATTTGTTCCTATTGGAATGCCGACAAATATGTTGTCGATTAAAAAATCCAGCATTTGGTAAACATCTTCTTCTGTAAGACGATTTGGAATTATTTCTTACAAAATATGAGGAATCTCTACCAAGAACTATATATTAGTATCTAAGTGTACCATCTTTGTTTGGAAAAAACAACAATGTATAATATTTTAAGTCGGGATTTCAAGTGAGTATGGGGAATAGAAGTATACGGTGTTGAAAAATCATAGGTCTTAATGCTATTATGTTCAGGTATAGTCTATAACTGATTGTCTTCAAAAGACCTTTCGATTTTGTCAGGATCCACATTGAATTAATACCACTACGGGTGTAACAAATGTTGTGATAGGACTGGAGACCCTCTTTGACAGTTGTATAGAATATAAAATATAGAGTATAGAAGTTAAAGGTTTTTAAATATGTTTGGTGGTACATGTTGCAGATCCTGCTATGAGACATTGTTTGTATGGACTCGTGTTGAGTTTTGGAATCAAGTACATAGACGGTAAATCACAATCATCGTCCTTGGTAGAGAAAACAAAAAAGGATAGCACAGCTTTATGGTTTACCACAATCACTTCTTTGAAGAGTGTGGTAGCAGTACAGGTCTTATCACTGCTGTTATGTTCTACGTCTACTTCTGATAATAAATATTGGATGTGAAACGTTTTGCAGACAAAAACGATGTTGCTTTTTGCTTTGTCTGCTGGTACGACAACATATTTATCATGTATAGTAGACAATGTTTTCACTACATCGGGGTCTTTGAAAGCAGATGTAGCATTGGCACTTATTGATCTACTTAAACCTTTCATCCGTTTCAAGATTAAAGACCTCACGGCCTTTAACCACTCTGACAGAGAATCAATGTCTTCTTGTTCTCGTTTTATCCATTTTCTTGCAGAGTCCTCGACGGCATCCATAAAAGCTTTAAAGTTATAATTACAATTTATGGAGCGTGGTTCACGGTACTTGGGACCTTAAGAAAGGATATTACGTAGAGATTCGTTTTCGATAATGGTTAAATCTCCCATAACGACGTGACCAGAAGGACCATATTTGAATGGAAAGTTTTGCAAGAACAGTCAGGTGGATTAGCCTTGAAGTCCTCAATCCCGGGTTCTGCAAACGCCTTTTATAATTGAAAATTCTGAATGTAATGGGTGAAGTATAGGAATATGAAATAATTGGTACAGATTTGTCTTTGAAATATGGGGGAATTATGTTGATAACATTTTTGTGATTGAGGATGGAAGCAAAATTAATTACATCTATAACTTTGTTGATAAACGGCAGAGGAAGAAATGATCTTTTTTTTCTTTATGTTGACTTTTCACACAAACTGGTTTAAAGAGATAAAGGAAACCAATATCCAAAATGTTGGTATAATGAAGTGTTAGGTAAAGTGTTAAGACTTGTTTGGTAAAGGGAGTGCAGTAGCGTAAGGGATATAGAATAAAGTTTGGTTCTAATGTGATGAAATACAAAAGGTTTTTGAATGAAGGGAAGGAGACCATCTATGGAGACATTATAAACTAAGAGATGCATAGTGGCGATGGCCATGACTCCTTTCCCGTCTTGGATTTTTGTCAAATAAATTCATCACATGTATGTTCTTGTTCCATTGGCTTGAAAGGTTTTCTATACTTTTGATTTTGTCATTGCATCCGTAAGGTATTGCAGTACCTAGTCTCCGTATCCAGTACTCCTCTCTTTCCCTACGATAGTTTTTACTTAGAACGGGACTATTCGTATCATGGTATTTTTTTTTTCTAAAATACGAATTTTCATAGATAGGATTGAATGATCTTGTTGATTAAAATGTTGATAAACTGTCGGGATTTAGTGGTGTTAATTCCCGAACGGTGACCGCACATTCTTTTGTTTTATCGTTCATATGTTTCTCCGACATATATTAAACCACATAAGTTGCATTATAATCCATATATTAAGTTTGTTGATTTGCAACTTAAGTCATCGTGACTTCTTGTATGGAAGGTTTTGTTTGTAAGGGAACTGGAGAAGTAAGAGTCAATTATAAGAATGTTGCATGTTTTGCAATTTTTAATACCACATTTTGATATGGTACAATGTGGTTCGTCATCGTTGTAGTCAAATATATCATTTAAAGTGATGAAACATGGATTGATAATTTTGAAATAGTCAGAATTTTTTTACTGGGGTAGATGGTCTGCAGACTGAACCTGTGATTGAGTATTTTTTGTTGAATTGGTCGGGGCACTTTCCCAATCAGATGTGAGCATGCTAAGATTCCAATCTGGGGACATCACATTCTTACAAGACAACAGAGTGTCTGATCTACTGTTAGGTTTGGACCATTTTATACTAGGCAACGTCCAACCCAGTTTTTCTTTCATTCCTCTTGTAAAAACCATTAATTTAAAAATTATATTTCTGGGTTGCTTGGTCTAAACAATTCTAAGATTTACTTCAATATACAGATTCAGGTATATTTTTTTAATGAATCATTGAAAGCATGTCGTTAATTATGTCATTCTGTGTGGCATAACGTAAAGCTTGCTTATTGTAAAATCATGTTCAAATATATATATATTTTTTTTAAAATTCCCATTCTCTATTATGGAGGTTTGTACATACTATCAATTAACAATTTACAGAGACAGAGAATCAATGTCTTCTTGTTCTCGTTTTATCTATTTTCTTGCATAGTCCTCGACGGCATCCATGAGAACTTTAAAGTTATAATTCCAATTTATGGAGCGTGGTTCACGGTAATTTGGACCTGTAGAAATGATATTACGCAGAGATTTGTTTTCGATGATGGTTAATCTCCCGTAACGACGTGACCAGAAGGACCATATATGAATGGAGAGTATTTGCAAGAACAGTCAGGTGGTTTAGCCTTAAAGTCCTTAATCTCGAGGTTCTGCAATAGCCTTTTATAATTGAAAAAATTGCATGCAGTGGTTGAAATATATATGAAATGATTGGTATATATTTGTCTTTGAAATATGAGGGAATTTTGTTGGTAACGTTTTTTGTGATGGAGAATGTTAGTCAAATTAATTGCATCTATTCCTTTGTTGATAAACGTTTTTTCTTTATCTTGACTTTTCACACAAACTGGTTTAAAGAGTCTGTAGAAACGAATATCTATAATGATGACCTAGTGTCAGAAACTGGAGTGCGAAGGAGTGTTTTGTAAAGGGAATGTAATAGAGTGAGAGGTATAGAATAGAGTTAGCTTCTAATGTGATGAAGTCCAAGAGGTTTTTTTATGAAAGGAAAGAGACCATCGATTGAGACGTCATGTAACTTAGGTGAGGTATAGTGGCGATGGTAGTTTTTGGAATGTTAAATGGATTAGTTAAAATTAACATACATTTTGTTTTAGCACAGTTTATAAACATCTTATTACTTTCGCACCATTTTCTATTTCCACAAGGTCTTGTTTTGTTTTAGGTTTTATCTTGATTAAATTTTGAGTCAACGTTTCAAGCATGGTAATGTAGGTGGGTTTAATTTGGTATTACGACTGATATCTATAAGGTTTTAAACCATGCAAAATTCATTGAATTCATTGGTCATTTCGTTTACTTCTGTTGTCCTAATACCTTCTTTGTCTGTCTGATCGTATGGTCTTACTTGATTTGATAAATTTAGACTGTGAATTCACTTCCACAGTAAATTTTTGATCTTTTAAATTTATAACCATTTTATTATAGTATTTCTTAGACTCCTCAATTATATGTAAAACTCTATTTCTCCAGAATCTATATTCTGACCACATACCTGGAATATGGTATTTATCTCTCATTTTTCTTGCATATAATACATCATTATTATACCATACGGGTTGTTTATATCGTTTGACCCTCTTAGTTACTACAGGAGCGTGTTTATTGATGACATTATAAAAGATGTCATACCATAAGTTAATAGCCTTTTCTAAGTCACTTTCAAATTCAACTAAATGGAAAGGGACTCTAGATAAGTCATCTAGAAATGCGTTTTCACTGAAAATTTTAAAATTCCTATTTGTTATATGACTCTTAGAATGTGTTTTTATTATTATTATTATTTTCGTTTATTTTTTTTCTTTTCTAGATATACAAACAGGATAATGATCATTTAAACTGTATTTAATCACATGTGATTCTAAAACCGTATCTTTGTTTGTAATATACATATTTAATAATTAATTAAAGTTCTAGAACTTTCTGTAACCCTTTTTGATTCTTTTATAATTTGATGAAGACCAAAAATCTCTAACATACTTTTCCAATTAGTTGGTAATTTATCAGGTAATATGAAGTCCATATTAAAAACACAGTCAAAATAATGTCAGAATTGGATTCTGTGGCAGTAGACAGCTTATTTTTGTAGTAATCAATCCATTGTATAAGAGATTGTGGAGGCCTATACAAAAGCATAGTAAACATGGTTTTCTATGACTAGTTTCAACTTCAAACCAAACTGTCTCGAGATTTGAAATTTCAAATTGTTGCTTCCTGTCAAAAAAGTATCGCAACAACCAACCGTCAACATCTCTATGACGATAAACATTGTTGGAATCAGTTCAATCATCTTACATAAGAAGGGACTTTAGTAAAAATATATGATGATATCTTCAGATTGATTTTCTAAAATTTTAATTAATACATTATTATTATTACTACATCTTTAATATGACTCAACTTTAACATAAAATTATTTAGAGCATTATAAAACGTAGATTAACCCACCTTTCATTGTTTAATACCTCTACTAAATCCGGACCATTGCAATGGTTTTCCAACAATCTTTTTTATTTTATTTATGTTTGTTTGTTTTTTTGTTTGTTTATTTATTTTTGTTTGTTTGTTTGTTTGTTTGTGTTTGTTTTTTGCCCTTATATTGCCTTCTGTTATATTTGCGTTCGTTTTAGACTATTCTTTTGGTTACTGATATATATATATTTTTTCTGTTCCGTTATTTTGTTATGACCCATCATTTTTCCATGCAATATAGAATCAGAAGGGCACATAAATATTAAAATTGCTTTTTTTTGTTTTAAATGGTTAGTTCGTGTGTCCTATGTACTTACCGATATTTCAGAAGGAAAGCTAATGTCAGCTCCACTTTTAATCAAAGCTGACACTAAGTCAATATCTCCATTTTTTGCTGCTTTACGCAGGGACTGTAAATCAAAAAAGTTGTTATTCTATGTAGAGGAAACACAAAAATAATGCTTTTCATTTTTGATATATTTCTTTTTTATTTGTTACTTCTTTACATTTACAAATATAAATCTGTGTAATTTGTTCTTTACTGACTAAAATATGACACTTTAATATAGTTCTCTGAGTGAATGCAATACGAAAAAAAAGTAGTTATAGTTTGTTGAACATATCAATATTTGTTCGTATTCGGATACTGCTAATACATATATTTATCAATTGCCATACTTTTGTTTTGGTTTGTTTAAGTATTAGTCTGTCTAGACTTACTTGTACCGACTTAGATATGACACTTTAAATGGCATCACATATCACCATATTACAACATACGATAAGAATCTATTACCGTCGGTGTGTAGTTTGCCACTCATTCAATGTAAACACCATATAGTATTTCTATTTTTTTCAGAAAGTTTTTGTTTTATTTTTGTTTTTGTTTTGTTTTTGTTTTTGTTTGTCTTTCTTGTTTTTTTCTCTTTTTTCAGTAGGCACTATATGCAAATTCTTTTCCTTCCTTATTGACCTTGTTCAGCTCTTCCATTGCACCGGTAGCAATGATTCCGTTAATTGTTCGTTACTAGATCATTTGGTTCCATCTAAAAAAAATGTAAAAAAAATGACAAATAAATAAACTATGAGTTCCCAGAAATCTGATAATACAGCATACTCTTGACAAACAGCGGGTTTCACATTCAATTAATGATACAAATATAAACTGTAACGACTCATGCTCGTCCAAATAAAGGGTTTACAGACAAGTGATTAAAAAAGTACACAATTACGGAGCCTGCATATACCAACTTTAGTTATCCATTCTCCATCTAAACTAATATGAAAAGCCAACGCTTCGACTGTTAGCGAAGGACTTGAATAATAGGTAAAGACTACCCAAGTCCAAATTGAAAAAAAAATACCGTGCTTTATATCAATCAAACTGAGTATATCAACTTTGTTTCATAAAGCTACTATGTTTCTGATCATATGATAAAATGATAAGACGCGTTGAAGATAATAAGATGCATTGTCTTTATATACATGCAAATATGTCATCGATAAATACATACACAGGTTAGCGGTCTACTGTACGCATATATACATATAGCATTTATCTAAATCAAAATAAACCTTTTTTCTACAGTTAATTTTTACTTTTATATTTAGACGTTTATATATATATATATATATATATATATATATATATATATATATATATATATATATATATATATATATATATATATATATATATATATATATATATATATATTATTCATAGACTTCTTACTTTGAGTGTTAGGTAGTCCTATATAGATAATAAAATTGAAAGTACTGATCCAATTTCATCTAGTTTAAAGTGCACAAACCCATTAAAATCCATAATTTACATGTCATGTTTTTATTTTAAGCTTATTCAGTCTCTTTTTCGATTTCTTTTGTCCAGGTATTTTTCCATTAAATACAAAAGACATACAACACAACTCTACTCCTTAAAAAAATATGAAGCTTTTCAATCGCTTATTCAGTCTCTTTTTCGATTTCTTTTGTCCAGGTATTTTTCCATTAAATACAAAAGACATACAACACAACTCTACTCCTTAAAAAAATATGAAGCTTTTCAATCGTAAAAGGCTAGCTACGATTGTCGATTGGTATATAGTATGCTGGTAACCATATGAGAATTGTGAAGGAAGAAGAAATAACCTAAAACAAAAGATATGTTTGCCATAAAATATCTTTCATAATTAAAACAACAACAAAATAAAACTTGATCTGTATGCAAATAATGATTTTAGTGAAACACTAATCAAGAAAAGAAAGGCTAACGACTGTACTTTCAAACGGTAAGGAAAGAATAATTTTGATAATGGATGCAGACCTTGGGAAAAGGATACATAACTCTTGAAATCAGTGATATGTTTGTATCATAATTCAATAAAGCCTATATATATCAGGCTTTCATTTGAAACAGAATAAAATCAACCTAAAAAAAACATAAAAAAAAACAAAACAAAACAAAAAACAAACAAACAAAACAAAACAAAACAAAACACCAACAAAATTTTAATTCATTGTTCAATTCGTTCAAATTGTTTTTTTACTTGCAATACGTTTTCTATTTCTACTGCTCTATGTTTATTTTTGTTCTCACTTTACTTCAAGTGATATAAATATATATTAAATGTAATTGATCCGGTGTATCAGCTTGACGAAAGCGGGGTAGTATAACCCTATGGTTTTTATATGCAATGCTTTACTTCTCATTTCAGTACGTTTTCAGTGTGATTCATAAATATTCATTTAAAGGTTAACGCTCTTAGTTCCGTTGTTTATACACGAATGGAAGTATTTGATATAGAACAATTTTGCTATTGATTGATTTATTGTGCAAATACAACTATTTTATTTAAAAAGTTTATCACGGAAAGCTTACTAACCGTTTGACTCGAAGTCAATTTATATGACAGTGACACAAGTAAATTGGCGCTAATTGCTAATTTTACTTCAGACAGAAACAAGTGTTTGACACATTCCTAGCTCAAAATCAAATATATTCAGGAAGTCGTTATGTTATAATAATTACTGATTTCATATATCAATCATATTTTTAATTTAAAACTGATTTTTTTTGGGATTTTATGTTTAAATATGTTGTAGTCTGCTGAATTATCCTGACGTTATATAAATATGTAAAACTCTATGTTTTTGAGTATATCTCCACTAAAATGGTTATTTCCTCAAAATAGAGACAAATCGAACGTTTTCGAACGAATCAGAAATATACACATTTTAATGGCTCATTCTCATTTCTGGTCATTATTTCTACACATTCTAGCGACATGCCAGTGCACCGTAAACAAAGAATAGATTATGTCCATTGTAGGCATAGCCTAAAATCACATTACATGAAGGCGTGTGTTTATAACGTCGATAGACCCTAAACATTGATTGTTTAGTGTAATGTTAGTAAATATACTGACCTGACTTCATCTAGTTTTATTCGTCGCCATGTTTATAGGGTGAGAAATATCTAATTCAATATTGTCTTTTTAATTTAAATTTGCACCAAAGCATGACAATCAACAATTAACGTGTCACATATTATATTTGAAACTTATTCGGTCTTTTTTAAATACCTCAATTTCTTACGTCTTGGAATTTTTCCACTTAAAACAAAAGACGTTGAATAGTATAGATCATTTCAACATATGTCGATATACGAAATTCCTTTAACAAGAACCATAATTCAAATATATTTTAGCTCCGTGCAGGTCCGGGTGTCAAAAGCAAAAGAAAAGGCCTGCAGCAGCGCTAAGCTTGTCGTAAAAGGCGACTAAATAGTACTCAGTACCCTATCCGGGGCTAGGGCGCTTTGCCCACAGAGCAACTGGGTTGTGTGCCCCAGGTCGTGGAATAGGTTACCCCTGGCGTGTTACGCTGGGGTTGTCAGGCTATAATACGGAAAACCTGACTGCAAACCTTAGTGGTGCACCGTGTTGGGAAAGATGCCACGTTCCTCGCACGTTAAAAAAGTGGTATTCTCACGGAGTAGTAACCATAGGGCTCCGCCACAGGTGGCTAAATTGCCCAACCCTACCCACCTCTCCCTATTTCCAGTGGCAATCAAAATTTGTCAACCCCATTATACTTGTGTCCCATCCCAATTTTTCATTTAATCTTCACATCATGTTGATTTTATCATCCACTGTTCATCGCCTGAATATAGCTGAAATATTTCATCTCGGGCGTTAAATCCCAACAATCAATCAAACAAATAGATTTTATACACTGCACTTTAATATTGGGGTATAAAATGGAAGTGCTGTCTATCTTTCCGTCCGTAGTTCTTTCTATCCGCATCTTCGCAGAAAGGTGCACTTCTCTAAGTCATTATCTTTAATGAAACCTTCACAAATATTCATGAAGTATTGAACACGTGCATCTTCTATTTAAGATTTTACATGAATGTATTCGGGGACTTCCATAACAACATGAACTTTGCTTTTTATGAACATAGGGTACCCATCTCTTGTCCGCAACTCGTCCTACACAACTATATGAAAGACTGTTATTACATATACAAATTGTGTATTTCCTATCTGAGATTTTGGTCCGAAACAAGTCTTACATCAAAAGGCACAAATGGGGGAGGGTATCAGTATAGGGAGCATTACTCGCACTCTTTTCTTAGTTTTCTGTATTAAGCAGTGTATAATTAATCACTGTTTATCTGTCTAGAAATACATCCCGCGAAAACAATACAGGTATTGCTAAAGTCAACTTATCATAGTTTATGGGCAAGGAGAGCCCATTGCAAAAGAGTTTTTCCCATACCTATGTTTTATATACAAATTTTGCTCTGTCCTTACCCAGTATTCCACAGGAGTTTACCCACATAGTTACCATATGTTACAAATAACACGTGCATACAAATTTTAGTGACATTTCGGATTTAAGTACAGATACATATGTACGTACTACCCAAATGAAATTCGTACGGTTTAGGCATTGTAATGGATAAATGTTCCAAAGACCTTTACGTTTCCGGTTTATTCAATCTATTATTAATGAACTTGTAATGAAATATATATAATTATCAATGTATTTTTTGTCTTCTATTTATTTATGTATGTGCCCATGTACATATGTAAAATACTGTTATCAATTATTATTGTCAAATTCGTTCAAATTTCTTTTTTTACTTGCAATACGTTTTCTATTTCTACTGCTCTATGTTTATTTTTGTTCTCACTTTACTTCAAGTGATATAAATACCATAAAATAGTTTCAGTGTGATATATAAATATTCATTTAAACTTTAACGCTCTTAGTTTCCGTTGTTTATACATGAATGGAAGTATTTGATATAGAACAGTTTTGCTATTGATTGATTTATTGTCCCATGTTCATGTAGTTTATTTAGAATGGTTATCACGGAAAGCTTACACACCGTTTGACTCGATGTAAATTTATATGACAGTGACACACGTAAGTTGGTGCTGACTGCTAATCTTACTTCAGAAAAAAAAAACAAGTGTTTGACATAATCAAAGCTCACAGTCAAATATATTCAGGAAGTCGTTATGTTATAATTAGTACTACTATTGTTCAAGTTATTACTTATTCCATATGTCAATCATGTTTTTAATTCAAAACTCATTTTGTTTGTGATTTTACGTTTAAATATGTTGTAGTCTGCTGAATTATTCTGACGTTATATAAATATGTAAAACTCTATGTTTTAGAGTGTAGCTCCACCAAAGTGGTTATGTCCTCAAAATAGAGACAAATCGAACGTTTACAAAATAATCAGGAATATGCACATTTTAATGGCTTTTCTAGTCATTATTTCTACACACCCTAGCAACATGCCAGTGCACCGTAAACAAAGAATAGATTCTATCCATTGTAGGCATAGCCTAAAATCACATTACATTAAGCCGTGTGTTTATAACGTCTATAGACCCCAAACATTGATTGTTTAGTGTAATATTAGTAAATATACTGACCTGACTTCATCTAGTTATTCGTCGCCATGTTATATGACAGGCAATATATAATTCAACGTTCTTTTTTAAATTTTAAATTTAAATTTGCACCAAAACATGACAATCAACAATCAACGTGTCACGTATTATATTTGAAGCTTATTCGGTCTTTTTAAATACCTCGATTTCTTAAGTCATGGTATTCAATTTAATACAAAAAACGTTGAATGGTATAGTTCATATTATGTCGATATACGAAAGTCCTTTAACAAGAACCAGAATTCAAATAGATTTTATACATTGCACTTTAATATCGGGGTATAAAATGGAAGTGTTTCATTTCCGTCAGTAGTTTCTTTTATCCGCTCCTTTGCAGAGGGGTGCACTTCTCTAAGTCATTATCTTTAATGGAACCTTCACAAATATTTATGAAGTATTGAACACGTGCATCTTCTATTTAAGATTTTACATGAATGTATTCGGGGACTTCAATAACAAAACATGAACTTTGCTTTGTATGAACATAGGTTACCCATCTCTTGTCCGCAACTCGTCCTACACAATTATATGAAAGACTGTTATTACATATACAAATTATGCATTTCCTATCTGAGATTTCGGTCCGAAAAACGTCTCATGCCAAAAGGCACACACAAAAAAAAAAAAAAAACAATTCAACAGGAATATAATTATAACGGAAATACAACAAGGAAGAAGGAAAATTACAATAAGGTGTTTTCAAGGGTTCAGTCAGACTCAGTTATAAGTTTCTTTCCACGAGCTGAAAGTTACTCTCTGTAAACAAACTTGACCTGTAAAATGAATGTGCATGTAATTAACTATTCTTACGGCTATATTACGCCGTTCAGTTCTTTGCCACACTCTTTCCAACTACACGGCCGCCATATTGGTTTCAAGTCTACTGACGTTCATGCATGAATGAACGAAGTGGCAAAGTTCATACATGTATGCACTTTCTGGCAACGACGTTCGCGACCAATCAAAAATGAATATAAGCAAGAAAAATCTCATGATAATGATAAATGACCAACATCTTCTGACAGTGAACAGGCAATGAGGTCTGTGATGGGTTAAACCCCATAACCACCCACCTTTAATGTCAAAAATGAAGTGAAACAACAAAAAATAAACAAAATTGTTTTTTTTAACATATTCAATTCTCTTCATGGAATACCGCAACATAAACCATGTAGATTTGCATTTAAAGAACGCTCCTAGTTATTGAAAGCTAGCTCATAAAAATATGATAAATGACAATACCATAAAAACTACCATTAATTATTATCGGATATTAAAATTCTAGTGGACCGAATTCGGAGTAGAAACGTCATATTCTAAATAGGTAAGATGGTTCAATAGTAAAACAATTGACCCAGGTTTACGCAGGGATGCAATTAAAGGTCGAATATCTCTATTAGTGAAAGCAATGTTCAAAGAAAAGACAATTATTTGGAAACCGCATCATTTACCCATTAATCAATTAAGGGCAGTCGATAAACTCATCGGATTAAGGAGTTTTCCCGTCACTTTACATTTGTCAGTTTTCTACAGATTTCATGAAAGAAACATATTCTCTTCCAATGCACTCGGGGATTACAAGTGTTATGTCCCTCATCCACGGTCTACCCCCTTAAATTGCTTGCTCAATGATATTTTATTTTTTTATTTCCTTTCAATAATTTCCTAATTCCAATGACAGCATAACCGGAATACATACAACCATAGAGGAGACGAAATTAAATGGGTGGTGTTTTCAAAATCAAAGGTCACGTATAAAAAACAAACTGGTAAGCAAGAATTCGACCTTAACAAGATAAACTTGATTGAGCAACGGAAGAGTTATCTCTGTTATACAAATTATATCATCGGATGTTTCTACTGTTACCAAACCATCTTGAATTTAATCATAATGATCCGTTTATTCGCCGATTTCAGCTTTCATCTGAATTATTTCATTTAGAAGCCTCAAATAATAATTTTGTAATGCAGTTGTATATTTAAAAAATATATAACAAGATAGTCTCAACAATTGGCCAAATAGTATAAACAGCTTGGAATATTTGAAAAGAATGGTTCTACAACAAACACAAAAACTACACAGAAAATATGTTTCAAACAGAAAAGTGATATTAAGGATTCTATCCTTAATTCAAGAAAAGCAAAATTTTAAAAAATCGATCGATACAACTTTATTGAACGAATAGCAACTAAAATAAGAAAACAAGTGAATAATGATGTACAGGTTTAGGAATCAAATACGGAAGTACATGGACAGTAGTAGATCATAATAATCGTCTTTGGTAAAGAGACCAAAAGATATGGTTTTCTACTATCTCTTCTTTGGAAGATGTGGTAGCAATATATGTCTTATTACTGCTATAATTTTCTACGTCTACCTCCGGTAATAAACAACGGCTGTTATACAGTTTTTCAGACAAAAACAATGTCGTTTTGGGCTTTGTCTGCTGGTACAACATGTTTGGCATGTATAGTAGACAATATACAAGTCGTGTACACAATCTAAAGTTCAGAACTAAGACGTTGTGTCATACATGAACATGAAAATGAAATAAACATGCTATGAAATGAAACACACACATTTGATTATGTATTTTTTTCCATCATTGTAACAACCGATCTTTTCTCTTGGCAAAAAATTTGACTCCATTTTTAGCCCGCATTACCAAAGCCATTCGACGTTCAACTTTGTGGTTCGGGTCAATTTCTAAGGTAAATCTGCAATGATGCAATATGTATCTTTACAAAAAGTTCTAGTATTAAATGTTGAAAAAACCTTACCACATGTACCATGTCAGGTATTTTGTATATGCTCTTTGATCTGCAGGTGTTGATAATATTACAATAACAAACAAACCGGATTTAAAAGTTATCGTGTCATACAATTATAAAGTTAAAAGTCAAGAAAGACCATAGAAACAATTGAAACAAAAACAAACCAAACCAAATTAGAGAAAAACACATATCAAGAGAAAACAAAATCAAAAAAAGGTAAAATAGTCGACACACATGAAAAAAACGTATCTAAAATCAATCTTTCACCAAAATACTACAATACTTAAGAGGAAGTCCATGCAAAAGTCAGGTAGTGTGTGGCACATGCAAATTATGTCTTCAGAATATTTTTAACCCTTTGACATCACAAATGCATTATTTTCAAAGTTGAATATTGATTTTTGATTAATTTCAACGATTAAAGAGAACTAAATTACAGGTAGTTGCAATCATTGACGTTTATTCAAAAATGGGAGATAACTCTTTTATTTGGGCAATATTCGGTTGCATTGTAAGAAAATTTTAAAGTAAATTTCTGAGCCACCCATTGTCGATTTAAAACAAAATTTACCCTATGCCACCTATATCATAAGACCTGCCTGATTTTTACATGAACCGCCTCTTAACGGTATTTATTGTGTTCATAAATTAATAAAGAATATCATCTTCATATACACTACTGATGTGTCAGTTTTAATTTTCAAATCATATACTGAAAGACAAAAAATATTTTGGCAATCAACTTAAGGTCGCGTGCACAGTTATTTGATCTTACCTCTCTAGGACTCTACCAATAACAGTTTTGACTTCGTTTATGGCAAAATGATGTCCAATGCAGTTTCTGAAAAAAAAGGAGAATTGTAATTCCACTCTATAAGCTATTGGTTATTGATATAACGCTCTGCATACAAAGAATATGCAGTTTTGTTGGATTTGCATCATTTTTTTTCCTTCACTATTTTCTGAAGATAATGTGTAATATATATCGGCAAAAAAATAGACATTGGCCCTTACATGACTATATTCAGCGTCACATATATAACATATCATTCAAATTCAAAATAAAAATTACATTTTTGTCAACACAGAAATTAAAAAATACGATTATCAGTATTTTGTCATAAATCGGCATTTAGCAACAAAAATGGCGGAATTACAATGGAGTGTCTCGTAATGAATTACACAATTCTTTTTGATTGTGCACATCAATCGTAAGAATGATGTTTGGTTTTTTTATATAAAATGAGAAACGCATAACAAATAATAAAAAAGTCAAATCTGCTTCGAACGGCTGAAAAAAATTGATTAAATCGAAAATGGGCTTGAACTGACGTCGACTATAATAACTCACTGTGAAAAATGCATCAGTTCAAACGATCATCAAACCCACAATTTACTTTGTCCAGGATGCACACATCTCCAGGTGGTTATATTACAGTCCACAAAAGTTCATAACAATGTTCCAAGCTGATTAGAACATAGTTCGGACAGACAGACAGACAGACAGGTTGAAAACTATATTGCCGCAAACTTTGTTAGCTGGGGTATATTTAACCAAAGCGTCAGCAATGTGATGATTTAAATACGAGAAAATAAAAAAAAAAACATGTCTTTAATTTAAACACCTGACATAGAGACGGTCTTAAAAATATAACTTGTATTAATTAAGGAACGCTATTGTATTTACTGACTGTGCAAATCCATTGAAACAATTGTATTATTATTATTATTATTATTATTATTATTATTGTTGTTGTTGTTGTATAATTAATAGTTAACCTGACATATAGGTTAAATTTATATCTTACCTTGGTCCCGCAGAAAATGGTATGAAAGCAAACGGCTCAATGGCTTCTCTCCTGTTTTTAGAGAAGCGATTTGGGTCATAAATATGTGGTTCATGCCAAACAGTTGGGTTGTGGTGTAAGGCATACACTTGCACAGAAAAGTAAGTTTTCGCTGGGAATGTTACACCATCTATGGTATAGGGTCTTGACGCCTGTCTACCGATGATCGGAACAGGTGAATGAAGTCTCATACCTTCCTTAATGCACTGAGTCAAAAATTCTAATTTTTCCAAACTATCCCTGGAAAAAAAATACAGACTAAAATGCTCTTGACCATCGCAATATGAAACTGTTGTTAGCGTTGCATACAGCAAGATTTAGATGCTTTTAAATTTTATACATCTTGTATCAAATTGCCTTCCAAGACAGATTAGATAAAAAATATGTAAAAAAAATATAGATATGATCATTAGTACCTTAAAATACTTAGGAAGCAGTTTTTGTAAGAATCAAGCAAATTCTGTAATATATGATACACCCTCCCCACGAAGAAAAGGCTACAATTTTTTATTATTGGAATTAAGTTGTTCTAAGGAGATCCTTCGCATCGAAAATCAAATAGTTTGTATCGTATTTAAGTGTCATTAACAGACTTATCTCCCTTAATTCAAAATACTTCAATACATCATATATTTTTGTTATCTCCTAAGAACAAGGGTTGTATGAAAAGCAACATGATACTTTCTGTTTACTGTAACATTTTAAACAAAATATAAAAAAATAAACATATATAGGCTTTCCTACCATGAATCACATTTTGCATGATTTCAAGATGGAGTACTACGTAACAAATTTTTGCGTAGTAAGTCTTATCATTATATAGATAGAAGCGTTTTATCAAATGTTCCCAGTGTAATAAATTTTTATAACTCACACTGTGAAATAAATTCGGTAATTTTACTCTCGGATTTTCTCCCGCCAAAACATTACCACTTCGATATCAATCCGCCAATCACAGAATTTAAAATTTAAGTTGAAAATATCGATAAATTATGAACAAAATCTATATAATAAATAAGATAATCAACTGGTTATAGTGAATAATCAAAATACGATAACTAGTAACAAAAACAACTTCAAAAACACTCGTTAAATCTTCAGCACTCGTAATAACATTTTGGTTATTCATTCTTTATAATTACTCATCCTATAAGTAATGTCTATTTTTTTTAAATAGGGTCTTCGGAAGCCGTGGTTGTATATGATACTCCATAAAAGAAAACACGGACGTAATTAAGTACTTCCCTGCCTAAGAAACAGGCAAATTATTTATAGGGCGTGGCACGTGAAGAAAGAAAAAGCATAGATTTCGCAAAGTATTTAGGTTAATATTCGATATTCAATAATGAACAATATAATTCAAATGATAGCAACTGTAACTGAAATATGTGTAGGATGGACATTAGCATTTTAAAATAGAAAATACATAACAAGTTCACCAATATAACAATTTTTACATAACAATACCATTTTACAACGCCATGGCTATCCTTTAAGACAATATCAATTTCTTCCTGACATTGCATCATGTAATCCGGTTGTTTTGCAAGCTCATACAGAATCCAAGTCATTGCACTGGTCGTAGTATCATGACCTAAAGGCATATTAATCTGTTTGAATGGCAGTTTATTTACTGATAACAATTGGTCAGTAACAGTATACGACACTTTGGCCACGCCTACTTTCCTACACTACCAACAAATTACCAACGTAAGACTTATACAGTTCTATTTTGTACTGTAACTGTATTGTTTTAAGGACTACTGAAACAGTATTGTCATTTACAATAACGTTACAGTACTGTTACTTTATTGTTACTTTCTCTGTTCATTGGTTATTATAATCCATAGAATACTCCACGTACATGAAGCCTTGTTTCTATTTTTAAATATAATGACGCTATGTTTCTATTTATAATTATATTGACCCTATGTTTCTATTTACATTATATTGACGCTATACTTTTAAATTTAGACCTGAATATAAACCGTTCCGTTGCCTGATTACTCTCAGCCAATCATACAGGAAGAACTGCAGACGAAGCAGACAAAAAGAAAATACATTATCTACATATGTGAATAAATTAAGGACTTTCACTCGGTCAATACGTTATATATGAACCTGTTCAGATTATACTGACCGAGGACGATTCGAGGTCAATATGATCTAACGGGTCCATATATAGTCCTCGGTCAATATAATCTGAAAAGGTCCATATTATATAACATATGACTTCTTTAAAGTCCATAATTGATAAATATGCCCCGTTCATTTCCTACTATTGCCTACATGTTTGTCGTATTGTCACTATCGCTGGCCACTACTGATGAATTGTTATAATAATCACGTCATAGAAATTAAACTTGATTTAAAACGTAATTAGAATTGCAGTATAACGACAATAACGGTATATTGATTAGAAATAAAAACGATGTACGAATTCGGCAAGAGGCCTTGCGCTTTACTCCGAACCTAAGCCTCACCCGTATACTGATTTTATTTCAAAACAATGCACTGTTATTATTTTAAAACCGTGCAGTGTGCATAGTACAAATCATTTTATGATTGATGTTTTCAACTGAATTCTTGTTGTTCGTGTACATGTATGACGTAACGTTTTGTGTATTCATCGACGTTTTCCTGCGTTCTTTGACTTTTGAGTGTCATTAAAACTGTTTCGTGACCGGATTTTTCCTCTGCGGTTTATATCTGAAATCATGTCCATCATATATCTTAATATATAGCCATGATAAAGATAGCAAAACGCAGTGTCTTACATTTCGGTATGATTTGTTTAACTGGTCACAGTTTTCCTTTCCTCGTTTGTCTACCGCGGACTTGACTTTTAATGAGCAACTCGGTGGATGTTTCTAGAAAAGCAGATGACGCTTACCCTACCGGTGCACCTGGTCCATGCTATTAGTTTTCAGTGGAGTCCGAGTTGCTCATTTGCTTTTGTTACTTAGTATGTTTGAATTTAGTTACTTTATGTTCCTTGTCGTGTATGTCTGTTTTCCATGTCTGGTATTTGTCCCTGGATTGCATTCTTTTGATTACCGCTATAACCTTGGTTCCCATGATTACTCTTTGCTCTCTTACAAACCGCTGCAGAGAAGCCTTTCGAAATTCTCGGAAATTATTAAACCATGCATTGTCTGACAATTGGACAACATCGTGTAAAATTATTCACTTTTTTCCGACTTAAATTTGCAAGATTCTTGCATATTCTGAGAGGGCTGGCTGTAACCTGGAAGCCAAGGTAATATTTTCGTTCCACAACTTTCTCTGAATATAACCTAGGGGTCGCTTATGATATTGACCAGGGAACCAGATAAGGGCTGGCTGCAGCGTCTTGAATGAATTTCGGACGTCAGACGCTATTCGGATCTTGATATTTCATATGTAAACCTTAATAATCTACTATATATGTGGCGGTTCTACTTATTGTGAAAAACAAACTGATTAATTATCAAATGAGTATATTTATAAATGAAAAAAAAAATGTATAATAATTTATCTGGTTGAGAATCATTGAAAAGAACATTCAACTACACTTCAACTCTTTCTATTGAATTGTTTAAAAAATCACAGAAGAAAGTTGATTATCGGATGTAAATAGTTTCCTGGCTTGTAAGGAGGCACAGTGTATATGTCGAGAATGATCTGTCTTAAAACATTTAAGGAGATAGACCTAGGGTAAGGACATAATTCTTGAAATCAGTGATATGCTTGTACCATATCAATTTTACCAAGGTATATGAAGCTTTCATTTGAAACAGAAAATAATCAGTCCAAGTTACTTTGTTTCCAACATGACATTGATGTAAAATGCTAAACACAAACGTTCCAATGATTTGTAAGAGTTGTGTCCCTTATACTAGGTCTACCTCCCTAAGCATACAATAAAACCTGCAAACAAGAAAGTATCGACTTCCGCTCGGATATCCTCCGGGGACATTCCCATGCCAACGTCATCCTTAGCTGTTAGTAGTATATCAACAAAATCTATCAGTCTCTTCCTCTTGTCTTGTCCTTCGTTCTATCATGTATTAAACATAACAAAGGTTATAAATAGCCCACAATAGAGCAAGTACTATCTTTAAAAATAAAGATAGCCTACGGAGTAAAATCCGTTCTTTTTACTTAGAATTTTCTAAAAAAAAATAACATATGGCACGCAATTTTAATTTTCGATAGTTTTTTTGAGCGCAACTAAGTTACCAGTATTTGGCCAATCAGAAAACAGAATTGTGATCAGATGACTTGCGTTTCCATGAAAGAGTGTCTTTAATGTTAAAGGGTGAAAAGCGAAACTGCGTCGGAAAAATGATTATAGAATAGCCGTTGTTGGCCAGAATAATAGCGTTATTTCAATAGTGCATTTTTGTACAAACAAACAGTGAAGATAAAGTGTAAAAATCAAAATGATAATGGCAACTTTTGTATATTTTATATGTGAATCGGGAAATTTAAAAGGTCACACTCAAACGAGTTATGGTAAGTTAGTTTTTGTTCATAATTTATTTAATTTAAAGATAAAAGTATATATATATTTCTGAGACACAAGTTATAGATTGACTATTATGCAAAAGTGAAATTGAAAACTTGTCAAAATTCGTTCTACAGGTATTATCAAGAAGCGAGAAATGCAACATGTGTAAAATGCATACTGAAACTTTTTTTGATGTACCGAGTGACTTTCAACGTAACTTGCAGTATTTGAATGTATCCATGATAGAAATCTCTAACTTAAAATTTCATTTTTTATGAAAAAATATAGCATGAAATAAGATAAACAAAAATATTTATTTTAGAAATTATGTGAAATATGAGAAGATAATATGGACGGAAGCGTCAATTACGTCCTATATATGTAGAATGTAAGACTAGAACTACACAGTAAGACAACCGGAAGCGCCTGGGTATGAAAATATCTAATTATTGGTGGTTCCTGAGAAAGCAATTATGGCGGTGTTTTTAAGCAAATTTCGGAACCCACTTTTCCCGAATTCACAATATTTGTCATTTTTACACCATTTTTCGAACCGCCAATACACACGAAATAGATCAAACGTCGCGGAAGGTCACTGATTAGGGCGGATCACATTTTGGGTCTAAAATGCACTTTCGGTTGTCTTACTGATGAATGGCAAAAAAAATCTGCCGGAAATGACGAAATTTGTACACACGGAAGTAGACGATTATGCAAGTGTTGAGGTGCTTACGTCCATCATATGCATGCTCTAAAATCATATTAATTTGATATCTTACCAGGGCCCTTTTCCTGTTCATAATGACTTTGTCAGCAACATCATGTATAAGGTCACATGCAGTATTGAATGCTTTGCCATCTTTACTTTTGTTCCACACCGTACTAAAAGCATAGCTGATGTAGCTAGAATAAAAGAGAGAGAAAAATAATTTGTCATACATGTACAATATAAAGATAAATATAAACAAATCAGATGTTGTCATTTTTATAGAACAGAAATGTATTTACAGAAAAAAAGACCCAGCATTTCACCCGTTTCAGTTTGATGTCAAGGAGTTCAACAATCAACAAGCAATCCTATGAAAATAGAAAATTTTCTTACTTAACCAAGTATCTTGTTTTGAGACTATTACCAACACTATGTCAAGACACCAGCATTAAACTTGTTGTGTAAACCTTGGGTTGAAGGTACTTACAAATTTCTTATTATAGCTAACTGAGCTACCTTTGTGACAGCTTTACAGTATGAGTGCTGATTCCTATAACGAGTAAACGATATATAGTTAACCCAAATTTCATCGCTTTTTTCGTTTTTAGACTTGAGTCCGTCGGTTTTTTTTTTTACATAAAAAAAACCTTTAAAGCAGCAGTCTTAATTTACGTGAATTATACTATATGTTTTCTTTCCCCTCATTTTAGTCGCAAATCATTCAATGTAAATCTTTCAGGGGTCGAAATTAATTATATATCATATTTAGCATAGTGGGTGCCCTGTAAAGAGCAAAATATGCTCATCCGTTCGAAACACTAAATGTTACCCCGACTTTAATAGTGTGTGTGTGTGTGTGTGTGTGTGTGTGTGTGTGTGTGTGTGTTTCAAAATTTATTAGGTGTTTAATGCGTTATACTGTAATTTATTCTACGTCTTCGCTCACTGAGGTTCATTTATAGCTTTGAAGTTATAAATCGCTGATAGATAAAAATTTCATTTAGAAAAGATTATTTACATATGTATATGTCTTTATACGTGGACACCTAATCTTTGAAGGTGATAGTACAAATTGAATTACATATAGTTACCTCTCGTACTGACAGTTGGTTTTGTAGGAGAAGGCACATTGTAGTATGATATCTAAAGTTAAGTTACTCATCAGATTAAATAGTTCAAAACTTTCACCGGACTCAGCATGCCTGTCGATTATATCCTGAAAAAAAGGGATGTTTACACTATACTCGGCGTCACATAAATAACATACTGTTAAAATTTTAATAAAAATATTTTCTACGACTTTATTGAGACCTACCGTCGTTTAAATTGTCTTAAATGACTTGCTCATTCGTCTAGCCAAACGGCTTCTCCCTGAACATTGAATCGTTAAATTCCGGTCAGATTTTAATTCTAGGTGCCAATATTTACATTGTAAAAAGTCGGCCATGTTTACAGTGATCGGGTTGCTAGGAGATGTTGTTTACGTTTAAATGGTTTGTCCAAAAACCGAAGAACCCAGAATACATTTCGGCGTTATTTCGGATATCTCGGATTTATTTTACGCGAACAACGTACAATACCGAGAAGTTAATCAAGCAGACGATTGTCACCGGAGTTCGACGGGAACTTACGCACTTCGTTTGTAAACAAATCGTCCCGTAGAAACCAACATGGCGGATATTAGTATGGGATTTTCCCGTAAGGATTTGTTACGCATGATTTAAGCTAAAAGCGACTTGTTCAGGGAGAAGCCGTTTGGCTAAACGAATGAGCAAGTCATTTAAGACAATTTAAACGACGGTAGGTGTCAATAAAGTCGTAGAAAATATTTTTATTCAAATTTTAACAGTATGTTATTTATGTGACGCCGAGTATAGATACTGCGTTCTCCTCAAAACAATAAAGATCTATCAGATTCAAATTTTCTATAAAACCTTATGAGCCATTAAGTGTAAATATTTGTAAGAATCAGGCCAAATGGGAAAACAAGAAATATGCACATCAAAACCCCACTGATCTGACAATGTAATATCACTCAAGGATATTATTTTCTATGAAAAAGACCATTATTTAATCTCTACATCATTGGCTTCGCTCAGAAATTTTTTAACAGAATGTGGTTTTTGACAGAGTTATCTGTCCTTGAAATGTTCATTTTCAGTGTATTTCAATGGAATTATAACTCAATGCACCAACATGACATTTGATTTAAATATAGTCATCACATCAAATAATCCAGTAAATTCTTAGACTAGAGAACGACTGTTTTGACAACTTAAAATGAAGGACGTAAGGGACACAACTTTTAAAAATCATTGGAACGTTTGATTTCATCATTTCACATCAATCTCATGTAAGCATCAAAGCAACTTAGACTGATTTCATTCTGTTTCAAAGAAAAGCTTGAAAGACTTTGGTGAAATTGAATATGATACAAACATATCAGTGATTCCAAGAGTTATGTCCCTTATCCTAGGTGTACCTCCTAAAAACAAAGATAAAAAGAATACTTTAATAACTACTTTTTGGCAGCAGGTTGCTCGTCAGTTCATTGACCGTGAATTGCCTAATAGCCCGAGATTCATATAATAAATTAAGATAGTTACCCTGAACGTTGATATCTTCCTTGACATCGCTTCATTTCTGCTCGGGCGTTAAACCACCAATAATCAATCAATCAGTCATTACTGTTATAATATGAAAAGTCGCAGACGGCAGTGTTATAAAAGACTGCACGCGCAATACTTAGTGATTTCATATGCACCATGCATAACTTGTAGGTTGAGTAAATTCAAGCTTGACCGATCAAAACTTTCTTACATGTAATTCCAATATGATTAGAACTACATGTACATGTGTATCTGTTCGACTGTCCAACATTTTGGCCACTATTTTACCCGTAACGAAGGATAAACAAGAAAATGGGATAATATTCCCCAGTATTCACGCAATAACCCTAAATTACAAATCGACATCAATACTCAAATATCGTAACTTACTTACAAGCATTATATCTGTACACTGGTTGAATATATCCTGGTAGGGTTTAAGAATGTCAAAATGAAATGCCGGCGTCAAAAGTCTTCGAGAGTAAGCCCACTTTTCACCTCCTGCGAGAAGCAATCCCTCTCCAAGCCAAGGCAATAAACTTCTGTATATTCCCGTGAACCCCATAGGCTTTGGATCTGGAACATAGCGCATTCGTGAAATATCAAGTAATTTGGGGGAAAGGGGTGGTGGTGTAAATTACAAATTATATTTTTGTAGTATAAATATACTTTTCTCGTTTAAAAAAGTGTTCGAGTAAATTAATTTGATTCACAGGCTCTCAATTGGGAATATTGGCCAATTGCAATACTTTATTCTATTGTATACATACAAGAAAATAACTTTGTTGGAGAAGATTACTTACATATTTGTTAAGTAATTGTTATTAAGTAAAAATATATATATAAAAAAAAGAGGATATAGAAGTAGAGAAGATCATCCATTACACCTACATGTACTGGTAGTTCTTGGTGACAGATAATCAGTCTAATTATCTGTCAAATATGTTCATAAAAAAAATAATTTCAGAAGCAACAATGCCTCTGTTTGGATCAAAATTTTCGTTTATCATCTCATAAACCAAATTTTGTAATGACTGTGACATCATCAACCTTTTTAAATGATTTACTCGTTGAATTTTGGTACTAAAATTGAATTATAAGGTCGAATGACTGTTATATTTTTTCGGTCAGTTTGAAATAACCTCAATGCCCGTGGTGCTATACATGTTATTTAGTGAGCACCACGTGACTGATGTTATTTCTTCATATAACAGTCATTCCTTAAATAGATGCAAGTTAAATATTTATCTTTATTTCCATACCCGCAGTCTTTAAGATAATTTTTGCTGTCTCTGGGTGGACAAGATAAATCGTCGGTTTGAAGCTTCCAATCCATACTCGAAAGAACCGTGGATATCTTTTCACCAAATCCTCTACGGCCTCAATATTCACACTTCTGTCCTTGATAAACTATAGTGTATATGGAAAAGCAAATATTTACACCGATTTGTAATATGATATGAGTTACGCAACAACATAGTTTCGGGCATCGCACTGATACATTTTTCTTACTGTTGTAAAGAGTAATCAAGGGAACCAAGGTTATAGCGGTAATCAAAAGAATGTAATCCAGGGACAAAGACCAGATATGGAAAACAGACATACACAACAAAGAACATAAAGTAGCTAAAATCATACATACAAAGTAACAAAAGTAAATGAGCAACTCGGACTCCACTAAAAACTGGGAGCATGGACCAGGTGCACCGGTAGGGTAACCGTCCTCTGCTTTTCTAGAAACACCCGCCGAGTTGCTCATAAAAAGTCAAATCCGGGAGAGACAAACGAGGAAAGAAAAAATATGTCCCGTTGAATAAATCAGTTTTCATGGTGCTGATGGATACACCATAACGATCCACCAGTTCATGATGACGACCAAAAAATTTCTTTAGTGATGACTTCAATCTTGTAGCAACATAACCCTGTTCCAGAAGCCTATTTGTTAGAGTTCTAGCGCGATACAAAAAGTCTGCGTTGTCCCGGCAAGCTCTGGCATAACGTATGAGTTGTGATATGAACACTCCATACGCAGGAGCCGAAGGGATGTTGCCACAAATGAAAGGAAAGTTGACAATTCTGAATGAACAATCATCACGTTTGTCGTAAAGTTTGGTCAATAGTTTTCCTTTACCATCGATTTCTAAGTGTAGGTCAAGATATGAGGCTGACTTCACAGTGTCTGTAGTATCTTTTATCTCAAGTTCTTTTGGGTAGATGTGATGTATCAAATCCCCGAAATTAGGATTGTTTAAAGATAACACGTCATCTATATAGCGGAAACTGAGATTGAAGGATCTAGCCAAACAATATTCTTTCTTTCTGATCAGATCAGCTATAAAGTCAGCCTCATAAGAGTGAAGGAATAGGTCAGCTAGTAAAGGAGCACAATTTGTTCCCGTTGGAATGCCGACTGTTTGTTGAAAAACACGTCCACCACACTGGACAAATATGTTGTCGATTAAAAATTCCAGCATTTTGTAAACATCTTCCTCTGTATATTTGGAAGATGATTTGGAATTATTTCTTACAAAGTATGAGGAATCTCTACCAAGAACTATATATTTGTATTGAAAAAAGGAATGACAACAGAAAAGGGCGAGATAATATAGGTACACAGTTGTCCCTTTTTTTAGAATAATACGGCGTACCGGATATAGATATCGTAAATATATATATTTTCTTCTTCTCTTTTCAAGTTCCACATTTTAATTTATGATAAGTTTAAAGACTGTTTCCAGTATTTTAGGCTAGGAAATGCCAATATTTAGGACCTTGTAACAATGGCAACCGATAGTCAAAAAGATGAAATTACAAGTTATTTTTCATTTTCTGGTGGTAATAGGCTAGTCCTGCAAATATAACAGAAATCGGTCACCATGCGTGGTACACCATGTTAAGTGGTTACAGGAAATGGCTGTTAATTAGAAATCTCGAAAAACGCATTACGAAGTGAGAAGATGCAATTGAAGAATTTCAAAGTTAGAAAAGTTGTATTTCAAAGTTAAAATACAGATTTTCATAGTACAAAATGGAAAGTTACACACTTACAAGTTACAAATTGACAATTAACAAATCAAGAAGTTACAATTTAACAATTTACGGATTAAGAATTTTGACCTCGTTGGCATTCCATATTAAGTATAACAAGAATGGGTATGGTGATATCGGAATGAAAATGTCAGCTCAAGGTCACACGTTGGTCTACAACGAACGACGAAGGAACCCTAACACCACAGGGCAAGCTGCAGCTGGCCTCAAAACACGTCATTTTACATTCAGTTTCGGCGAAAAAGTTGCCCCAATGTACTCAAGTAACCAAACAAGACACACAGAGGCCAGATTTCTTTACTTGGGACGGGCGGAGTTAAAGTACTTTGGCGTCATCACACACCCCTTTAAAATCTGGCCACTGTGGAAAAATATTACACAATCAAGCTTACCTAAAAACCAGCTAAAAAAGGTCGAGTCCCTTGTTACAAGGGAAAAAAGAATCTGATTATAAGTAAGGACTACTAACAATTAACTGACATGCCAGTGCCACACCATTTTAAACCTACAAAAAGTCATGCCCATCGTATCTTTCAACTTATATAATTCCTGACTATGAGCAGGCACAAACACATGCGGTAGAACTAGTTTGCTGGATGCTGGTACCTATGTCTTTCTTCCTGTTATATCTTTTGGTCTTGCGTAGGCTTAAAACTTGGGAGCGTGCTACTTTGACGGGGGAAACGTCGGTGTGGTTAAGCTATGCTTAATATGCACAGAAACATGAATATTCAAAGGGAAAATCTTGTCATTACATTTCTGCTATTTTTAACATACCGTCATTGAATTCGTCAACACAACTACATGTAGTGCCAAATTCCGAGTGTTTGTTTGTTTGTTAGGGTTTAACGTCCGAGCAGCAATATTTCAGCTATATTCAGACGATGAACATGAAATTGATGATAAAATGAACATGAAATGATGATGAAATGAAAAAGGGATGGGACACAAGGACAATGGGGTCGACAAATTTTGATTGCCACTGGAAATAGGGAGAGGTGGGTAGGGTCGGGCAATTTAGCCTCCTGTGGCGGAGCCATATGGTTCCTACTCCGGGAGAATACCACAGTAGGGTTCTTTAACGTGCGAGGAACGTGGCATCTTTCTCAACACAGTGCACCACTATGGTTTGCGGTCAGGTTTTCCGTATTATAGACTGACAACCCCAGCATGTAACACGCCAGGGGTACCCCATTCCACCACCTGAGGCACACTATTTAGTCGCCTTTTACGACAAGCTTAGCGCTGCTGCAGGCCTATTCTTTTAACAACCGGACCTGCACGGGGCCAAATTCCGAATGAGTTTTTGGTATATTTATCCGTAACACCTCTTACATGTACCAAGTTTTACCCACATTTTTTGTTGAAAGATCGTGAAGATTCGGAGGTCAGATGGGGTCCCAGAAATGCCCAGAACCCAGGATTTTGCGTCATTCCCCCCAGAGTTTCTAGGGGGTCTTGAGAGGCCCCAGGCCTGATCTCGGCAAACTGTTTTTGCATCATTATAATAAGAACCTAGCTACGGCCCTGGATATATATTATTGATTAGAATGCCAACTCGAGTATACGTAAATACTAAGGAACGATCATTTGATTCTGAGGGATTGAGATATCAGAAAATAAAAATTCTGGTCTGCTAAAATAAATAATTTTGCCTCGATGTGGTTTAAAATACATTTTCTGACCCGCCAAAAAATAAAATAAAATGAAATAATTATGTGACCCCACAAAACTAGCAACGCTCCACTTTGAATCAAGTTGTAATCCTCGAATTCTATAAATGATAGTGTCTTGTGCAATCAGTTCTTACCGAGTTCGGCAAAATATTTGTTTCAACATATATTTTTCATCTATATCAAAATTCCGTATGAAATGTTTCAAACAAAACATTTGAAACTTCAATACAAATATTCGCTTAGCTCTGAATTTTACGGAAAAAATGATAAAATATAAAGCATTAATGGAACGCTGTCCATAGACGGTCCTAAAGACAAAAATGCACAAATACATGTACATGTAATAAACAATGTAATGAAAACACAAATAAATTATAATAATGATAATATAAAAAAAATATATTTAAAAAAGACAATATTGCGTAAATAGGAATTCGGTCAACATAGAAATAGTATGTTGGTTTACTAGTTTTAATTCAATATAGCTCTGTGTGTTTCAATAGATTGATTTACTTTTTACTCAGCAGATTTTTCAGGTGCTGTAATTACGGATGATAACTAAGACTATTGTACTCTGAATATTTTATTCTTACGCTGTCGTTTAAAGATTATGCCTTAAAACATGTGTATATCTTTCCGAACAATGCTTTAGCGTCTGTAAGTATCGTTCTAGTCTCACTTTCCTGAAAGGAAATCCTAAGATCGGTCTGAATTTTATTGTTAACTTCCGTGCGCTGTATTACATAGCAAAATCTCCAGTTTAAGGATTTTTCTTAACACTTTTTTAATGTAGAAATAGATATTTATCATTTCTATAGGTATTTTTACACGAACATTATGTTTTTTTATCTAATCAATACTGAATTCAACGCTCTGAAAATGACAAATCTCCATGCATTTGAATGATAGATTAGGACGTATTCTCGTAAAACCAAAGTCTCGTGACGAGATTTTAGTTTTTTACTCTTTACAGCGGCGGGTCCAGACCTTGGTCAGCTGGGGAGCTGGCAAAAATTTCTCATTTTAACCTTTCAACAAGGGCAAAGCAAGTAATTCAGGTCAGGGGGGGGGCCTAAGCGTAAATAATTGTCGTGCAGAACGATGCAAAATTTTTTTTGAGGGGTGAAATATGTAAAATAAATTTAAGAATAATATTTCATTATTCTTAGTGCAGGTTAATACCTTTTACTGTGTTTGTGTATTGACTTTGATCCTCAGGTAATGATCTGTTGATCAATTATATTGCAGTAGTGGACAGGTAATTTTGGAAGCATTCAGGTGTGGCAATTTAATTGTAAATGAGTTATTGGAGGTGTGTTTGGTTTTGGAGTTCAGATTGGTTTAGAAGTCTGAGCATTTTTTTCATCGTTTCTGTCCTAGAGTTTTCCCGCTCATTTTTCTTTTTCTGCTTTGAGTTGAGTTTTTGTCCTTGAAGTAGTCAGACATATTGGTATATTGTACAAGTATGTGAATATTGGATTTGGGATTTCTGAGATTGATTTTGATGGTACATTAATATTATACTAGTAGTATGTAGTTAGATGTATACATGGGTAACCTGGTTCCATAGACAGGGTTGAACCTTTAAACATCTAATAAAGTATAAACATAGTGAACCTGAAATTTTGGTATTTACAACCCCTATTACATATACGGTATGCGACATAGGTCTGGGGTGGAAAATAGGGTATGCGATATAGGTCTTGGGTATGATATACAGTATGCGATATAGTTCTAGAATTGTGATATAGGGTGACGATATTTGGTTTAAACAAACACTTATAATGCATATGCAAAAAAGTTATATTCTAAAAATATGATAAATATACATAATATATAATAAACCTAGTAAGATATATGATACATATAGCTTAGTTTTATGGTGATGATTATCATTTTTAAGTGATGCAGAAGGAGGGACTAAAGCCCCATAGCTCTCCCAAAAAATCCGCGACGGGCTTATATCTATATATATTAGTAATTCTGTATTATTCACTCCGTCGGTAATTCGCTATACAAACTATGTTGAACTTTCTTGTATAACGTACATAGTTATAGATATTTCAATTATACGTAACTCTATGGTTATACATGTATATACAAATTCATACATAGTAGTGTAATTTACACTGATCCGCATACAATTATCCTAACGTCTTTTGCCTGTCTATTCACTTACCAATAGTAAATGACCTTTGAACCAATGTTTTTGCTCTACGCTGTATCCAGGTAAATTATTGAAGAATGTTTTCCATTGATGAAACCACCAGACATAACGGGCAACTATTACTAAAATGTAAACACAGATCCCAATAAGAATTGTCGCTGTGAAAACTCCATCCGGTCTAGTTATCAACGACATGACGTGTGTTTTATATGTATCGTCTGTGCAAAACTTGAAAGAATAGTCAAGGACGTTTAAAACTCCCTTGTAATGATTACATAATATGTATTTATATGCAGTATTATACATTGATTTTAGTGTATGTATTAGAGAAAATGTACTTTCCTAATAGTATGAAAAGTCTAAAAGTTTATTGGAATCGAATTAAATCGTATTCGGATAAAATTCACTTCTGAATTTCCTAGCAATTCTAACTGGGGAATAGTTTTGTTAACTTGTAACAATAAAGCTTTTATTATAAAGCCGTTAAAAATGCTGAATTATATATTTGCAATACGTGTATACAGTATCATATATCAATGTACTCATGTACTGAATCAATTTATATCGATTATTTGAATTTGTATTCCTCAACTAATCATCAAATTGCAAAAAATATAGCATTAAAGGAGAGTACGGTGATTGAATTCAAACGTATCGTAACACAAGCTTATCGTTATAAATATGATTAAAATTGAAATCTTTGTTTTATATTTAAATTCACCATTCTGATTACGAAGGACATTTAAAGAAAGCACACACACCAACATTCATAATGCATAGTAGCAGTGCGACAGTTTGCGTAATATTCAGGTTCGATATCGGTTAACATATAGAATACCTGGATGAATGATCACAAAACTCTCCAACATAGTGCATAATTGAACTACAATCTACCATTTTTCTGGCCGAAGCTGTCCATTAAATCATGTAAACTTAACCCACGATGATTGAATAAATCATATCAGTGCCGTACCCATAAACTTTGAATGGACTTCCAATTTTAGCTGATTTTCTCCAGGAATTTTAAATATATTAAGCAAAAAGAGGTTGTACTTGCACCTATGGCACCCCCTCTGGCTACGGCCATGCATATTTTGAGATACATGCTCCTCTTAACTAACTACATTTTTCAGTTGATAAACTTCACAGCTCAAGTGCTACAAGTTATTCCATATTCCATAGAAACCAACTTGCCCTGTAAAAGACTTAGTTTCTGGGCACCTAGTACCAGAGACATGTACATTGACATAAACGACAAAGTCTTAAAATATAATTTTAAGGCCCCGAAGCACCTACAGCTTTATTATAATTACAACAACACTGCGAAAGTAGCCAAAGAGAATGATTATTGAATAAAACAATAACACCAGTCCTAAAATACATTATCAAAATTTCTATGCCACCGTCTATGCAAAGTTTCAGTTCTATTTGTCATCTCTGGGCTTCGATGTCACGGGGCGGTAACCGTTATAACCGTCATAAAAATACACGATACAGTTGGTGATACGTCTGAATGGTTTCGGTGTCGTGCTACTCTTTTGTAAAAAAAGTGGCTAGAAATGAGAAGTGAATAATTGCATCAAACCATCTTCTTTATTATACAAGTTTCTTGATCGGGACCACTGCGCTTTTTACCCGCCAGGGTCCGCATGAAATATCTGGAGACAGCTCTTCCAATTGGTACTCAGCTTTCCGCTATTATATTTCAGTTCTATAACTGATGACTATTTATAACCTCGCAGCTAAGCATCAAATGGTTCATTACTCGTCTAAAAATAAATAGGTAACTTGAATGTATCGACAATGAACGACTTTTTTATTTCGGGTAAATGCATAAAAAAAACAGATACTGATAAGAGGTTAGAGGTCTAATTTTTAATTCGATATCAAAATTAATCAGCAAATTTAGTTCACAGTAAAAGTCGCTTATTGGATTTGTTTATTGACGTAAATAACAGAGAACTGAAACTTACAACGTGGACCCGAGGAGTTAAATATGTATTTAACTACTTGGTGGACCTAACTAATCTGCATTTGAACCTTAATGGGGTATGCCGATGGGACTACTTTCCTGTGGTAGGGTAAGATAATTACAGATGCTATCAGGCTTTACAAATCTAAAGGCTCTGGCGACTGCTATATCTATTCTGATCTTCGATCTACGTTAATAATAACCACGTAATTTAGTGAGTGTAGACATATCCACGTAAACAGGCGTATACCCAAATTTATCATACACGGCATATATATTTGCAAGCTTTTATTTTTGAAAAAAAAATCGGCAACCTTATAATTATCATATTCTCAGTGCTCGATATTTTTTATCTTACATTTTCTATTTCAGGATATTGTCGTGATACAAATGCATATCGAGTTTCAAGTGACAATGTTACACATCTTTGCCGACAGACAGTACAACGATAGTCAGTACAACGATAGACAGTACAACGATAAGCAGTACAACGATATGCAGTACAGCGATAGTCAGTACAACGATAGACAGTACAACGATAAGCAGTACAACGATAGACAGTACAACGATAAGCAGTACAACGCAAGTTTCAATCTGACTCTCTATGATAAGTTACACGTTACAGTGGTTTTGCAATCTACACATGCTATATTTCACATTATAATAATAATTTCCTCATTCAAATCTGCACTTTTGAAAAAAAAAACATACATTCATCTCACACTAAAATCAACCAAATCAAACCACATCAGGAACGATAACTCTTGCAAAGTGTCAATTCTATTTACAATCTATATATATTTTATCTCAAAAGCGCAACAACCAAACGAAAAGATCAGAAAATGTTTTTGAACAAGAAGTAAAACTGAATTCGGTGGGGTTTTGGCATGCACGAATCACCTGTCTGATTTTAATTTAGAAAGACTGCACCTGTAGAATCTTGGTTCCCATGATTACTCCTTAACATATAGAAAACAGTCAAACACATTTATGAGTGCTCTTTTACCATTTTTTTATGGCTGATTATATTGGGGTATAATGACAATTCGATTAAATTTTGAAGTCAGTTTTAACCAATTCGTAAATGATTAGAAATAATCCCTTGAAAGACCAAGGCAGTGGACGGTTGGAAAAAGTCCCTTGATATACCAAGGCAGTGAAAGGTTTGAAATAATCCCTGAAAGACCAAGGCAGTGGAAGGCACACGCCATATATCGTTTTCATTTAAATCGTAGTTTAGGGGATTTTATACACATCAGCATATCTATCCAAAAGAACTTGACATGTGATGAAGGATTGAAGGATATTACAGACATATTCTAAATAATTATGCCGTCTTGTGAGGCTAATTTTTGTTTTTCTTGGTGACCTCAGCGAACGTCATGATTATCTGGACTACTACCGACACTGTGAAGTCATCTTCATAATCATATCTTGACCTACACTTAGAGATCTATGGAAATAGACTAATTATTGGCCAAACTATATTACAAACAGGATGACTTTTCAATAGTATAAAAGGTTTCAAAGAAAAATGTTTACTATTACTTCCTTCCCCAAGAGACCGTCAACCAGATTGGTCAGTCATTCCCAAATAATGGGTACAATTACATAATTACAGTGTCGCCGGCAATATTCCATAAATTACCAGCTTAAAATTTGTTTCGGAGAAGTTTCTTTTTTGTTCTTAGAAGTTGGAATATATACTAACATAAAATTATATTTCGTGGTGATGTAAATCGTAAATAATTTTGTGTGATTTTAACATCCATTATCCGGAAATCACTCCAAATACGAATGTCGCTTAGAAAAAGTCCAAATGTAGGTGTGAAATTAACATCCTTCTTTTCATCCAATTCATATAAACTTTCCATTTTTATTTTACACCATATTATATTTTAATTATATATTACTTTCTTCATCGCATGATGTTGAATACACTTTGACCAAGAAACTAAATCAATGTCGCCGATAAACGTATAACCTACCATAACGAATGTTGAGGTACGGGCAGGAAATATTCATATGACAAGAAAACCTGATTCATATGACTTTAAGAAGTGTTGATATATTAATTTTTTAAATGCTACCTCTAACTTTTGTTACAAGGTTATGAAAATTGAAAAAAATACTTTTTGTTCTGTATTTTCCCATTGTCGCATATAAGAACCTAACCTACGTTACGCATAATTTTGTAACATATTTTCAGGGACAACTCATATGATTCAAAGTTTCTTTAAAATACACATAATTCTTCTCAAGAATCAGTTTTATGAAAGCAAATCAAGAAAATTGTTGCATATATCCAAATTAATAATAATAAACCTAACCTCCGTTTTAATAACCTCCGTTACGCAGTTGTTACCGGACCTTTTTATCGGTATCAACGGCTGTTGACACCGCCGGAAGTCATTTTTGTAGCAGACAGCTTTTGTTGAAAATAATACAGCACGACAAAAGAAAGATATAAAGAATATTTTTATCGATTTTTGAAAGGTAAGTTTGCTCATTTATTCCCCATGATGCAAGAAACATTAAAACGTACAATAAACGTTTTCTCAGCCATTTTCTCATATATAAGACTCTACAACACAACTTTGCTAAAATACGACGACTTTCACAACTTCAATAGCGGTGTATAGCCAATATTATCCAGATTTTCGAGACTTCATGAATGTTACGGAGGTTATGCTAATAATAAAAAAAATTTAACATGCATACACGAAAATAACAATTAAAAATTTGTTTACATTGTTACAGATCCCGTTTTAGTCAATCAATTACCACCTATGAGTATCAAATATTGATGCCTTTCATTAACAACACTTTTGATATACGTTACGGAGGATAGAAATTAAAAAAAAATTAATCATTTGTTCCAGGCAAGACTTAATTCTCCTATGGTTACGATAATCGAAGAATATTTTTTGTTCCATTGTCTTGATAGTCATTACATTGAAATACTAACTGTGATATATACGTTCGATGTTGGTAAGTGCTCGAATTTGCCGTTATGGAGGTTTTTAATTTCGTTACGGAGGATAGAAAAAAAATATATGATTATCGATTGACGCCTATGCTTCATAGTGGAGTATAAATACATTATAATATCTATGTAGGTGCGGGCACGCGAGTGTATGAGTATTATGCATGTCCCCCAGATTAGTTGCGCATGTGCGTGTATGAAAACAAGCCTGTTCATTTCGTTCTATTTTTATTTTCAGACAATGCCACTGAGTAATGCAGAGAGACAGAGACGTTATAGGGAGAAACAAAAAGCAAAAAACCCAGTTACATATCTCAAGAAAGAAGCTCAAAGGAAAAGAGAAACATATATTCCATCGAATTTACTTTCCCCCGCTGCATTAAAGAAAAGACGAGAAGAGCTATGTAAGAAGTCAAAGCGACATTACAAGAAAGTAAAAAGAGTCAAAAATGATACGATCGAAGTTGCAAGACCTTCCTCCTCATTAACAATGATAGTCAAATTGCCAATCAACAACATAAACAAGGGAAAACAAGTGAGAAAAACATATCGGAGGTCGTTGAGAACAGCGTACAGGAAAAATAATGAACTGTTAGGAAAGAATTCAGAACTGGAAAGAAAGAATAAAAGGTTACAGAAAAGAATTGAGCGTTTGAACAAGAAGAAACCCTCGATGACGTTGACATCTACAGATGCAGAGGACGCAGACATTTCAAGTTTGGATAGTTCTATCAATAACGAAAGAATACCTATCAATGAAATGACCCCTAGAAGCAAAACAAGAACAGAAGTAAACTCCTTGCAGCTAGATAGGAAAAGGGCAGCACAAGTTAGAAAACAACTCTTACTTTCTAACACAGTACTTCATAGCATTAGGTCATCAGTACAGCAGAAAAAGAAGAAAGGGGTTAAATCAGTCTGGTCCGGGTTGATGTCAAGATATCGGTGTGCATCTGCCTTGAGTAGATCACTTGGGGTAAACAGAAAGAAAGTTAATGATTTGTCAAAAGAGAGGAAAGGCAAAGCTATGTCCGAACAGGTGAAGGGCGTGGTAATTGAATTCTTAGAGAGAGAAGATAACAGCACTACACTACCAGGGAAAAAAGACACTAAAACGACAAATAAAGAAACTAAGCAGAAGCATGTTTTGTCAGATTATGTAATGAACCTGTACGAAAAGTTCAAGCTCGAAAACCCAGAAATTCAGATGTCGAGAACGGTCTTTTATAAGTTAAGACCACCGCATATAATTCTCGTAGATTTTGCCAACAGAAAAACCTGTCTGTGCTCTAAACATCAGAACCTGGCTTTGAAAATAAAGGGTCTAAACAATGTAGGCTTGAGGTGCTCCAAAAATCCTGATATGCTCATCAAGGAGTTCACCATCAATGAGGAGATCTTAGAACAGATAAACTCGCTGGAATCTACTACAATCAAGTTCACTCAGTGGAAGAGAGTTCCAGATGGAACGAAAATGAGGTTTAAAGAAATAGAAGAAACAGTAACAAAAGCAGACTTCTGCGTCAAATTTGATAAAGATCTGACAGAATTCAGGGATCACGTTGATAGAGTTCATACCCAATACAGTCAGCTCAAAACCCTTCGCGAAAACCTTCCAGAGAATGAAGTTTTAATATGGATGGATTTTGCGGAAAACTTTGGCTGTGTCTCAGTTGAAGAGGTACAATCAGCTTACTGGAATGCTGCCATGATATCTCTGCATACTATGGTAGTTTATTATCCTACTGGTACGGACAACAAAATACAGAGCTATGTTGCTGCTTCAGATGTTCTGTCACACAATGCTACAGCAGTCTACACAATCCTTAAAAAAATGATAGCTATCATGAAAGAAGACAATCCAAACCTCAAAAGAATACATTACCTAAGCGATTCCCCGACAAGTCAGTATAGGAATAAAACAATATTCCAGTTTATTGCAATGCACGATCAGGAATTTGGAATGTCAGCTCGATGGAGCTACCTTGAAAGTGGTCATGGCAAGGGGCCATGTGACGGGCTTGGCGCAAGTGTCAAGAGAGCTGCGGATAATGCCGTCAAGCAAGGCAAGAGGTCGATTCAGTCTGCAGACGATTTTATGATATGGGCTACTGGAGCTCGGGAATCTGGGAGTAGAGTGAAATACATATCTTACAACCAGGAGGATTATGATAACTCAGAGAAGATTTTGTCGGAAAGAATTACACCTGTTGCTGTCAAAGGAACATTCAAAATTCACTATGTCATAGGAAATGGAATAACCGAAGTATATACAAGAAATACGTCATGCTATTGTAAGGAATGTATTGCTGATATTTCTACATCAACATGTGTAGGGTACACGCTTCATCGACTTGTAAAGGACAGTGGTAACGAGGGCATTGTAGAAGCTCTGGCAAGTTCAGATCAAGAGGGAGAAACAGGAGAAGGAAGAAATCTAGAAGGAGTAGAAATAAACAGACACCAGCAGGAGACTGTTGCGCTAGATAAACTTTCGAAAGAAACTTGGGTTGCAGCAATGTACCAACGAAAATGGTACATAGGACAAGTTATAGATTTAGATCAAAATGATGAAGAAGTCAATGTGAAGTTTATGACACAGGCTGGTCGATATGGGGAGAGCTTCAAATGGCCAAAGGAAGATGACATAATCTGGATAAAATTGGAGCACATTTTATGTGTTATTGTGTCTCCTCCTAAACCATCGGGGAAAAGGATAAAAACTTATACCATCCCATTAGATGACTTGAAGAAAATCGAGATCCTCGCTAAAACACATGCCTAAAAAACTTTGATGTACTTGTCATTCCAAACATGTTATTGTGATGTTTTGGTAATATATGTGAATTAAATGAGAAAAAATAACCTCCGTAACACGAAAATATAATTGAAAATAATATATTTCGTCTTAATGTCATTGCAAGTTATATAAATTTGTCTAATATGGCCAGTAAAATATCACTGTTGGTTACAAGAAATATCAAATTAACGATATTAAGTTAAGATAAAACAATCTCGTGAATGTTCATGAATCGTTACGGAGATTATTGCATAAAAGGTCCTTTTAATTTAAAAATACATATAATTTGATATAAAAAAACAGTTGTCTAGTTTGTATCTTGTCTGTGAGTTGTTGTAAAATGTACGCAATAAATATTTGAATGTTACTTTGTATCAACATTTGCATACTGTTTTTTTCTTAACCTCCGTAACAAAGTTGGGCATGTGGATATGCCACATGAAACATGCGCAATAGTAATTCAAAACATATTTATTAGATCATTTTGGAAAGCTGTAATATGAAACTATAATAATATACAATAAGACCTTTTTATATGTTAAAATTCATTACTTCTCTAGTACTGCAAACTTGTAATATGAATTAATTATAAAAAAAACTCTCTTGATTCAGACATTTTATTTGTTTATTTCTTTCTATACATTGCAGAATAATACCATTAATTATTTTGTTATGGTGGTATATGTAAGCCTTTTCACATGAGCCTTGATAAACATCATGTGTTCCTCTTCTTTAATTATTAAGGCTGACTTTATAAAACACTAACTTCCGTAACGTTCACATCTACCTTAACATCTTAAAAATTCTATAACTTGAAAACTGCTTTGATGGTGCGAGTGAAATTTTGGAAATTGACAGACCAGATATAGATACAAAATGGTATACCATTTGTCCCTCTGTTCAGTTGACATTTATTTTTATCAGTTTCTACAATCTAATTGTACCCATTATTTGGGAATGACTGTGGTGTGTGTTGGTGGGTTACGTCCCTTTGAAAAAAAAACTTGCATTCCGTAAACCATTGTACTTGATTTATATGGTCTAGATCACATCGTATTACCGCGACTTGTATCATTTTTTGTTTAAACCCGACGGATACCATAAATCGCCGTCCGCGAAGTGACCACCCGGGTAAACCCGTTGCTTTCAAAGCGGTGCTAATCGATAATGCAGTTGATAAACAAGTTCACGAAAATTGACACTCGGAGTAAAATAATGAATCCTTAGGAAATGTGGTGATTGTTTTTCATTCAAGCCTTACACCATCCCTCGTTAAAGGTATTCTCATTAACAAATGAATCGAATATAGTTCAAAGTAAAAAAAATCTTTCATCTGAACTTTTCATTAATTTTGTTGTTGTTTGTATTTTCCTTTTAAAAACAACTCATAGAAACCTGATCAATTCCAAGTTTGTAATAGTTTGTAATAATTTATTGATAAACATAAAGTTATTCAAGCACCCAAGCCTGGAATGTGTAGCTTTTAAAGCACCTAAGCCTGGAATGTGTAGCTTTTAAAGCACCCGAGCCTGGAATGTGTAGCTTTTAATACGGTTGATACGATTGTCTAAAGTGGTCGAGAGCAGACAAATAAGTCGCAAATGCGGTTATTTTTTTTTTATTATTATTTTACGACATAAATAACAATGAAAAGTTATGGCTATGTTTAAAAACTAGCATATGAATCTAGCCCTTTTTTACTATGATTTGCATCGTTGTAGATGAATTATAGGTTCATATTATTGTTTTTTCAAAGTCGTTTTGGTTCTGAACGTATATCTATACAGGATAGACATGGTTTTTATATGTTTCTATTGTGATGAAAAGACTAATGACCTCTAAATCATAGTGATAAATTCTATTTCTGAATACAAGAATAGTGAAATAAAATGTGGAAAGCTAGCTTTAAATGATCAAACTGGGAAATTTCAGTACGCAACGAAGTCATACATTAAAAACATGATAATTGTGTTGCATGTGCAAGACAATGAAGGACAATTTTTTCAGGTCTATTGCACAGTCAGACAGTTCAAAGTTCATTGAGTGTTTTTGTACATACGTAAACGCTGTATGCACCCAAATTAGATACTTAAATAGTACATGTATTTTTGCATCATGTATCTCCTTCGTGTAGAAAAGAAGTTTTTATTTAATTATGAACACCCTCCGCTATCTTTCACCAGTGTTGCCTTCTAAACTAGACCTGTTAAAAACGTCAAAAAGTCTGTAATTCAATTCAGTAAATATTTTTATAGCGAGAAGGATATCAATAAACTTTAATGTTATATATACAACCTTGGGGCCAAATACCCCCAAAAATTAACAACTACGTTACATGTTTTGGAACTTATTTTGATCCGTACCAGCTTGATTCAGAAAGGGGTTCCGGGAGAAGGATTCGTCTTTTCGTTGGGAAATTGCGTGCAAGTTGTGGAAAATATAAGTAAGCGATAGCCTTTAAGCACTAGCCCATTTAGAAATATTTGAATTGGACCCCTTCCTATTTATAAAATCTGGATCCTCCGTTGTCGTACATTTCATTCACACAGTGAAAATCTACTTACCAATTATATGTATCCTCCCGAAAGAGAATAGATCACTTAAACATGTTAAGCAAAACTTGAATTGTGGGTGAAACACATCAGTCGCCCGAAAAGTCTTAGTTATAAAATATAATTAGAATAGGTTTGGTGTATATGTCAAAGAGACAGCAACACCACCGGGATGAAAATGTCACCCCAATGCCACTTTTTGGTCTTCAGTGAACGAAAGGAAACCCTCATATCTCAGGGCAGGCTGCAGCTGACCCCAAAACATCATTATACACAGGTACAGCCAGATAGTTGCCCCAATATATTCAACATAAAAAATAAACTAAAAGTGAAAATGAAACAAGACATACAGAGGCCAGAAATTCCTGACTTGGGACAGGCAGAAAAAAAACAATGCCGCGGGGTTAAAGAGCTTTGAAATGATCACAATCCCTCCTCTTTAAAATTTGGCCACTGTGAAAACAAGAGTATGTATCGAAGATGCTAAAATTACTTAAAAAAAACAGGTAAGACATTCATAATAAAGATTTCTATGGATTCAATGAATAAAAACTATGAGTTTAATTTTTAATTGATATACATGTATCGAATACCATGTACTATAGTCGGCGTCACATAAATAACATACTGTTAAAATTTGAATAAAAATATTTTCTACGACTTTATTGACACCTACCGTCGTTTAAATTGTCTTAAATGACTTGCTCATTCGTTTAGCCAAACGGCTTCTCCCTAAACATTGAATCGTTAAATTCCGGTCAGATTTTAATTCTAGGTGGCAATATTTACATTGTAAAAAGTCGGCCATGTTTACAGTGATCGGGTTGCTAGGAGATGTTGTTTACGTTTAAATGGTTTGTCCAAAAACCGAAGAACCCAGAATGCAATTCGGCGTTATTTCGGATATCTCGGATTTATTTTACGCGAACAACGTATAATACCGAGAAGTTGATCAAGCAGACGATTGTCACCGGAGTTCGACGGGAACTTACGCACTTCGTTTGTAAACAAATCGTCCCGTAAAAACCAACATGGCGGATATTAGTATGGGATTTTCCCGTAAGGATTTGTTACGCATGATTTAAGCTAATCAGCGACTTGTTTTTGAGAATCTGTTTGGCTAAACGAATGAGCAAGTCATTTAAGACAATTTAAACGACGGTTGGTGTCTATAAAGTCGTAGAAAATATTTTTATTCAAATTTTAACAGTATGTTATTTATGTGACGCCGAGTATAGGTACATTAACCCCATGAAATAAATATCGATAGAAAACGTTTATCTCGAATGATATTATAAAATAGTCTAAAATGACCAAGATTAGTGTAATGTATGAATTACATACGCGTCTTATCAACCTACAGCATATATCGAAGTATTGTAAGTTAAGCATTTGCCTTTTTAACTCAAGAGATGATACAGCCCCATATTTTTTGTTTATCAACCGTATTTGCGATAAGCACCGCTTTGGAAGTAACTGGTTTACCCGGGTGTGACACCGCGTGTCAGGTAAGAATTAAGCAATTTGTATTATCTAAATGTCTACACATTTCGGTTGAATCAAACATTGTATGTGTGGCTGGTATTGATCACTATATGTATGACACCAAAAACAAACAAAAATATGTATCATTAATTGCTTCCAAATAAATTTCTGCACACAAGAAAATATGTTCGTGTTTAGAAATTTTCTAGTTTTTATTTGTATAAATAGCACCACAAATTAAAAATTCAACAATTCTGCCTACTCAAAAAAGGGGGTGCTATGACATTATTTCCCCTGATATTCACTATGAAGACAAGAACCACATCCTGGTAGGTAACTGGAACCTCAAGAGCAGATCTAATCCTATATTTGCCTCAAACTAAAAATATTAAAATATCAATTATTATAGTGAATTAAAACATTCAATATTATTGCTAAACTAAGTTAAGAGCCGCTCCAGACACTTTGAAAAGGAGGGGTGCTAGGACATTGATTGCCATTATATTTGTCAATTTTTGCACATGAAAATGACATTTTTTTCCATAAAAAAGGGGTGCTAAACTTATAGTCTGATACAGTTAGCCCGCGTGCATAGGACGGGCATCTTTGCAAGGATGTCTTAAAAAGTTGAAGAGGTAAGCAAATTAACAGAAAGGAATGCGACCCTTATCTTATTTTGTAATTGAGGACGGTTTTTTCCTCAAAAATAAAAAAAAAATGCCAGTGATCACCTGATGGAACCCGGCGCCAAGAAATCCACAAAAAATCCTTGATAAACACATTTTAATACATGCATTAACTCACAAAATACGCTAGTTTTGTAAAAAAAAAATTGTCTTCCTCGAAAACTCCATGCAATCAACGCCCAGGGACGGGGCAAAATAACTTCCAGGTCTGTGTTTATAGGGAGCAACAATATATTTTTATGGAGGTGAGGGTAAAATTTTCATTCCTGCCCTTCTAGGTTTTCTTTTTTAAGCACAGACAGAACATATCACGACAATATATATTTCCTTTTTATATTTTTGTTTTGGCCTATCCTGCCTTTTATTTTCTTGAAAATGTCACTCCTGCCTTGATCCTATAGTTGCAAATGTTTCTTAATGGTATTTGTTCAAATCCGTTCGTCACATGATCTACTTTCACTTTGAAGCCCAAGATGGACGTTGTACATTTATTAGAAAAGTATAGAGGACGCGATAAGGTTATTCGTCTCTGTAGCTATGTTGGCATGTTCATAAGTGGAGACAGAAATGCATTTGTTTATGAAAGAATCAGGAGCATTAGTGCCGAGTTAAGTCAGTGTCGAGTTGTCTTACGTCTTTTTGATGATCTTCCAATGCTTCTTTACAACTTAACGTATGGGCTAGGGTCAAAGGTAAAGTTTTGAATGTCTAAAGCATGTCATAATTGAGAACACAAGAAATCGGAGTAACGCATGTATAATATTTACGTAAATCTCAAGGGATAATATTTTTAAATAATTGCACTTTTATTGAAAGGACTTTTGAGCCGTCGCCGCGTTGGACTGGCGTACGCCCCCCCACCAAAATCGGTAAGAAAAAAAATTTCACCATAAGTTTCACCCCTAAATATTTTTTGCCTTGCTATGGACGGCATTTCATTCAATTTACGTCCCCCAATTGACAACCTTCTGACAAACAATGTAACACAAAACACAAAACTTAATCTGCCATGCGCTTACTTACCTTGTAAATGATAATAAGAATTACGCTTTTCTGAACACAAATAAAGCACCTATGTGGCGAGTACCTATAAAATGTGAAACAAAATCGAAATCCTTCGAAACGAAACAAAACCTATAAATTGTGAAACGAAACTGTACGATGCGAAACGAAACTGTAAAATGCGAAATGAAACGAAACAGAATGGAGAAAATAAATGTACGTGAATTGTAACTATATACGCATGTATGTTCTTGAAATAAATCTTTAGATGTATACAGCGATAAATATTCAAGAAGGATTAACCAAGATTAACAAATGTATATGTATGCATGTAAGTATGAAATACTCTTATTCATAGCAGAGTGAATGTTGTATTCTTCTTCTTCTCATTTAGAGTGTAAATACAATGTAGCATCCAATGAACCACATCATTGAATAAATCTACCAACTCCAAAAGAACAACCTGTGTAAATACCGAAATTGTCATTTCCAGCTGCTGACATTTCATGATATTATATGGTCTTATATTATGACGACTGCCTTTAGATTTTCCCTGATTAAATGGAGTTGATTGCATTTAAAATTGTTTCTTTACACCAGTAACTCCCTCACAGTTCACATCTAGCAAATATAAGAAGATGCACCCTTCAAAGATAATTTCTCTGAGGTCATCATTAGATATCTTTTGAAGTTTTTTTGAATGAAAATGTATTTATGGCTATCACAGTATTTTATTTAGTAGCCGTATGTCCGTTCATGACTTCGTCCATGGCTACTAATCAACCTCAGTTATGTATTAAGTCACATGCAGTGACTAAAATTATTGAAAAAAACATAATTAAATGTCTTCTGTTATTGATTACAAATTATATATGTATTATATATATACAAACTATTTATATAAATTATACGAAACACGTTTCAACTCTTATGTGACAAAATGATGATGTCTTGAATGATTTTGTTTCGTTTCACAATTTATAGATTTTGTTTTGATTTGTTTCATTTCGTTTCGAAGGATTTTGTTTCAGTTCGAATTGTTTCGTTTCGTTTCATTTCGATTTTGTTTCACATTTTATAGGTGCCCCTATGTGGGGTCCTCTTTATCAACATTGATTTATTGATATCAATAAAAGATTTAATAACATGTTAATAAATATTTATTAACATGTTATTAAATTGAAGTTTATTGATATCAATAATTAATTATCAATATGTTGATAAATATTTATAAACATGTTGATGAATCATTTATTGATATCAATATTTATTTATTAACATGTTATATATTTATTAACATGTTAATAAATATGTAATATTTATTGATATCAATAATGTCAATTTATTGATATCAATAATTAAATCGAAATATCAATTAATGGGGAATAAAATTCCACAATGGCTTGCGATACATTATTTTCACTTTGACCTTTTGCGACTTTTTTTGTTTTTTGAAAAATAGTTAAAATAACATAAAAAATCTTCAGTCTTTCGCTACAATTATTTCAGGTCATTTTATCAAATGGGAAAAAAAAGTTTAATAGATAAGTGGAAGGGTCAGGAAATCTTGTTCTCCCCCTTGTGATAATGTTATTGATAAACTGGCTAATTAACACCTTTCAGATCTCTTGAACTGATGATATGTACATGTATTATTATCTGTTTATTGTGTGGAAAACATCAATTGTATCACTATGTATATATTGATGCTCCAGTTTCTGTATAAAAATGTTATATGTAAAATAAGTACCACTCAAAACCAACTGTGGGTATGACAATTCACCCAAACAATTTGAAAAATAGTTTATAATAAAATGTGCTTCAAAAGTCTTTAGACCACAGACTTGATAGGTTTTTGATAAAGATGTGGCAGACATCAAAGGTGTATGACAGTCTTATAGTATATCTTATGCAAATTTTACTGATGTCACAACATAATTTCTTCTTCTATATTACTCCCACACAGAATTGCCTGACTTTTACAAAATCTGGTACCAAATTACAACATTTGTTTTGTAGGAGAAGAGCAGTACACTAAGACTTCTTAACATCCTGACAAATGTAGCCAACCAACTGTACTACCCAGTAGAACATATTGCTTGGCTTGCTGATAGAAAAGTTCTCAGTACAGATTCTAAAAAATGGTGGATTCGGGGAATTTATATTTGGACATTGTCATTATTTGCTGAAATTCTAAAGTAGGTTTTATATGTTGTATATGAGAAAACAATTTATACTTAGACAATTGTGAAATGTTTTTGAATCCTACATTATATGTACAGAATCCTACATCATATGTACAGAAGTGAACCAATATTAATAGGATAATTAATTTGAAGGAGTGAATATTTTTGCTTATTGATGATAACCAATCGATTATCCTATTTTTCATATAGATTTCCTTGATTATTCGTTGCTATTTTTAACATAGATTGATTTCAAATTTTTACATTTTTGCGGGAGAAAGTCCAAGTGTGATATTACCAAATTTATTTCAGTGTAAATTATCGATATATATTTTCACTGGGAACATTCGATAAAACACTGCTTTCTATATAATAAACTTGTTTCTCTTCCAGACAAATTGTACTGATATCACAGTTACTCAAGAAATTGATGTTGGTTACTAAACAGCAGTACCTACAGTCAACACAAGAAAGGTATGTGGATATGGATTGTTTTCTACCTTCTTTGTACTGTGGTATCACAGGAGCTTATTTAAGGTATTTAGATGGGCTATACTAACAATGAAAGGTATTGGTTTTGGATGGTACCGCCCATTAAATAGTTTAACCCATCTTAATACCCGAAATCAGCCCCTGTGTGGTATTCTGGAACACATGTAAATATGTAATGTTACATTTCCTGTATTGTTTGTGTACTGTTCTGGAACACATGCAAATATGTAATGTTACATTTCCTGTATTGAATGAGTACTGTTTTGGAACGTATGTAAATATGTAATGTTACATTTCCTGTATTGTATGAGTACTGTTCTGGAATGCATGTAAATATGTAATGTTACATTTCCTGTATTGTATGAGTACTGTTCTGGAATGCATGTAAATATGTAATGTTACATTTCCTGTATTGTATGAGTACTGTTTTGGAACACGTGTAAATATTTAATGTTACATTTCCTGTATTGCTCATACAAAACATGTTTCTGTACTGTTGTCACTACTGATTTTATCGATTTTGACCTGTGACAATTTAATGCTACCTGGTTGTGTTCATATAGTGTATACCAGAAATAATTAACAGTAATAGATGCAAAAGGTTTAACACACTATAAAACCTGGTTTTACCTACCATTTTCATGAGAAATGCCTGTACCATTGCAATATTTTCCAACTTTCTGGTTCTCACCTTGATACTGTCACATGTTATATGGACTTTCATCTTTAAAAAATATGTTTTTTTCTTTTTTTTCTTTTTTAATTTATTTTTGAATATAGTCAGTGTTTTACAACATCCCGCTACATCACTAACTGACTAGAGTGTTATGGGGTTTTGTAAACTTGTATATAATCCTCACTATATTATATTAATTTGAAAAACACGCTTACTCACTCTCTCTCTCTCTCTCTCCTGCTCAAGAGACAATTATTCCATGATATATACATATCAGTTTACAATTTGACTTTCATTTTTGATTATTGACCATAGTGTTTATCAGTTCAGTCATTTCGTTCTTTTAATTCTGTAAAGAGTAATCAAGGGAACCAAGTTCTACAGGTAATCAAAAGAATATAATCCAGGGACTAAGACCAGAAATGGAAAACAGACATACACAACAAAGAACATAAAATAACTAAATTCATTCATTCAAAGTAACAAAAGTAAATGAGAAACTCGAACTCCCCAAAATAAGTGGGAGCATGGACCAGGTGCACCGGTAGGGTAAGCGTCCTCTGCGTTTCTCGAAACGCCTTTTCTTGTAAACTTTTTCTCATTTACTAAAAAAAAATGTGATTTCTCAATTTTTTGTACTAAAAAAACTGAAAAAATTCCAGCAACTTTCATGAAACTTTGTTGTGTTTTTATTGATGTAATTAATAGCTTCCTTTTGATTTTTGTAATTTTTGTAATTTTCTGACTTTACATACAAGTATCCATTTGAGGAATTAATATGAGCTCAAGTAGGTAGACCTTGGGTAAGGGACATGACTCTTGAAATCTGTGATATGTTTGAATCATATTTAATTTCGCTAAAGCCTATCAAGCTTTCTTTTGAAACAGAATGAAATCATTCCAAGTTACTTTGATGCTTACATGAGATTGATGTAAAATGCTGAATACAAACATTCTTATGATTTGTAAGAGTTGTGTCCCTTACCCTAGATCTATCTCCTTAAATAGGACAGGCATATCATGGGTTGATGGCACAGCTCTGTATTTGTTGTGTGCTTATTATGTGGAAGTCCAGCATCAACTTCCTTTTATCATGAATTTTATTTATAAATTTTATGACTTTCTACAACTTTTGCAGTGAAGAACCACTCGAAGGAGCCACTACAGAAGTTAAAGCCCTGAAAGTCAAATTGGCAGAATCCCAACTTTCTTTGCTTCAGGCTATTGCAGACTTTATGAATGCCATTAATTGGTGCCCTCCTGGATTTTTGTGGGCTGGGAAATTTTCAAGGTCATGGAGTGGTGTTTTTGGAATAATATCAACATGTATTATGTTGTATAAAACATTGCATTCAAAGTCGTAGTATGATTACTGATGTAGCAAACCTTTTGAGGGGACAGCCATTTGATTTTGAGGTTGGGTTTGGAAGAATTTTGATAATTGATATTTTGACAAGGAACTTTTGAAAACAAAGATTTTGTTCTTGGAGATCTTTGATCCTTTAAAATTACTCTGAACATAATGCTGTTACTTAAGTACAAGTGTTTGTAAGAATCAGGCAAAATGGGAAAAATCAGAAACATGCATATCAAAACCCCACCGATCTGACAATAAAATATCTCTATTTTAAAAGACGATTATTTAATCTCTGCATCTTTGGCTTTGCTCAGAAATTTTTCAATATAATGTTAGAAAAATGAGGTTATTGACAGAGATATCTGCCCTTGACATGTTCATTTTCAGTGCATTTCAATGGTTCCGCACGATATGTAAAATCCTGTCATTTTTTCTTGATTCTGATGGTGAAAATAGTCAAATTAAACTATCAAAATGGTTGTTTTTTTTTCATACCATGTTTCACCCACTGCCCGATTCTTACAGATTAGTATTGTGCAAATTAATATTTTGATCCAAAGAAATCTCTTCCCTCTCAATATCTAATGGTTGTTCTCATGCTTATCCCCTAAAATTGTAACACAGTGCTTACTTACAGTGTATTATAATTGAAGCAATTTAGAAAGCACAGTGCTAAGTATTATAGTGCTGCAAAGCAGTGCTAATTGACAATAAATGTATATTGACTAGAAATAAAAACAATATACAGATGAGGCTTAGATTTGGTGTGAAACGCAAGGCTTGCTGAGCCTTTTTATTCGATTCGTTCCGAATTTGTATATCATTTTTTATTTGTAGTCAATATACAATTATTTTCCTAATAATGCAATAATTATTATTTTTTAATCAAGTTATATATTTATATGACATGTTTTTCACATTTCTTCCCTACTTGTGGCCCCCAATAGGATGCTACGATAAACAGGTAGTTCATGCAAGGGTAGGGAAGTAGGCAGGGCCAAAGTGTTATATACTGTCAGTGACCGTATATCACCAATAAATATACAGTGAACACATTTTGGTTGCTTAAATAGAACAATTGCAGTATAAAATAAATTAGTTATCCAGCTTCTAACAGGAAGGTTAGTATAACTCTCCAGAAAGTGTGTCCATTGGTCTGTCCATTCCTGGACTGATTGCAGATTCCAGATGGTATCTTTTAGAAGATATTGAAGGATCTTTTTCAAACTTTGTATAGATAATGAGTATCATTAGATGCAGATGAAATTCAAATTTCAGTTAAACCGGAAAATTTACATAAAAGGTATGGCTATTTTAAGATGTTTTTAGCCCCCCCCCAATTTTTTACAATGTGGTGGGGTAGCATTTAATGTCCCATTTTTATGTATTATATTACACTTTTTAAAGCAACATCAAGTTTCAATTTTACAAAATTTACTATACTTTTTACCATTTCAAAACTAATAATTAGTTTTCTTTGGGCAGAGCTTGTTACATATTTTGTTGTTTGTTTTGACTGGATTGATGTATTTGATATTTTTTCAGTTGATTAAGTGTTTCATGTGTGTATGCCCCTTTTTTGATTATGTCCTTCAAACCTAACTGAAATACTGAATAAATCCACAAAGCAAGTTAATTTCAAATAACATTTACATATTCACAAACCTGTACAATTATTTGAAAAAAAAACACCCCCATCTGCAGATTTGGAAACTCCTCTCCCACAACCTTATCAATAGGCTCTCTTACCTCTATCAACAGGTTTGGGTTCTCCCGCCACAAGTAACAAGTTTGGATTCTTCCACCCCATCAAGAGATTCTCCATGAAAAAATGGTTTCTCCCTAAGTTGTTATTCAGCTTTGAAATGTGATAATGTGGTCCAGCTTGAAAACTAGAATTATGGGGCACTTTATTTGATAACGTAAAACAAGAGGTTTTCAGAAAAGCACTATTATAATTGAATTAATTTTATATATTTTTCAAGGGTGAAGGGGTGCAAGAAGGTCAAATGGAAGGATGGGTGCTGAGCCCATCTATTTGAAATTAGCCTAGACACTATGTTATTTTGATGAAATCCAGAGACTACTGAACTACTATTTCTGAAAACTAGGCAGCCCCAAAAACAACAATTGGGATATTTATAGTTTAATACTCAGCAGTGGATCCAGAATTTTTTTTTAAAAACAGGAGGGGTCGTTAGAGGTTCCAGAGAAAAGGGCCATTATTGCTCTTTTTTTTTTTTTCATTTTTGCCCAAATTTTGCATATTTACAAAAATTTTCCAGAACTTTACCCCCAGGATCCTTCCTTTATATTCTTTCTATTGCAATTATTATCTAAAACCCTGAGTTTGATCCCTTGTGGTACTAATACTGCTTACTTTTTGCAGCTAGGGTAAATATAACTTATAACTGAATATTTCTGTTTGATGTTCTCTTGTTTCTTGCCAATTTCGTATTTGTACTGGCAACCACAAATGAAGTGCAAAATCAATACATTTTACAAAATGAAGTCCATTTATTTCTATAGCTATTGTGCCATATTATTTGTTGAAAGGGATATACATGTGCTTGCTTTCAAAATTGTCTGGCAATATCTACTTATGTATTCAAATATCCCCCCTTTTTTGTTAACCTTTTTACTAATGGCATGTTTTGTATAGCCAGATGTATATATTTTTTATACAATGCTCAGTATTTTTAATCGGTGTGTATTGGTAGAAGTTGTTATTGTTATTTGTTAATTTATTAATTAAAGCTGATTAGAAATTAAATAATGGTTTTCTTTGTAGTTTATTTTTGTCACCAGTTGCCATGACAACATGGACATTGACATACAGGATGTCTGCCCATCTGGTTACATCTCTGAATCCACTTGACAGATTTTGTTCAAATTTTGAAGGATTGTTTTGTAGGTGATTGTGTTGCACTGCCATTGACACTTACCCTGCCGGTGCACCTGTTCCATGCTCCCAGTTTTTAGTGAAGTCCGAGTTGCTCATTTGCTTTTGTTACTTTGTATGTATGATTTTAGTAACTTTGTGTTTTTAATTTGACAAATTTTACAGAGTTATGGGACTTTTGCACAACTTTTTTGAGGCAACATGGACGTGTGGTTATGAGTAGCTCTACAACTGACCTAATGTGAAACCCTAAATATTTTTGTGGCAGTTTTATTTTTGTTACTTTTTGCGAAAGACAAGCTGTCTTGCATGTTGGAAAAGCTGTACTGCAAGTTTTCTTCAAAGAACAATATAATCCAATTTGAGTATGGATCCAAATTATATCAGATTGATTAGATTACAAAAACCATGAAAAACTAGAAGCCCTGTTTATCACAGGAGCCCTTGCGTCATTTGTTAGTAGTAATTTTTTTTTCAGTAAATCAAATGTGTCTGTGAGACACTAATGATGGTCCCGCTCGCTAGATTTGCCAAATTAGGAACATGTTTATTTTTGTATGGTTTGCAGATTCAGAAATCCTTCAAAGACTTGTGATACTCATGGTTTGGGGATTAATTTGGTGATCAGAAATTCCTAAATACATGCATATTTACATATTGTATCCTGGCCACAGTGTCATGAAATTCTGTTTGCTAGTGTCAGGCTAGTTGCGATGAGAAAAAGAGGACAGATGGACAGACTGACAGACACATAAAAAAATGTTAATACCCCCAATTAAACAAGTCCCTAACTTTGTATTGCTTTGGGATATATTTCTATATTCTAACAAAAATTACAAAGTTTAACTATCACCCAGTCCTGTATTATTCCAAAGTCCATTTATCACCCAGTTCTGTAATATTTCATGAAAATCAAGATCCTATGACCTTGCATACAATCATTATGTGTAGAAACATCCTGCAAAAAAATTTTTAGATATAGTTAAAAAAATACAGGAGATAGCCATACAAGCCATGTAGCCCTATTTTTGATGAAAATGAGTAAATGTAACTATCACCAATTCCTGTATTATTTCACAAAAATCAAGATCCTATGACACTGCATGCCATCATTATGTGTAGAAATATCCTGCAAAAAATATTTTAGATGTAGTTCAAAAACTGTATGAGGAGATAGCCGGACAAGCCATGATCCATATATTTCTGAGTAAAATGACTAAGTGTAACTATCACCAATTTCCGTAATATTTCACGAAAAATAAAATCCTTTGGCCCTGCAAAAGATGTAGATGCAGTTCAAAAACTGTACAAGGAGATAGCCGGACAAGCCATGATCATGTGTAATCCAAACAGACGGACGGATGAATAGGGGTAAATTAATATCCCCCTCCCCCCTACCCGATAGTTTGTTGTGGGGGCATAAAAAAAATAAAAAAATTTACCAGTTAACAATAAACCAGCAGAGGCCATTTTCATATGTGTGCAAATAACACTTGTCTACCTAAAGAGGGGACACTAAAATACTCAAGATATATAAGAAAAAAGCATCATTAACATCCTATATAAATTTAGGTCTGAAATGTCTAAAATGAAGTCTGTTAATTGGAAGTGAATGTTTGAAACAGAAATTAAGGGAAGCAACATTCTAGTGTAAACCAAAAGAATGCAATCCAGAGACAAAAACCAATACATAGAAAATAGATTAATAAAAAGAACATCAAATAACCAAAATAATACATACAAGGTAACAAGAGTAAATAAGCAAGTCAGACTAAAAACCAGAATCTCTGACCAGGTGCATTGATAGGGTAAGCTTCATCTGCTCTTCTAGAAACAACCACCAAATTGCTCATAACAAGTCAAGTCTGGGGAACAGAAAAGGAAAACTATGACATGCTGAACAATTGGGTCCTCATAGTGCAGATGGATACATTGTAACGTTCCACGATTTCATGATGACGATCAGCACAAGGCTGGTGTCTTAGGAATTCTCCCATATTCCCATAGCTTAATCAAGTTGTTATTTGAGCAGAGATAACCCCTCCACTCATAGGCAAAACCTAAAATCATAGTAAGGATGTTCGCTGCTCAATTTAAGAATAACAAGGAATCTACAGACATGTGAAATATTTTAAGATCCTTCATGCCAGAACATTTTTAGTAGAAAAAATGATGGGTCAGTGTGCTTGTTTTTGAGATATAAGCATTAGAATATTTGGCGGGAAAAGGATTTCTCTTGACATTTTATATAGGTTTCGTCATACTAGGTATTATCGAAGTAAAACCCTGAAAATATAACAATGAAACTTCTTAAATAAATTTTAAGGTGTGTTCAACAAAATTATGAAAAGAAAAGTGGGGGGTCGATTGCCAAAAAATATTAATGCTATGAAATGAATATAACCAGAGGAGTCCGTAAATCTAACAAAAATGAGTGAACATGGCCAGAGAACATCCTTAAATGAAAAGTGGTTTGCTGTCTTTTCTCAATTTGTGGCAGTTGTTGAGGTAGATTCAGTGGAGCTAATGAGTGTGTTATGTGCTTAATGATGGAGCAGATTTGAGAACATCTCAAAAATCTATCTCTGCCTTCCTTTTGTTGAAAACACCTTGTGCATAGTTTCAAAGAAATTCATTTACTTATATAAGTTAGGGTCGTAACATAATGAAATCATTGTTTCTGGCCCTTAATTCCTAAACAATTTAATTGAAAAACCACAAAAATCAATCTCTGCCATCCTTTGTAGTATGGAACCTTCACTTAAATAGACAAGTTATTGTCCTGATATTGTGGAAACGTTGTTTTTAAGGTTACAGACCACCAATTCAACCAATGAGCATTTGGAACGTACGCAAAAATAGTCCTACGCAGAAATTACCCCTGTTCCTCATAGTGCTGTGAAAAAAGTTCTCATCTTATTTTAAAAATTTAAACAGTTTCTGAAAGGAAAAACATTTCTGTACATTTTAAAGGTGCATTTTGCTTCTTGTAATGTGAAGCCTAATCTCCATAATGATTTTTAAATATACCCCTATCTTGTGAAAACACTGGGATTTCCCATGCTATTTATAGACCCTTCACTTCCGCTGACCAGTACTGCACTGCAAGTCTGCTAACCCCACATGCCATTCTGAGGATTGTGAGCTGACATATGTAGAATCATGCTGATATATAGTCATCTGCAGGTTAAAGTTAAGGTAAAGTCCAGAGAAGCCATTGAATATTGTGAAATTAGCATAGAACCCTATGGGAAGTGGAATTAGTGGTTTTTAGCCTTAATCATTTTTTATGTTGTTACCAAAAAGTTGATATTTTTGGGAGATGTTCATAGCCTTATGCCCCACCTTTAATACCCTGAATGTTTCAGCCCTAAATATTTTTTCCAGTACTCATAACAACTTCAGGTGATATATTTTATTTATATGTTAAAATGATGGAGGATTGAGATACACAATGTGGAATATGAACAAAAAATAATTGGGAATAAAACTCGAAAATATAACCATAAGCTCTACACACAACAAATTAAAACATTAAGGGAAGTAAATCTTGAAGTCAGTGATATGTTTGCATGGTAGTTAATTTTATCAAAGCCTATCAAGCATTCCACTGAAACATAATGAAATAAATCCAAGTTACTTAGATGCTTAAATTATATTTATGTTAAAAGGTTTATACAAATGTACAATTGATTTTTAATAATTATGGCCTTACCCTAGATCTACCTCCTTAAGTTGCGTGTGCTGTAGGTATACCCCGCATTGTACAGGAAAGATGATCATATAGTGTCCATAACTCCTTTCAATTCACAAGTTCTGTGGTCAAAATGAGATATTTTCTTATTAACTTTATACATTTTTGTTCAGTCAAAGAATTATATAAAATATAGGTTTAATTTCAGCCCTATTTTGTCTTGGACTTGATTATGAACCATTAATGTTTCAAGCTGATTCAATTAACAGTTATTTTAATAAACAGTAGACAAAGAAGAAAAATGCATGGATTAGGCTGGTGTCTTCTAATGCAACATCTATATTCTTTTGAAGACCTGTTGGTTAACAGACCAATTTTTATTCCCAATTATGAAAATATTTTTTTCCTATACCATATATGCACTCCCTAGTTCAGTCCTTTTATCAGGCTTATCTTCCTTGAATCAGCCAAACACATACATTGAAATAATTTACTAACTAAGACATTTTATTGTGGCATGGATTTATAAAGACAGTAATATCTTAACCCATTGAGATTTTTAATATAATATTTATTTCAAATGTTTCCTTGTTGGACAAATATATTTTTTTTAGAAATAACATAAACAAAAGAATTATCCTTTTCCATGACTCATTGAATGGGGAACCAGACCATATCTGGTCCAAGGCTGTCTAAATTAGGGAGTGCATACTAGCAACAGGATCATTAATTAATTTGTAAGTATTGATAAAATCTGTTTCTATGTACATAATATATCACATTCATGTAAAATGTATATAAACAAATACAAATATAGACATTTGTATAAAACACAACCATGGCAACAAGTTAACAACCAATCAAAATAAATCTTAGGTAAAATTTGACAACCTATCAACAAACTGACCAATCAACATCGAGATAACATTTGATCATTTGCAGCACATTTTGAATATTCATAAAGTAACAAATCAAACAACAAACCACTCAGCAGTAACTTTGACATGACCTTCAACCCTTATACTGACATAAAAAAAAACACTAAACTGTCATTAAATTCAGAAAAAAAATAAAAGTCCACAAACAAAAAAGTTTGTCATTTAAAAAATCCTCTTGTAACTGCTTGACTTGGATAAACAGATGCAATTTGAATACATTTAGATGTCTGTAAATTCAGAAAGTAATGAATATGACTTTTATTACCAAGTTTTCAAGTTACACAAAATGAAGATAACGAAAAATTCCCTTAAAAAACCCTTACTCTAATACTAAAAAATCTAAGATAGAATTACTGATATTTTTTCCCCAGTATTTTCTGAATTTACAGTAACCCCCCTCCCCCCACACACACTTTTTTTACAAAATTTTTACCCAAAAAAATCAACTCATTAGAAGTTAAGATTTAACTCATCAAAGTATACCTTAAAAATCATTCCACTGAAATATAGATGCATATTATGTACAGCAGTTTTTAGAATACACCTTTGGCACATTATTGTTTATTTACAAGTGAAAGCCAACATACTTTCATCTTGAACAAGGTATTTTATCATACTTCACATAAAAATTACATTCATGTACACCACAGCTCATAGAAATGTTTTATGCTTCACTGATTCACAGAGAATACTAATACTTAAAAGTGCAAATAAACTGGCATGTTCTAGGGCACCCCTTGGATAGGAAATAGAATTGGCCCAGTGTCCTGAGGATAAAAATACAAAATAACATACATGTATATCACTCTTCTGATCAAGTCTAGATGGTCAAACTGTTAGGCCTTTTTACCCACATACCAAAAATGTAAGGATTGGTGAAAAGTAAAGAGACCATGGAAGGCAAAAAAATTATCCTCCTTTCAACATTTCTAACAATTTTCCCCTGCGTTTTAACTATAAACAATTTACCTCACTCAAAATTTTTGTTTTGTTTTTTTCAGAGACATTTCTTTGTTATATTATAGGTACATAGTGTATAATATGAACTATCATCCCGTTCCACTGTGAAAGGTGGATATTGCAAAGTCAACATGAGCTGTAGTGTATTTCATGCAGAGACTTGACTTTTGCAGTATTTTTTTTACATTATATCAACTCAATTTTTGACAAGTAAATAAATGTTACATGTTAATACAAGTTTGTTTTAATCTGAAGTAAAAACTATACATTACCAACCAGAATTACAAGAACGAAATAAAAGGAAATATTAAAAACTTAAAAACTCAAAAAAAAAAAAAAATGAAGATGTATCAAAGGATTGTTCACAATGCTTGCTGTTTTCACCATTTTTATGAATTACAAATAAATGCTACTCTACATAATCTCCTACGTACAAAAATCTATAACAAATATTTTGATCATGATTATAATGTACCCTAGTTAAAGCAGTAATCGCTATGTGTACAAATCTTGAGTATTTTTCTTTCTTTATGATAACTGAAGTCTGTGAATGAATTATATAAAAAAAGGGGGCAATTCAGGCATGTTTATATATATAAGATAGCTCATCAGTTGTGAAAAAGAGTTTTAGCAATATTTCCAGGCCAAAATACCAAACCATTTAGATTTTTTTCTGACCATTTAAGGTCTAATGGAAAAAACAAACAAATTATCAACTTAAAACCAACCAAATTAAATATCAAATGTTCACAACCACGCTTAAAAATAGGAGGAGAAGGTACATTCAGTACCATTCTGTGTACCACCTATTTCCGTAGAGGAAGCAATAAATATACATGTAGTACCATTCAAAACAACTACTATTTTTATCTTACACAGAGGAAGCAGTACATTAAGTACCATTCTGTGCACTATGTATTTCTATTGTACAAAGAAGAAGCAGTATAAGTTTAGGGATGCATTCAAACAAAGTAAATATCCCCATTAAGCCTGTTGGTCTATACATTTGAAAATCATTTTGAACCTTAGAAAGGTGATATTATTCTTTGTACTGAAAGGTCTGACTGTAGGATACAGGGTTTAAAATCTGAGGTTTCATTCAAATGCTCAAGTTCTCCAAGATGCTTTGTATTTGTGCCGTATTCAATAAAAATACCAAACCCCTCCAAAAAAGCAATGACAATGGTAATAAATGACATCAAATATAGATAACCAGTGACCTAGTATTGCTCTTAAGTTATGTAATCCTATTTAAAGCTTCCAAACCAAGAAGTAGTATGATTCTGTGTAATGATTTCTATTTATAGTTTCCTAATCAGGAAGTAGTATGATTCAGTGTTATGTAATTCTATTTATAGCTGCCTGTTAAAAGAGAACCATGATCTTAGTAGCATGATATAAATGGACAAAAGAAAAAGGGATAATTTTTATATGTCTTAAAGATAATAATAAAGTATAAATGTCAAAGAAAAATAGTATACCAGCAAAAATTATTTTTAAAACTATAAAACACTTATCATTTTTTGAAACCACGAAAATTGATACCTGCAAATAAGTTCACTTAACAGAATCTGCCAAAAATAATCAATCGCGAAAATCAATATATTTACAATATTCAGAGGGTAATCTAAAAATGTTCACTACATAAGCCAAAAAAACGAAATTGGTATATTTACATCCAACTTCACAGAAAATAAAGGGCTGGTGGAAGGATTTTCTTTTTTTTCCCTCACCAAATACTTGCTATCCTAATTTAAGCTATGTGAAGAATAAATATGTTCAAAATCCATAGCCACATCGCTTTAGTCACTGAAGAATGAAAATTTGCGTGTTATAGTACCTCAATACTAGAAATTAATCTTTTTATCTATTGTTGTCAATTTTTTAAGGGCGGGAGGGGATGACAATCTAGTAATTAGTTTTATTTGGCCTAATGATATTCACAAAGCAATAAGTTTCTGACCATGAAATTTTACAAAGAACTGAACGTGTTTAATCAAACTTGAAGTTCAAGTTAGAGAAGAGAAGAGAAGATATTACAAGTATTTCTGTGACTTGGAAAATACGATCAATACTGTGTTTGGATAACTATCCCTTGTCAATGACATAAATTTTGAATTTTACAGAACTTTGTCTTCTGATTTTGTTCGGGAAAATGAATGACAAAAATAATCACTTGTGACAAAAAAGTACAAAAAAGTCCAGATAATCGCAAAAACCCAATAAATGTACAATTCACTGTGGCAGATCTTCAAAAACAGCGAGTCGACAAGTTGTGAGATGAAACTGACATCTGTAATTAGTACTGGAAGTGACATCATTAGAAATGGTCGACAAGAACCGAGACTTTACTTTTACCGACCCTCCCCTGGGAGACACCTTCTGTACCAGCTAAATTCATGTTCTGCCACTGGGTAGGTTGACCTGTCAAAAATAAATTAAAACTAGAAAATCTCCGAGCAAATCTCACTAAAGGATATCAATTTCTCCCTACTTAAGTATCCACATGGTTAAAACATAAATTAAGTTGACAAACAGGAAGTTGATATTTTTCCAGTCTGAAATCTAATTCTACAATATGCATGCCTATATATAAAGATTCATTCAAATTAACAAGTGGCAATGATATAAAGTTATAGAAAAAAACTGCAATAAAAAAGTTGTGGACAACTGAACATATAGATATCATGGTTTCTATATACCCCCTGCAAAACATGAATCACATTGTTTTGTTTGACATCTTTGTTTCAACAATTCATTAACACATAAACAATCCCTTATAGCAGTAGTCTATTTTTAACAACAGTGTCCTTGACCCTAAACTTTCTTATCTTAAAATATATGGAGTCAATTATATTATCAATATACAATTTACTACCAGAAAGTCTATCAGATCAAGTTTCATTAAAATCTATCTACTAAAATCATGTCAGTTTTTGACCTTGATCTACTGTCCTTCATATATGTATGAAAAGGTTATTCTAATCCTAAAGTTTTAACCCCTTTTTCTTATGGAAGTCTGGCAGATTTCCATATGAAATTATTTGTTGTATTTAAATACATTTTATTCTTGTTTTTTTTAAATTCTCTCCAAAGAATTTGAATTAATTTGGATTGTAAAAAATAACAATAACAAAAACATCAAAAATAAATATCTACAAATGAAAACATTTTCAATTTACAAATAATAAGCTTATTGAGAGATCTCAATTGAGGGTTGGAGGGGGGAAGGGTTTAAATGCAACATTTTTTTTTGCAATTTAATGGATACACACAGAGGCCTCACCTGAGGGGGAATTATTACCTGAGGGAGAATCACTTGACTTGAGAGCAAATGACCAACTTTCTGGATTAACAGAGGCACAGTGAGGAAGCTGCAATTCCACTGGTTGTAAAAATTTCAGTCCATGTGGGCCACACATAACAAGGGGAGATAATAATGTTTCTCCTGAAATGATGAGAAATAAACACTGTTAAATTATAACATCAATATTTTATATTATTCTTAGAATACTTTCTTATACCATGAAACATGTCTTAACTGAAGCCTTGAAACTGACAAATATCTCAGGGGTTTAAAATAGTGCTGGTCCAGGACCCTGAATTTCTGACTGATGTAGGACCATTTCATTTACCTTAGTCCTACCATACATTATTCAAGGACTTTTAACTCCTGGTCAACCTTCCATTTAGGTTGCAAAAAACTCCAAGAACTTTTAATCTTGAAAGTAAATTAGAACTCCTGCATCTGAAATAGATACCTGCTTAAGGAGGTAGACCTTGGGTAAGGGACACAACTCTTAAAAATCATTGGAACGTTTGTATTCAGCATTTAACATCAATCTTATGTAAGCACCAATTCTGCTTGGATTCATTTTATTCTGCTTCAAACAAAAGCTTGAGAGGCTTTGGTGAAATTGAATATAATACAAACATATCACTGAGTTCATGAGTTATGTCCCTTACTCTAGGTAGACTCCTTAAGTCTTAACATGTATCAGTTAAAATTAAATGAGTTTTACTTTGTGCTATAACCCTGGTTCCCTTGATTATTCTTCAACAAATCCTTTGGTATAACAATCTACAGTTTTTAGTGATTTCAATATCTTCATGTACAAATGGATTTGAAGTTGCAAGCATTGTTGTGCTTCCTAGGTATACTGCCACATGTACAGGAAGTTGACATTGAATAGCAACCACTATCTCCTACCAAGTATGATCCATCTATATAAAGTCCCATATTTTAAAAGTTTTAAAATAAATCAATCCAAGACAGATATAATGAAACTGTAATGAACAGAATGACAGATGGAAAGATAATTCTAATACATGTACTGTGAAAGTACTATAATTTGTGGATACCAATTTTCGTGGATTAAGGAAGAAACACAAGTTTATGGATTCTTGGATTCATGGTTTTGAGGTTTGCATTATACACATTAATGTGATTCTCCTTTTCATTGGGAATCAAATTTGTGGTTTGGTCTACCCATGAAAACCATGGAAATTGGTAACCCACAAACAATAGTACTTTCACAGTATACAATCCACTCATAAGAAAAAAAAAAGGAGTAATTGTATTTTTTCAATATTCATACCTTTTTCTTTATCCAGGGGAGGTAATATGTTATTATCACGACAAACTTTGAAGTATATTTCCTGCTGAACACCCTCAGGAATGGCTCCAGCAGGAATTACAATACTGACTCCAGTCTCTGGTGATTCCAATATCCCACCATTATGGTCAAATGAACCACGTGCTGTTGCTACTACTGTATGATTCTCATCTAACTGGGCGTCATTATTGAATCTGTAGTATATATATCAAAGAACAGTCTAAATGACCTTCACTATTGAAGAGGAGTTTAAGTTGGAAGAATCAGTCTACATGTAGCTTCTGTGAGGTAACACAGTCAAAAATAAAATAGGACTCAGCTTGTGGGAATAGTATAAAACAAGGTCTGTTCCACTGGATTATTTTTTTTTCATACTGAAATGTGTGAAATGTACCCTAAAATGCATCACGAAAAGCATAATCAATCAATCAACCATAAGAACCATGCATATTTAGTGAAAGAAATTCATTAAAAAAATTTAGAGATTTGTCTTGTAGACAAAGTAAATTAAAGTCATCTCATAGATCAAGCAGACAAAGATTCTCAATATGATTGGTTATTGTTCCTGTTATACAGTAGATATTTCATACATTTTTAGACAACAGAGTCTAATCTAAAAGGAAAAAATGAGCAAAAACTTCTCGTTGTTTGTGCTGATTTCTCCCATTTGTCTTTGACAGGGGGAAGCTATTTTTATGGATTTATACATAGACACTTATGTCAAAATTATTATTTTTCAAACAGACTTGTCATCAATGTCTAGGCCCTGGGACGAGTGTACAGACCCTGCTTTGTAACAGTAAAAAATGCTGAGCAGTATTTTTTATTATACTAGCTCTGGGAAGCCACAACCCACAGGTAGACATGTCATCCAGGTGTTCTATCATCTATACCAGAGACATGTCATCCAGGTGTTCTATCATCTATACCAGTGTGTGATAGAATAGCAGTAAGTCTTAAGTGTGACTTCTTGAAAAAACCTACAACCTCCCATAAACCAGCAGGCCGAAATGACTTTTCTTAATAAAACCTTTTATTCAAAATATATTTGAGCTGCTGAAATAAGTTATCTCCCTTAAAAATAAAAAAAATTAATTCCATTCGTCTGGTTTTTCCCACCACCTGAAGACAGAATAAATGAAACTTTTAGTGAATTTCAATCCTCTAATACATAATATTACAAATAAGTTAAATTTGGACCAATAAATATATAAAGTCAATATAAAAGTCCAGCACCACTATGATAAAAGTCTGGCAAAAAAATTGATATTTTTAGTTTTACACAAAGGAGAAAATTTAGAGATTCTGTCTGGAAATCAGTGGACTAATTTTGTGTACACTTAAATTATCCCTTCATGTTCTTTTACAATAGCTACTTAAATTGTTCAACACAATATTACAAAATTGAGGTTTTATACAGAGTTATCTGCCCTTGAAATGTTCATTTTCAGGGCATAACTCAAGTTACCAAAGTGATGTGGGAAATCTTGTCTTTACTCCTTGAATCTGAAGCATAAATACATGTAGTCAAATAAAAATTTCAAATAGTGTTTTTTTTTTTTATACCATGTTTTCATCCACTACCTGCTTCTAGCAGGGACTGAGACTTAAGATAATGGGCATTATATATTTTCTTAACAAAGCATACAAGTGATACATGTAGCATAAAAATATTCCACATGATGTTGTTAGTATTAAAACATTCCACATGATATTGTCAATATCAAAATATTCCACATGATATTGTTAGTATCAAAATATTCAAAAGTAACTATTTATCTTTTTATTTCTACAGCACTGTAAAAAATCAATTCAACACTGGTTATTATGAACTATACTTAAGGGGTAACACAACGCCTAAGGGAAATAACTCAATAAAAATCAGCAAAACGCTTTATTTTGTAACATTCTGATATCAAGCTCAAAACATCTCAGTGATCCAAAGTGTCATTGATAAAGCTATCATATGTTCATTGATTTTTTTCCAAAGCAACAATATCATTATTGTGGTTAAAATTTCTTGAGATTACCATATTTTGCTTCTTTTATCAAAAGAACAACACTGAATAAAATTTCAAGAATTTTTTATAAGCTAAGTAACTTTTAGAGAAAATATTAGGAACCCACTTAAGGAGGTTGACCTAGGGTAAGGGACATAAGTACTGAAATCAGTGATATATTAGTATCATATTCAATTTCACAAAAGATACTTTGATGCTTACATGAGATTGATGTAAAATGCTGAATACAAACGTTTTGATTGGTAAGAGTTGTGTCCCTTACACCAGGTCTATCTCTTAAATAAGGAAGCCCGCATGATCAAATTTATCATTGGTATACCATCATTTTTTTTTCAACTTATCATATCAAGAGATGTAAAATACAGATATTTGACAAATTGTAGCAAAATCGTTTGTAAAGTTTTTTTCAATAATCTTCATTAAAATACCTTAAACTAAACTCTGAAGTATTGAACAAGATACAATAATTCTAGCTGTATCATAATATTCTTGAGTTTTCCAGTTATTAAAAAAAGGTCTTAGAGGTTTTAGTGATGGACATATATGCTGAATAACATAGATGCTTGAGTACATGTAGCAGATCACGAAAATTAAGGATTTGTGTGGAAGATCTCAAAACGCTTTGAGTCAGATATACATAGTGAAAACTAAGGAATTTCAATGGAGGATCTCAAAAAGATTTGAGTCTGATACATGCTGAGTAAAATTGAGGATTTTAGATACAGTTCATGAAAAAGTTTCGGGGATATATCTGTAATTGTCAAAATTGAGGATTTCAGAAACAGACACCAAAAGCTTCAGGGATATGTATCTTTGCCGAGCAAAACTGAGAATTTCTGACAAGGATCCAGAAAAGCTTCAGGGATATATCTGTAATGGGTTAGATAGAGGATTTCACAAAAGGATCCAGAAAAACTTCAGGGATATATCTGTAATGGGTTAGATAGAGGATTTCACAAAAGGATCCAGAAAAACTTCAGGGATATATCTGTAATGGGTTTGATAGAGGATTTAAAAGGCAGATCAAGAAAAGCTTCAGGGATATTCTTGTACATACATCTGTAATAGGAAAAATTGAGGATTAAAAAAGTGGACCTTGAGAAGCTTTAAGGATACATCTGTATAGGGCAAAATTAAGGATATCAAGGATATAAATAAAAATATAAATAAACATATAAATATACATAAACTTCAAGATCATCCATGTGCATTAATCTGTAATGGGCAAAATTGAGGACTATAGAGGAAGATATCGAAAAGCTTAAAGGAAATACCTGTAATAGATAAAATTAAAGGTTAAAGTAGTGAATCTCGATAAAGTTCAAGGACAGATATTTGTTAGGTAAAACCCAAAGAACAGTAGGAAAGGTATGAATCACCCTAAGTTGGAAGAGAGTGACCCCTGTAACCCCAGAGTTGGAAGAGAGTGACCCCTGTAACCCTAGAGTTGGAAGAGAGTGACTCCTGTAACCCTAGATTTGGAAGAGAGTGACTCCTGTAACCCCAGAATCACACACTGTATTGAGTAGATATTAGGAAGAACTCAGGTTAGAAGAGACAACTTTCACATTCACTTCCGTTAGTGCAAAGTTCTTCAATGATATTGAGGTCAACGTAAGATCAGGTGACTTGGTAATGGGAGCCAAGGGAAAAGAAACTTTAATTAATTACCATCTGAAATTTATTTTAATGATACATATATTTTAGAAACATTTTCGATAATGTTCGGAGACTTCTTCCTGGAGACTTATTCCCAAATAACTATTACTGTTCTTGTAGTCTCCGATATCCTGTCTGGTATAAAACAGTAAACCAGTTTTCATCACATTCATACAACAGTAAACCAGTTTTTATCAGATTCATAAAACAGTAAACCAGTTTTCATGTAAATGGCGAATGTGAAAGTCATCTATTAATGGTAAAAGGAAGAGACATGGAAATCACACTGAATTAGTATAAAACAAACTTGGATCAATTAGGTACTTCCCCGTCTAAGAATCAGGCAAAATGTATAGAAGGTGAGGCACATAAAATAAAAAAAAAACACACAGATTTTATTTCATTAAGTTTTTATACCTGATAATCTTTAGAAAAAAGCATCAAACTGTTCGTAAAAATTTGCCTTGTAAAGATTTTGATAGGCCAAATTTAGTTAAAATTTACTACAGAAAAATGGCAGGAAAATGTTCGTGTACATTTTCCTTATATAAGCAGAACAAAATATCTACATAACAGAGGGTTCAGGATAAATTTAAAGAGCTCATCAGTTGTTTTCCAGATGTATTTCATATATTTGAGCAAAAAAAGACCAAATTGAGAATTATGGTGTGCATCCATGCCAGATTCTTACACAGAATGGTACTCAAAGGATGAATGTATGCCTAAATAATTCTTCTGTAATGTTTATGTTACATGTACAAGGATTTATGATGTGAATTTCACAATTGACCCTTTTATGCATTTATGCATGTAGGAATAACACCATATGGCGGTTTATTTCCCTGTAAAATACAGCACTTTGTAGGCATAAAAGTATATGAAAAGTTTTCATAGATAAATATTACAGATGGTGAGAAATGTATTGTATTGTAAACATGGATTCTCTTAAGTGATTATATTCACAAGCATCAATTTTCATGGTTTCAAAAAGAGTTAATAATAACCTGAACATGACTTGACTGAAGATTAGAATCAGCATGAGCAGGTGGAAAAAAAATGCTATTTTTTGCATGCAGTAGTGTGCTGTGTGAAACATTCATCCTTTAGGTTGGTCAATATCATGCTTTCTGCAACACACAGTGAGCTGCAAACACTTCTTACCCTTCTATCTTATAATCAGTCTGAGGCTGATTCTCATTAGACAGAGTTTCAGAGGGTGTAGTCTCAGTGGGCCGAGTCTCAGAGGGTGGAGTCTCAGTGGGCCGAGTTTCAGAGGAAGGAGACTCAGTGGGAGTAGACGCAGGCTTGTCACAAGACTGAACAGGAAGTTGTGATGCATTGTGGTTAGTAGAGGTGCCCTCACCAGTAGTGACAGGTTCAGAACTGTAGAGATGTTACCACTTATAATACAGTATTCAAGATTAAAAGAAAGAGGTGTTGGAGGAGACATATAACTTAAAATTTACTGAAGTTTAATTGCTACATAAAATACTTCCCAGGGTACAGCTAGATACAACTGCAGACGAAACCTGAACAGTTTTAATTTCAGTTCAGTTTAATATTTGACACTGGATAAGAATCTGACCATAACAAAAGTTATCCTTTTTGTCCCTTAATTGCTATATGGTACAAGTCACAACCCCTGAAAATCAATCCCAATATCATTTTTGTGGTATGGCATCTTTTGGTAGAATTTCAAAATCAAGTAATTGTCCAGAAATCAGGAAAACCCTTGTTTCTGGTTCCTTTTGGACCCTATTTTTTTCTAAACAATATAAATCACAAAATAAAACCCAGTCTTCTTTTTGTGGCATTGCACCAAGTGTTTAAAGAGATTTTACTCAAATATTGTTTCTATCCACTTAAGTACCATTCTGTGTAAGAATCAGGCAATGAGTGGCTTCATTTCTTGATTTGTGTTCTTTTAGCCTCAAATATATTCAAATACATCTTGAAAACAACTGAAAAGCTATTTAAATTTATCCTGAAGCATTGGTGATGTAGATATTTCTTGACCGCTCATATAAAGAAAAAGTTTAGGAAATTTTTCATGCCATTTTCCATAGTGCATTTCAACTAAATTTGAACTTTACAAATACTTTGACAGTTATTTCCTGAGGTTATGCCACACCTTATACACATTTTGCCTGATTCTTAGACAGAGAAGTACTTACGGCCTGTATGTCCTAATTGGTTCAAGTCACGACCCACAATACAGAAATGAAATGTCTACAGTCAATGGCAACAGCATAAAACCAGTTTTTTTGTGGTCATATAAAGATGAGTGCATCATAAGTATTTTTCTTGAGTTGAAAGATGAGATTGTCAATAAATAAATCTGCCTGAAAAGTCAATAACATAATTACTACAGAACAATTTGTCGCTCAAAATAAAATAAGCTTAAATCTAGTCTAAAGCGACAAGACACTTTACAACATGAACATCATGAAAAGTCTATAACATCTTGAAAACTGAAAAAAAAATTTACCTGTAATTCTTCAAGGGTCCATTTGATGACAGAACTTGGCCATGGGGTGTGTCTGACTTCCCAAAGGTAGATAACTGTGGTTTTCTGTAGGCTTCAAATGCACTACCCCTGTCATCACTATCTGCATCTTGAGATCCTCCCCTGAATAAAATATGTACTTTGAGATGTTCATATTCTGAAGGTCATCCACTGCGAAAAATAAACTCTTGTTGAAAATGTCTTTTGAGATTTTCCAATGAAGAAATAAACATGGAGAAATTATCTTACTCGTACCTTTCCTGTAGCATTATCTATCTTAACAGCCGGTGTAATTTCTGGATGGTCACATGATAAAAAATGGCAGAAATATGTTTTTAATGTATTATGGAAATCTTTGTCTGTTATGAAAGAAAACCTTGTAGTAGCCAAAAAACATTGTATGATTTTGTGTTGTGTTGACTACTCGCGATTGGATTAAACCACTCGTCCAAATAATTCAAGCAGCAATATGCAAATGAAGAAAAATTCATCCACCAATGATAACAATAGTTGCAGAATGACGTTGAGACTAGTATAGCTCTATCAATGATGCTACGCATGCTAAGTGCTAATTTGACCTAGACAGTTCAATTGCACCACCAGGGAGTGTGTACATTTGACCTGGATGCCAAGACAAAAATAGATTTCATCAAGTAACCACAGAATGATTTCCAAAAAAACTTACCGGGTAGAAGTAATATAATTCAATACAAAGATTCAATTTTTTTCCCCATAATGTAGATTATCAAAATTGTACAAAAATGTTATAAGGTCCAGTAACTGTCTATGATTATTTAGACATTCAATAGATCTGTTGAAGGGATTCGGCTTACCCCTCACCCTCCAACAGAATCTTCTGACTGTCTTAATAATCATAGACGGTCACCTGGGAGCTTAAAACTTATAATACCACTATGACCTTCATTATTGTTTTTTACTTAATCTGTAATATGTTTGTATCATATTCAATTTCCCCATTGACTTTCAAGCTTTCCTTTGAAACAGAATGAAATCAGTCCAAGTTACTTTGATGCTTACATAAGATTGATGTAAAGTTGTGAATACAAACGTTACAATTATTTGTAACAGTTGTGTCCCTTACCCTAGGTCTAGCTTCTTAAGATGAAAAAAAGCCTGACAAATTCAAATGTAAAAATGGAAAATACTTTTTCAGATGATAATTTTGTATTTATAATTGTATTCTGATATGATGTGCTTAAAATCTCTTTAGTCCACAGCCGTGGTAAAACAGAGATAAACATATGACCAACATTGTAGACATACAACAGTGTTTTTCCCTGACAGATTTAACCAATATCACATAATTTTGCATTTTCTGCAACACTAGGCTGCGTCCTATCAATAATATAAAAAAAAACTAGCTCAACTGGTTGATTATATCTAATATAAACAAAACCATGACATTGGGATTCCTTAATGAAGCAATATCTTTAGCTCTGCTCTAATTTGTCATGCAGAAAACGATGTGTCCTCATTTCTGCCCTGTGTCATGCAGAAAACTATGTGTAGTCAATTCTCCCGTTTCGTGCAGAAAACTAATCTTCCCCTGTGTCATGCAGAAAACTATATGTAGTCTATTTTCCCCAGTGTCATGCAGACAAAATATATTGTACACTTCTCCCAAGTGTCATGCAGAAAAAAATATGTGTACATTTCTGAACTTCTCCCCTGCATTATGCACAAAACCATGTGTGTATTTCCCCTTTGCCATGCAGTGCGAAAATAAATGTTTTCTCTCCTCAATGTGAAGCATTTGTATTCTCCCACAACCATGACCTTTAACCCTTAAACAAGACTATTTGAGGCCATCCATGGGAAATTAAGTTAAACAGTAAACATTGATTAAATAAACTGTTTTGTAGGATGCTGTTGTTGTTCTCTGACTAGAAAAGAAAATGCCACCAACTTACCATGGAGTAAAAACCTTAAATTACCTCCCTTTGGAGTCATTCATTAAAAATGACAATTCTTCAAGTATATCTTTATATGATGCCCAACTTATGTAAGATCTGCAACTTTAAGCCAAATTGCTTCCATATTAAGCAGACAGTAGGGTATGTTGGTGTAGTTTAGATGTTCTGTCATACCCCACCATCATTTTGATATGGAAAATTTGACCTAGACGGACCTCATCAGTAGAAAAAAGCTAATAGTAACATGTAGCAGTGGTGGATCCAGAGGGGGTGCAGGGTGTTGGCTCGCCCAATTTTATTGGAAAATTTGTCATTTTCATGTGTAAAATTGACAAAAAAATGGCAAAAAATATTCCAGCACTCCCTTTTCTCAAGAAATCACAGCTGGCACACCACCTTTTCTAAGTTTCTGAATCCACCCAAATGTAGGAAAATTATCTGTACAAATCAAATTCTTTTGTTCTTCTAATGCAACTTTATTTTGAAAATGGAACCTCCCTTTTGTGGTATGGAATCTATTACATGCAGTAATGGTAAGTACTGGTTGCAATCTGTACATTGATAAATATCTCACAGAATTTTTTCTTCTCCAATTTCCAAAAGATAAGGGCCATAACTCCCAAAACTTCCTAATTAAATCTTCTGGTAGAATTTTGTCGAGATCCATTATTTAATATTGAAATTACTGCATGGAAACCAACTATCTTGGGGCATTTCAGTGATGACACAGATAACAACAGTACCCAGGGGTTCAAATTAGCTTTCAAATGTGACAAATCTAGGAGTCTCTCAAATTTCAAAATCAAAGACGCACTAGAAGAAAGCACCTCAATAAAATGTCAACATAAAGAGACAGAAGGTCCAAAATTTAGAAAGAAATTTTAAGGTCCATAAATTGAGGGCACTAGACCCTGGATTACTGCTTTGTTGAACTCATGAGTACCATACAATATTACCACAAAAGATTCGCGATTGGCCTCTTATTACCCAAAATTTTTCTGAGATTATCAAAATGCCTCATAAAACCTTATTTTATTTGTTCATTGCACATTGTGAAGTCATGTGACATTAATAAAAATAAAATGCTGTATCATATGAAAAGACTTAAAACCCCTTGGATGGCCTCTTATTACCGTAAATCTTCCTGAGATTTTGATCGTGTCTCATAAAATCCCGGAGTAATAAGTTTAGCATAAGACGACAGTGTTCTCAACTGCCTCTCAGTACCCGTCCAACTTTTACGGAAATCTGCCCGCCTTAATTCATCATCAGTTCTGAAAAGTTTTCATTAAAATTATGACTGATTGATAGAAGTGCAGTGTCTGTCCATTTCATGCTGACTTGCATAGCCCTTTCTGATAAAAATAGTAAGGTGCACAAAAACAATAGTAATTGGAGATAAAAAAAAAACAGTAAGGTCTTTACAACTATATTAAGACATAGTTTTGCTTCATGTTTTTTTTCATATTAAAATGAAAATGAGCATTGGTACAACAGTTACAGAGCAATATTAAAAAGATGGAACTCAACTGAAAATAATTAAGAAAATCAGGAAGTTTGCCAAATCGTAACGAATTTCACAACTGTAATGGCAAAAAAAATGGCCTAGTCGTGAGCCCAAATCGTAAGAGTATGCAACTCTGTTTCATGCAAATGGTTGAGAATATTTGATCAATCCAACAGATCTTTGTAGAAGACAGAAGTCAGACTTCTGAAGTCTAAAAATAGATCCTACTTTATAGAAGACAGAAGTCAGACTTCTGAAGTCTCAAAATAGATCCTACTTTATAGAAGACAGAAGTCAGACTTCTGAAGTCTCAAAATAGATCCTACTTTATAGAAGACAGAAGTCAGACGTCTGAAGTCTAAAAACAGATCCTACTTTATAGAAGACAGAAGTCATGCATTTCAGGATGAGAATGACTGACCAATCAAACAGACCCTGCCTTGTACTAGTCTGACACACTAAGCCAATCAAACAGACCCTGCCTTGTACTAGTCCGACACACTAAGCCAATCAAACAGACTTTGCCTTGTACTAGTCCGACACACTAAGCCAATCAAACAGACTTTGCCTTGTACTAGTCCGACACACTAAGCCAATCAAACAGACCCTGCCTTGTACTAGTCCGACACACTAAGCCAATCAAACAGACTTTGCCTTGTACTAGTCCGACACACTAAGCCAATCAAACAGACCCTGCCTTGTACTAGTCCGACACACTAAGCCAATCAAACAGACCCTGCCTTGTACTAGTCCGACACACTAAGCCAATCAAACAGACCCTGCCTTGTACTAGTCCGACACACTAAGCCAATCAAACAGACTTTGCCTTGTACTAGTCCAACACACTAAGCCAATCAAACAGACCCTGCCTTGTACTAGTCTGACACACTAAGCCAGATCTTTCATTGGCAAGCTTACAGAAGCAACAGCCTGCAGGTATGCATGCACCCCACTTGAACACATTATTCTGAATTTCTGACTACGAGCCAACCAGTTGTCACTCTTTTACCTTAAATACTGAGTGCTCGTCAGATTAGCAAAGACTACCAATTTTAAAGTCTATGGTGCGACTTGACCTGGGATTGAACCTTTGACTTGCTGCTCTAAAGGCAAGCAAGCTACCTCAAACCACCATGCTGTTCTCTTAAAAAGACACTGGATCAAGGCAACCATGGTGTACATATTTTTAACATAAAGGACAGTTTTCTCATGGGGATTCATAATACAGCTCCTTCCATGCTTTTTTCTGTTTGGTACAAATGTATTAAAATTTGTATGATTTTCAAGATAGTATGGATAGATTCACAAGCTGTAGAGTATAATTTGCAACAAATATGCATAAAAAATACAAAAATCAGTAAAAAAAACCAAAAAAAACACCCCTGTGATACTAAAAAAGATTCAAGAAACTGAAACCAATCTATAATCTAAGGGAGGTAATAAAGGGGAGATAACTTAAGGCAGTCATGACTGATCTATTCTTTATTAATCTTTACATCTTTAAACTTTATACAGATATACTTTATTTGTACAAGATCTAACAAGAGAAATTAAGTAAAATAATGCTTCCTTATTCTTTCAATTATATAATTAGTAAAAATAGAGAAAAACTTTGTAAATCTGTCAAAATGTTTGATATGTATAAACATGTCAAATATATAAATCATTGTTGAAAAATATATACAACATAAAGAATGTAATATATAAAAAAAATATCGCAAGTTTCATAAATGCCATCAAAATTTTGATTGCTACAATAAAATTATATTTTCCTTTTCCACTAAAAATTGAAAAAAATGTACTTGCATAGAAAGTAATATTGACAAAATATTTTATAAATCTATCTATATACAAGTTATTACCTTTATTCAATAGAAAATTATAAACTGACATGTAAATAATAATAAAAAAAAAACTTTTTTCAATTACTCTTCCTGATAAAAAATATGGTTGCCATCTATGTTTCTATAAAAATTATAGAATTTTGAACATTACTTGACAAATGCTATTTCATTTACATGTACCAAGGAAGACAAAAATATATAATGCCATTGAAAAAAATGTACAACTACATGTATCTTTATCTGAAAAAAAAAATCAAGAATTAAATCTTATAAAAATAATGAACTCTACCAAATTTTATAAAAATGTGAAAAATACTTCACTACAAATTTCTTTAAATTAAAAACCAGTCATGACTGCCATAAGAAAAAAAGAAAAGACAACTTTCTAATCAGATAAACAATGGGGGAGAGAGGAGTAAGCTGTTTCTGAAGATAAATCATATGTTACCATATATATGGCTCCTTCAAAACGCATGATATGAATAAAAAAAAAAACAACCAAAGTAGATACAGAGTAATTGTACATATAATATTCCGACAGCAGTTAAAGTGGTTCATGAAACAGAAAATCCCAAAATGAATTTTATGCCTATTAATGTTATCTTGACTTGCTGTCAATACATTCATCTATCAAATAAATCAACCAAATCATGAACAATGACTCTTGTAAAGTACCAATTTTATACACAGTTTTAATTTCATTAGGTCAGTAATCAGTAATAAAAGTAAATTTGGTGTTTTTTTTTTTTTTTAACATACATGACTTTTATATAGACTACTACTTAAGGAGGTAAACCTAGGGTAAGGGACACAACTCTTACAAATCATTGGAATGTTTGTATTCAGCATTTGACACCAAGCTCAAGTAAGCATCTAGGTAACTTGGATTGATTTCATTCTGTTTCAAATGAAAGCTTGAAAGGCTTTGGTGAAATTGTACATAATACAAACATATCACTGATTTCAAGAGTTATGTCCCTTACCCCAGGTCTACCTCCTTAAATGGTTTTATCTTCAAATTTAACTTGTCCATCTAAGAACCAGGCACTGGGTGATACAAGAAGAAAATAATGCCTAACTTTTTATTGCTAAAATATGTTCAACTCACAGTCACCTGTGATGACAATCTTGATACAAAAAAATACAGGGACAGAATATGCAACCAAACACACCATAATAGATTTTGAAAAGTGGAAATTTGCATTTTTTATATATTTTGGTATCTCCCAAAAACTCAGCTGAAAAGTAATGAACTTAAGGACCTTTAATTTTTGTGTTTAAAAATTCTTGTGAAAATGTATGCACTTATGTGTTTACCTTTAGTTTTACAACAGGAAATAAAATCCTCAAAAAGTAAAACCCTTTTAATACAGTATTGAACAGACACAAAATATTACTGTGAATGTATTAATTTTTGTGGTTACCAATTTTCGCGGATTCTGTAAAGTGAACATATTCGCCGGTATCAATTTTGCGATTTCAAAAAAATGATAAACGTTCTATATTGTTCAAACTTTTGTAGGTATTATTTTTCGCCCACCACAAAATTGAGAAAATTAGTTGAACATGAAAATTAATACTTTAATAGTATTTTAACTTTTTGATACCTCAGTACATGTAGTTTTGATCTAATTCAAACCCTAGATTATCAATATCTAAAACAGTCCCTTCATATCAGTTTAAGTGTCAGTATCTGTAAAAATCAGGCAGTGGGTGAAACATGGTATGAGAAAACCCACCATTTTGATAGTTTAATTTAATAAAGGAAAACAGACAAGATTTTCCATATTATGCTAGCCCATTGAGTTACAATTTCACTGAAATGCACTGAAAATGAACATGTCAAGGACAAAAACCTCATTTTCTAAAATTATATTGAAAAATTTCTGAGCAAAGCCAGTAATGCCAAGATTAAATAATCATCTTTTCAAATAGAGAAGGTATCCTTGTCTGATATTTTATTGTCACATCGGTTTTTTTTTAACACGCATGTTTCCGATTTTTCCCATTTTGCCTGATTCTTACAAACACTTATACTTAAATGTATTTGGAGTCTTGGTGTGAGTTATTTCTAGTCTTATGCATACATATATCTTTTGAAAAAAAATTAAGCTATTTTTACAATATACAAAAGGAAAACTATAACTTGATCCAAGTAAAGTTTGTGTTCCGTTTGACAGACTTTTTCAGTTACTGCTTGCTTGCTAGTTGTGAAGAAGAAGCAACAGTTAACAAATATTCTTATTTGTCTTTCCATTCTTAAGAAATAAGTGTACGAAATACACACTTTTTTTAAAGTATTGATAAAATATAGTATAATATACATATCTATATTGCCATTAGGATATGTTAAACCTTGTATAAGGGAGACAACCATTGTAAGGAGAGATAACCCTTGTCAAAGGGAGATAAACACAGTGTAGGGGAGATAATACATTAAGCATGCAGCAGTCATGAAGGGTCATGCTATATACTATTTCTAAAATGCAAGAAAAAGGTAGATACATGTACTTGTAGATGTTAGTGTAGCTGAACACCACCAATTTAACAAACAACAGACATCAATGAACCAAAATTGAGATGTACGACAATGAAACACCTCAACCATAAGTAATACAAATTTCACTTTTAACAAGTGAGCCAAGCCCAAATATGTCAAAAGTTACAAATTAATTTAATTTAAAAATGAAAGACAGAAACTTAACTTGATTCTAAATTTAGTTAAGTGTGATATATAGAAAGTATGATTTATGTTAAAATATGAAGATTTTTTTTAAATGTTAAAACCTGACAAAAAATACCAAAACCATCAGTTAATCACACAGGGTGATAGCTGCAGCTGTGAAGAAGTTCTAAGGTCAAAAGGTCCTCTCACCTTGGACGATCTCCTGGGCTGACATAGCCAGGGTCACGTGAGTAATAGTCTTGGTTACCACGGAGATCTGATGGTCCTTGATTCTGAATAGAATTCATTTTCGCAATCTCCTTAGTGTCCATGTATATTTGATTTTCAAAGTACCGACCAGAGTTACTGCCCCTGTTTACATTTCCTACATTGGGTTTGGCATAATGGCTTTGGTGAGGAGGGGGAGGCTGCTGTTGCCGTTGGTAACCAGATCGTGGAACTACATAATCATAAGGATTTTCATCACCATGGAAACGATCGGGTTTATGGACTGTTGCATAAGGACTGGAATCACTATAGTTATATGATCTGCAAGGCAAAGGAAAAAAAGCTGATTACATAATAGGCTTAGCTGAACAAGGAATTGTGACTGATACAAACACACAGTGGGATACTAAATAACAAAAGAAAATCCTCTACTTAGTGCTTCTATTACTAGGTACCAATCCATTAATTATAATATAATCCAGTAAACAGTTAATTATTGTTCAGGGGATATTAGTTTTAGTGGTTTTTTGTGGGTTTGGTAAATCACAAACTTTAGTTCCAAATTTAACAGAAATTCCCATTCATTTGTAGGATAGAGTAATCAAATCTAGAATTTACAAAGAATCCTTTTGAGCCTAAATCACAAAATTGGTACCCACTAAATAAAAGTACTTCACAATATCCACTTTCAAGGTGCCAATATGCTATAACAATACTTAGCATGGTAAATATCAATTTTCATGGGAAGATACACAAGTTCATCAATTCTTAAACCGGTAGTTTTCAGTAAACACATCAATGGAAATCACCTTTTCATTGGGAACCAAATTTCATGGTTTGGCCTACCAACAAAAACCACGAAAATTTGTACACCATGAATAACAATACTTCCACAGTATACTTTATTTTTTTCAAAAACAAGGACATTATTCCTATATATTGTGTCTGTGGCAGCCTAACAAAGGAAAATCAGGACAGAACTCTTTACATAAAAAGTTACTTTTTTTTTAAACTTGAAAATCTGCATCTTCCTTGCCTCTTAGTAAGGAATTATATACTACAAATCATATAAAAACCAAGACAAGAAAACTAACAGCTCACTAGTGATACCCCTGTTATCTAACAGTTCACTAGTGATACCACTTTATCTAACAGCTCACTAGTGATACCTCTGTTATCTAACAGCTCACTAGTGATACGTTACCTAACAGCTCACTAGTGATACCCCTGTTATCTAACAGCTCACTAGTGATACCACTTTATCTAACAGCTCACTAGTGATACCCCTGTTATCTAACAGCTCACTAGTGATACCTCTGTTATCTAACAGCTCACTAGTGATACCCCTGTTATCTAACAGCTCACTAGTGATACCACTTTATCTAACAGCTCACTAGTGATACCCCAGCTCACTAGTGATACCTCTGTTATCTAACAGCTCACTAGTCATACCACTTTATCTAACAGCTCACTAGTGATACCCCAGCTCACTAGTGATACCTCTGTTATCTAACATCTCACTAGTGATACCCCTGTTATCTAACAGCTCACTAGTGATACCCCTGCTATCTAACAGCTCACTAGTGATACCACTTTATCTAACAGCACACTAGTGATACCTCTGTTATCTAACATCTCACTAGTGATACCACTTTATCTAACAGCTCACTAGTGATACCCCAGCTCACTAGTGATACCTCTGTTATCTAACATCTCACTAGTGATACCCCTGTTATCTAACAGCTCACTAGTGATACCCCTGTTATCTAACAGCTCACTAGTGATACCTCTGTTATCTAACAGCTCACTAGTGATACCTGTTATCTAACAGCTCACTAGTGATACCCCTGTTATCTAACAGCTCACTAGTGATACGTTATCTAACAGCTCACTAGTGATACCCCTGTTATCTAACAGCTCACTAGTGATACCCCTGTTATCTAACAGCTCACTAGTGATACCCCTGTTATCTAACAGCTCACTAGTGATACGTTATCTAACAGCTCACTAGTGATACCCCTGTTATCTAACAGCTCACTAGTGATACCACTTTATCTAACAGCTCACTAGTGATACCCCAGCTCACTAGTGATACCACTTTATCTAACAGCTCACTAGTGGTACCACTTTATCTAACAGCTCACTAGTGATACCCCTGTTATCTAACAGCTCACTAGTGATACCACTATCTAACAGCTCACTAGTGATACCCCAGCTCACTAGTGATACCTCTGTTATCTAACAGCTCACTAGTCATACCACTTTATCTAACAGCTCACTAGTGATACCCCAGCTCACTAGTGATACCTCTGTTATCTAACATCTCACTAGTGATACCCCTGTTATCTAACAGCTCACTAGTGATACCCCTGCTATCTAACAGCTCACTAGTGATACCACTTTATCTAACAGCACACTAGTGATACCTCTGTTATCTAACATCTCACTAGTGATACCACTTTATCTAACAGCTCACTAGTGATACCCCAGCTCACTAGTGATACCTCTGTTATCTAACATCTCACTAGTGATACCCCTTTATCTAACAGCTCACTAGTGATACCACTTTATCTAACAGCTCACTAGTGGTACCACTGCTTTCAATCAGATTTCAGGAAATTTCAAGTTTTTTTCGGCAGGAAGTAGAAGTCATACAAATGCAACCCATGATATGGTACACCCATATAAAGCTTTTATAAAACATCAACAGCTTGTTTCAATGATGGAATGACAGACATAGGTAAAACAGAATACCCCCTCTCCTACGGAGTGGGGTATAAAAATATGTATATTGTCACAGCAAAACTATCTAAGCATGAAATGGCAAGGCTAATACATCATGTGCAATATGGCTTTCCTTTAGGTGGTCTTAGGGACAGAAGAGAATGGTTTGCCTAATAACCAGCATCAAGGAAGAAACTTTGTACTCACCTATTTGTATTTTCATAGTTGCGTATTTTGAGTTCGTCAGGTTCGATGCCTCGATCCTTCAGGTTGTATGTTTTGACTGGTACTGGAGGGGGAATCTTCTTCTGAGGTTGATCGGGCTGTTGATGAGAGGGTGATGTTGGGAGACGAGATGTTGATAATGATCTTGGTTTCTGGTTTGGTTCATTACCTCTGTAAAATAGAATTCTGAAAGTTCTAAGATTGATTGATTGATTGTGGTATAATGTCCTCTGGCAGATATATTTAATCAATTTCACAATGAGAAGGTATGACCGATGGAACAGACACTGCTTTGCACCAGTCTGACTATTATTTTTGTAAATGAGTTTTATTACTTTTATTTAATTCTATGTCAATTGCTCTGATATTGAAACCCAAAGATCGTAAACATGTCAAGCGTGGGCACCAAGGTGTAAAATTAGTCTGGACAGCTGGTCATAGACAAACAAGTAATAAACAATATTTTATGGTATTCAATTAAAAACTGCTACCTTTAAATCAGGTTACGCTAATTAGATAACACTTAAATTGATTATAATTTGCACCAATTGTGAATGTGTTACGACATACCGTAAACTGCTATAAATTTGCTTATAAAAGGACAGATAACTCTGGAATGCACCATCTGATTAAAGATTTTTTAAACGCATCTTCAAGAGTTTGTTTATATATTTTTAAGGTTTTGAAGAATAAGGATGACTCAATATAACATTGTTGTATTCGTTCAGCACTGATCAATTATTTTTTCAGTTCAATCAGTCGCCGGTTTGATTTACATTGACAACTTTTGTTTTCCTACGACATGTGATTGCAGTTTACTCCGTGAATGAAAACAATCAATAAAATGTAAACAATTCTAATGAACTTGTACATGAACTATTTTTTTTAAAAATCCTTATATTAGTCGAAGTGGATAATAAGTCGAGGCTGACATTTTGCTGAAAAAAAATTAAATTATACTTCAAAAATATGGCTAATAATTTTATATTTTGAGTCATTTTGAAACCTTACTAACTTGTCAGATTTTCTTCATTTCTGTCAGCCGAAAAAAATTTAAAAAATAAATTTTGAAAGTGCAAGCAATTAGCAATTTGTTATCTCTTTGATTAAACCCAAGTGAGAAAATAATTTTGGTATCTTGGCCGATTTTTATTTCTTATTGTTTCTTTGGGTGGGTGCAACATAGGTGTTATTTTGGAAAAAAATTTCGAATGGGAGATCTCCCTCTCAAATTATTTTCAAAGCGGGAGATTTGCTGAAAACTGAAGTTTTCATAACACTTTTTGACAAGAATTGAACTAATTAAATATATGATAGGCCGAAAAGTTGAGAAATATTGGAAAAATTTTGGAATGTGGCAAAATCTCCTATTTCACATGGGCAAGTTAGTGGGAGATTATTGAATTTTTCATCAAATATTGAGAGTCTTCCACTGAAAGCAGGAGACTTAACACCTAAGGTTATAATCACAGACATACATACCTATATCTGGCTGATAGGTCTGAGAGTTTGGATTTATCCACGTTAGACGTATTCACCGGGTGAGCTGTACTTCGTGTAAATCTATATGGATCATGTGACATATTAGCATTGCGAACACCTTTGGTCCCAAATTTCTCCCGCAGTTTGGAATCATCATGTTTGTTGGCGGGATGTGATGTATATCGAGTATAGGAATCTCCACTAAATGAAGCATTATCATTGTATGGCTGAAAAATGAACAATGTATAACTTTTAAAGAAAACATATTCATTTCAGATCTTCATGTCATAATTTAAATGTTGTTTATAGCAATTTAAAACGAGTGATACCATACATAAGATATGATAGAAACTACAGCAAATAGAAATAGAGTGATACCATACACAAAGTGGAAATTGGCAAAATCAGAAGTAAATACACAGTAAAGAAAGAATCATAATGGTAAAATCGGGAAATAGCGGAAATTAGCTAAAAACATAAGAAAATTATTCCTGCAAATTTGAAATTAAGGTGCTTCCAATATATACCACCAAATCATTGAGTGAGTGAATAAATTTAATAGTTTCACCCACAATGCATTATTCAGAAAGTGATACCTTGTTGTCTGGCGGTAAGTGAGAATGTGGCGGGGGCTGAGAATCATATTGTCGACTGTGATGAGCTGGGTCGCTGTCTGTACGTCTGTGATCTGGTGGTGATTTATGACTGTGTGGATCAAAGGCGGGATCGAACCATCGATCTGAAAATATAAGAACAGAATACTGTGCAGCATCTTATTTTGGCAGAGTTAAAACTTGGAGATTTTGAGGCAAACAGGTATAACCAATATTTTGATGTTTCTATTTGGCGGATGCTAAATGGTGCACTAAGAACTTAGGCCAACAGTTAATAATTTGTTGTTTTCAGATGGACTCCTAAAATACACCAAAATGAGCACCCTGTGAAAATTACTCGCTATACAGTACAAGATGCCTACCACAATACTGTGTCTACTATATAGAACATTTTATTGTGGTTTTATTTCTATTTCAAACATTATTGATAACAAAACAGGGTTAACAAGAAGTTTTGTCCTGCTATACATACAAAAATGTATCTCTACTCATACAGGAAGTTTATATCGGAGAGCAATCACAATTATTACAGCATATGCCTTATCTACATGAAGCCACAAACCAAATATAAGATCAATCCATCTACTGGGAGCTGAGATAATTGCAACAAAATATAGATGGTCAGACAGAATGATGGAGATACATGGAGATTCTAATGTAACTTTTCTAAAATGTTCAAGTCAGAAAATCAACACCGACTATTATTTGGTTCAAGGTTTAATTTGTTGCCATAATTGTTAATTGATACGGATGAACAAAAATAAAGTTTGCTAATATTTTTTTTTTCTGAAATAGACACTTAAATTCAAACCTTTCCTAATTAAACAATTCCAAAATTTGCTTACCCTACTGGTGCATCTGGTCCATGCTCCCCATTTTTAAGTATCTACTGTTTTTATAGGGGTTACATGATTGTGCATTTGTTACCTATCACAATATCTGTTCCTTTTTCTACCAGTGATGCTGTCTTATAAAGGAGATTTTTACCTTATGGTAGATTGTAACTATTACACCAAGCATTCTTTTCTTTTTTCTTTCAAAATCATACAGACATATATATTTTAAATTAACTAATGACATTTAAAATGATGTAAAAACAGTATGATTAAATTATTTGAAAAGAATTTTTGACATAAAAAATTGTACAGTAAAATTACAAACATCAACTGAATAAAGCCTCTTTTAAGGGGAGATAAGTAGCAGGAAAATTTTCTACAGAAATGTATTGGGAATTTTAATTTTTAAATATTACAAGAAAAATTGTTTGGTGACCCCCTTTTTTAACTTTTCGAAATACAAAAGAATGTCAGTTAAGCTTTTTTTTTTTATATAAATTCAGAAGAAATTATAAGTTTGATGACCTATGATTCTAATGCATGTTTATTTAATGAAATAGTCCAAAAAACTTAGAAAATTTATCTACAAGAAATATTAGATATGATCTACCTTAAAACAAGTTATCGATAGAGTAATCAAGGAAACCGAGATTCAAGCAAAAATCAAAAGACACACACAACAAAGAACACTAAATAACTAATTTAACACACACAAAGTAACTAAAGTATAGGAGCAAGTCGAACTCCACTAAAAATGGAAGCATGGACCAAGTGCATTGGTAGGGTAAGCATCATCTGCTTGATGAATATAAACACAATACATTTTGATTGATATTGGCTCAGTACTTATTGAGCTACCATTTACACAATATAGGAACAAGCAGAGTTTGATGGACTGTCTGATAGAGTCAAACAGCTACTAGACCTAGTCATTCAGCAAATACGAGAACAAGTTGTACCAAAAAATATCAGTTGTAGACAATTATTTTAAACACACATAGCCTTTGACCCCAACCTACCATCTGTGGGTAATGAAGGACGTAATCGCTCATGGGGTGTAATGGTGGCATAAGCATCAATATTTGATCGGCCATGATGGCGAGGTGAGAAATGATCTGCATAGTATGATGGGTAATATCTGTCTTCAGATCTGTCGACTGAAATAAACACACACCATTGTTAGTAAGTCTATATTACACTATACCAAACAAACATACTGTATGTCCCATTAATGACTACTGTGAAAGTACTTTAATTTGTGGATACCAATGTTCATGGATTACAAAAGAAACACAAGTTCATGGATTCTCGAACTCGTGGTTTTAAGGTTACCAGTATAATACACATCAAACAATATCTCCTTTTCGATGGAAACCAAATTTGTGGTTTAGCCTACCCACGAAAACCAAAAAAATTGGTACCCCACGAACAATAATACTTTCACAGTATTCCATCCGGGAAAATTATCTATATTTCAAAGTTACAAGCAAATGACAAGCTTACAGCCAAGACATTCTATTTCAAATGAACGCTTGATAGGAGAAATTGAATTGAAAATGATACAAACATATCACTGATTTCAAGAGTTATTTCCCTTACCCTAGATATACCTCCTTAAAAAATAGAGGGGACACACAGTAAATATTCTTAACAATATTAAATGTAATAAATAAAAAAAATGAGCTCAAGTCACTACATGTAAGTCAAACTCAACTGTAAACACATATATGTTTAAGGTCTGCTAATTTTTATAAATTCTTCGAGTAAACAATTGTTAGTATAAACTTTCACGGTAAAAAAAAATAATATATGACGTTGCATGCAATGTCATGCTAGACATACCCCCATTCGTTCCATGCAGAGAAAATTGCATAATACAAGATGTTGATATCAGAGAGCAATCGGACTTACAATGTATACCATATATATATATACAGCATGGCATTAGTTTTTGAATCAGGGGTTCATGCATCCCCAAACCTTTGAATCTGGGGATACAGAGGGTTTCTTAGGGTGAAAATTACCCTACACAGTCAGACAAAATATTTCACTTATGATATACATGTATATCATTTTCAATTGCTGATGCATTTTGAGGATGAAAATTTCAGTCTAAAAGACGGAACTAACAGAAAACCAGAAATTCAAAGATCAAAATAGTTTTTTTTTCATTTGCATGAAGGTTTTGACCTGTGAAATTGTATGTGCATGATTTTCATTGTACATCCAAGGTTTTACAGTATGTGAATGCTCATGCTGCTATATAAACTGATCCATCCACAGGACGCTGAGATAATTGATACTAAATTTGGACAGATAGACAAAGTGATTTGAAAATAGCACCCACTTTTTAAGTGGGGGAGGGGTCATTATTAATACACCACTTCAGTAATGTTTAAAGTACATGTATGAAAAAAAAAATAGTCACAGCCACATGCATTAAGCCATTCAAACATCAGCAATGAAGGCCACACAAATAATAGTACTGTTTCCTGCTACAAGTAGGAAAAATAAGGCCATGCAGGTAGGGAAATAACTTTTTTTCATAAACATTTTACATTGAGTTAATTAAGAAACAATCTACAGTTTAACACTGCTTATAAAATGGGTAGGCATAAAAAAAAATAGGCCTTATAGACAGAGGATTACTTAATATTCATAAAAGGATTCATTAAGTAGCAGGATGTAAGTCAATTTAATCCAAAAATATTTTCTTAAAGTACCAGTCCACATAAAATTCAGACACTACCAATGGTAAAGTGATTCATGGTGTAGAAAAACCCACCAAACAATGCTTTTTAAATCTACATATGCTATGTTTTCACAGACAGACAATCATTTCTGTATTCAGATCTGCACATTTGAGAAGAAAACATACATTTATCTCCCACTAAAATCAACCATATCAGACAAAATCAAGAACAATAAATATTGCAAAGTGCCAATTTCATGTACAGTCTATATAACTTTTATCTCAAAAGGGCAACAACTACAACTGTTATGTGATATAACTGTTTCTAAACAAAAAATAAAATTTGGTGAGTTTTTGACATGCATGAATCACTTCCTTTCTATACATTATATAGACTGCTACTTAAAAGGGAAATAAATCTACAGTCAATGAACTGTAACTTTCACCACAAATAACTTGAAATCTTCATATGAAGTTCTTTCTTCATTGTACATTAAATAAAATAAAATGGATTGACTTTCACGTACATCAAAATAAAAAATGTGTAACTCCTTCATAAATGAATGACTTTATCAAAATTCTGCAGGACGCTTTTTTGTTAGGCTCATATATAGTAATTTGTATCCAAAATGAAAATACTTCATCTCTTATCTTCATTTATGAGAAAAAAATAAAAACAAAACAAAACAAGTAAGATATTTAAGTACAAATGTACTTACGATCAACATATCTTCGATCATCGTTCAAACCACCACCCCCTGGTGACGTAGGCTGAAAATAAATATAATTCTTGTTACAGTAGATTCCACATAATAGCATACCTGTTAATTACACAAGAAGCTCAAAGAAATGTCTCCGTCATGGAAAGAAATGTCTCCGTCACGGAAAGAAATGAGGTAATTAAAAAATCAAATAATGGAAAAGTTGGCCGTGAAATTAATGTCTGAAAAACACAAATTACTAAAATTGTCAAAAAAAAAATTAGAAATTATAGAGGATATTGAATATAACGTAGACGATGAAAACAACATAAAACAGGAAGTGAGGAAATACTTTGTATTTTATTGTCATATATTTTAATCTGAATGATATTTTGAATGAAAATACTTTTAAATACATGAATCTACCTCTGAAAATTAATCCAAGATAAATACATGTAATACTGTGAAAATCAAGGGAAGTACAATTTAAAGGAATATGGGATTATATGCTGACATCAGTCTTTCTACATCACAATTTGTGACCTCATTCCAAAGATCACCTATCTATGAAGGTAACTTTGAGTATTCCCCAGAGGTGACTGCTTAATACTGGTTTGACTGTAAACCAATTTCTTCTAAAGAATAAAAAACAAAGTTTGGAAAAAGGCACTGACAACTCTGTTCTCAGTTAAAAACAATAGTTTTGAAACAATTTACCAGAAAATATATTTTTACCGTAAACAGTGAAGAGGTGTACTGTATTGACCCAAGAAAAAATAATTTTGGAAAAACCAAATTTTCATTAAAAACTTACACTTGAAGGTTTCCTATAACTCGGTGGAGCAGGGTATGGGGGAATACCAGGAATCTTTTCCATAGTGTTGACACTTGGATCTGACGAGGATCTCATCAACCGTGGACGGTGTTGAGGAGAAAAGTCAAAGTCATCTCGGTGACGGGATAGGTCCTGTTCGCTTTCCCTGGGACCAGCAAAGCTGAGACGACTTGCCATTGGGAACAAATAGTCGTCCTGGACATTAACTTCAGGCTGTCAATAATCAATACATGAAATCAGGTAAATAAAGCATTTTAACGTTTTAATAATTGAATTTAACGTTGTAATAATTGAATTATCAGATTTATAAATGAAGATAGCGGACAAGCTTCTTGTTGGTGTTCTGTACTTTTTACCCTATTTTACAAAAATTTTAACATGGAGAAAATAGAGACTATCCCTACATGTAACTTCCTGTCAAATTTTGTTGAAACTACAGAAAATCTATTTAAGTAAACAGATTATCTAATTCTATGATGCCTTGAGAAAACTAACTTGAATGTGTTGTATTTCTATGACTCACCAGACCCTCCAACATCCCGATCTGTTGATTTTGTTGTATTTCTATGACTCACCAGACCCTCCAACATCCCGATCTGTTGATTTTGTTGTACTTCTATGACTCACCTGACCCTCCGACATCCAGATCTGTTGATTTTGTTGTATTTCTATGACTCACCTGACCCTCCGACATCCAGATCTATTGATTTTGTTGTATTTCTATGACTCACCTGACCCTCCGACATCCAGGTCTGTCGATTTTGTTGTATTTCTATGACTCACCTGACCCTCCGACATCCAGATCTGTTGATTTTGTTGTATTTCTACAACTTCCATGACTCGACGAAACCAGATCTCTGTTGTATTCTGGTTAACTATTCCTGTTGGGTAATAAAATAGTTATTTAGGCACTTTTCAAGTTTAAAAATATAAGGGTCAGTCTTTGTAAGCGAGTGAAACCTAGTAAGAAAAAAACAAACACTAGAATAATTGACTAGTATAAACAAAACCCACTGAGTGGTTTCCAAGGAATTGTGTACTGAAGTGTATCAGACGCACAGACAGACATCTCCCCTTCTGTGTAGTTGCTGGGGACAAAACATATGGACTTAGGTAATGCTATAATTATATTCTCACCTGTAAACAAATGACTGTACATTTTCTCCAATTTTATACTCTGTTCGTAGAGCTTCTTGGGATTTTTACTGGAATTTTTAGCAAGTCTGGCTCGAGATTCTTTGACTACATTTTTGTTTTCTGCCTTGAGGAAGATTACAATAGGATAATACTGGGCATAGTTCAGTTTATCGACATTGTTTGGTGTCACGTCCAACAGGCAATGTCTTCTCTGAAATAAACATAACACAATTCTGATGCAAAATTTGTAATGTGGCATTTCATATGATAACAACCAAAATTTCCAGACATCAACTTAACAGTCTCAATTTTTTTTAGCACACTTAGAAAGTGTATTTTATTAACTTTTAATTATCATTTTCACAGAAAATATTAACAGCTGCATTTTGAAATAGACAAAACCATGTTGTACTTGATGATTTGTCATTGATAACCTAGATTTAAGGATGGCAAATAGTCATTTATTGGCACAATTAACATGTCACTGGTAAACTCAGTTTGCCAACAAGAAAACCAGAGTTATCACCCATTTATTGAATGATATGATGCTAGACAGATAATTTCTTGCACGACTTTTCAAATTATGAGGAGAAATGTAATAAAATGACAAACACTCTCATCTTCAGTCCTTGAACCAAAACAATGAGACTCCACGTGTGTCATTCTCTCATATATATGTCTATCATAACAACAGTTGTGAATATAATGGCGGTATTCTTCCTGACTATAGGTAGCTTTGACTACAAAATGCAGTATTTTATGCAAGAAATAGGCATTTAGATTCATCCCTAATGAAACACTAAGATTTCATAAACATGAGGAAATAATTTATGCTAAACGCAGAATTTCTCAACTCTCGTGTATGAAATCCTAGGTTTTCAGTAAGGACTTATAAAAGAGGTCATCAGTAATCTTTGAAATATACAAAACGAAAATTTTTAGAAATTGAAACTTTTTGTTGGTCTCATTATATTCAGGCATTTTTTGTCTATCATTTAGGTTTTAGTTTTTAAGAATGAAAAAGAAAGAATTTATTAAGTCATTATATTTCAGCACAATCTCTTTTTAATGTAGAAATAGAACATAAAATATCCAAGGTTTTCATAATTACTTTTAGTGTTTTTGTTTTCAAAAAAAATTTGTCTGGAATGTGTGACAGAAATTAATTGAAAAATTGTATAAAAGATTTTGGTCTGAATTGTTATTTATCATTACTTAGCATATACTGAAAAAAAAGTTATTTACTAATTGTTTTTGAAATCTGTCCCCAGAAGTCTCCTCAATAATTGAAAAAAATTGTTAATGGACAACGATGACGACGGTGCCAAGTGATGGCAATAGCTCACCTGGCCAAAGGCCAAAAATGTGAACATGTGAGTATCCTTAAATAGTGCAAACCCAGGAGTCTCATGGAAAAAATGGAATCAAGGAGACTCCTTAAATAATGTGAACCAAGGAGTCTCCTTAAATAGTGCAAACCAACCTAGAAAAAATGGAATAAGGAGTCTCCTTAAATAATGCAAGCCAAGGAGTCTTCTTAAGTAATGCGTCCTACCCTATTTATAATTTCTTTAATTGCACCAAGACGAATAATTCCTGATCTGGTTTTCTTATCATCTTCATGACCATTGCTGTCTTGTTCTAAAAATAGTTTTAGAACCTCATTAATCTTTAATAATGACATCTTCACATTTTAAAAATACAACATACATATAACAGAATAAAAGGAACTTCATTAACACATGTGAGTGGTTGAAAGAAGACTAGAAAGGCAGAAGCTTAAATCTCTTTAAAGAAATTAGTTGAAGTTTTTTTGTGGAAATAATTTACACTATATAGGTATTTCCAAAAGTAAAAAAAATCCTGATCTATCTATCTATTTAATATGAGACAGGCAACCAGTCTCTTTTGTAATGGAGTTATTTCCCCTACATGAATGTCTCAGATTAACAATCAGTAAGTTTATTAGACCTGTTCATGCCACTTGCTTCCATATTTTGATCATATTCTATGGAAATGATACGTTAAATCCTGAACTTTATGTGATTCTAACATAGATGCTATGGACAAATTCACAAATCATAATTTTGCTGCCAAAACTTTTAGAAACTGTAAAAGTAAACATCTATGGCTCTTTAAGGAGGTAGACCTAGGGTAAGGGACATTACTCTTGAAATCAGTGATATGTTTGTACCACAGTCAATTTCACCTAAGCCTATCTAGCTTTCATTTGATAGAGAATGAAATCAGTCCAGTGTTCTAGGATTTTTCAGAAATTGAGGTTTCCTCGGGGAAAAATCCATATAAAATCAACTTTCCCACAGTCAATGACTGCTTTCCTAACAAATCCTTACAGCATATGAAGTTTTCAACTTGCAACAGAAAAGTGTAACTAAATACCTAACTTTCCCTGACCCAAATTTCACTAGCCCCGGGTAACGGGAAATATGAATCCTAGAACACTGCATTCCAAGTTACTTTGTTGCTAACATGAGATTGATGTAAAATGCTGAATATAAACGTTCTAATGATTTGTAAGAGTTGTGCCCCTTACCAGAGGTCTACCTCCTTAAACTCAAACCAAATACTGAAGAGGTAATCTCAATATACATTTGTATTTTGGATATTAATTTTCTTTGTAAAAATTTATTGCAAAATTGAATTTGTAGTGTACCAAAACCATGAATATCCATAAAAATTTGAAACCCAAAAAACCTAAGTTCTACTACAACTTACGCGGAGATTCAAAGCGATCTGGGAACTCCATTAACATTTTCTCTCTCGCCACATCAGACAAGGCACCAAAAATAACGACAGGACGAAAAAAGTTCACTGAAATAAACAAAGAACCAATCACTGACAAATTTCTCCCCTTAAAAAAACGACAAATAAAGTATAATTCAAGATGTATTTTACAAGTATGTTATTTTTTAAATATAATAAAGTGAAGTTGTTCATTTTACAAAAAGTTCGAGGTAACGACATCACAGTTTTTTTTTTCACAATGACATCATAACTTACAATAAATGAGAAGGTCCAGTTTAGACACTTTTTTGCCTCATAATATGTTGATTTTTTACTTTTGATTAAAACTTACTTTAAGCAAAAGTAGTATAGTAAAATGGATGCAAATACTAAATACAAGCTATTTTTGACAAAACTTTGGAAGTAATTTCAGACATAACATAAATTTACAAAACTCTAAATCTTAACATTTCTGCAATTTTTACAATGGGTTTTCTGTGGCGCTAAGTGGCCACACATGTGCTCACTCAAGACATCTGTGTGGAATATATGAGGCTGCACATGTGCTCACTAAAACATCTGTGTGGAATGTAAATGGCCACACATGTGCTCACTCAAGATTTTTACACATGAGTTGTAGTTACATACAAAAAATGTGTTCAGCTTGTGAATGAGTATGTATGAAAATAGTCAAAAACTGCATGTGCAAAACTTCACAGATTTTTTTTCAAATTTAACTCTAGTTTATATGTTCAACTGTCATTACAAAAAACCAATCATATTGACTGAAATATAAGTTAAAAGAGTATGAGAAACACTATACAATTTTCTTCTGATGCAGTTTGATTTTGAGGTAAAATATTGCCCTTACTGGACCTTCATCTTTCAGGCGAATAACTCAAACATTTACTATCCAGTATAATCACCAACCATTCATTCATCATATCATGGTGTATCCATCTTCACCATGAAAACTGATTTATTCAACGAGTCATAGTTTTCCTTTCCTCGTTTGTCTACCCTGGACCTGACTTTTTATAAGCAACTCAGCGGGTGTTTCTAGGAAAGCAGAGGACGCTTGCCCGACCGGTGCACCTGGTCCATGCTCCCAGTTTTTAGTGGAGTCCGAGTTGCTCATTTGCTTTTGTTACTTTGTATGTATGATTTTAGTTACTTTATGTTCTTTGTTGTGTATGTCTGTTTTCCATGTCTGGTCTTTGTCCCTGGATTACATTATTTTGATTACCGCTATAACCTTGGTTCCCTTGATTACTCTTTGATTACCACTATAACCTTGGTTCCTTTGATTACAGCTATAACCTTGGTTCCTTTGATTACTCTTTGATTACCGCTATAACCTTGGTTCCTTTGATTACTCTGTGATTACCGCTATAACCTTGGTTCCTTTGATTACTTTTTCATACCATCTTTGAGTGAAATCACCAACAAAAACATTTACTCACCATCTTTGAGTGAGACTTTCTCGTAGGCTGGAAACTTTGTAGTCAGATTAGCTGTTAATAGAAAAAAAATATAATTAAATATGACCTTCTGTTTTTTTTCCGTTTTTTTATAATACACATTGACATATCATCTACTCTAAATGTTACTGGTATAATTTATTCAAGCTAATTCTCCCAGAACTGCAAACAAATTTTTTCTTATTTTTTTAATCTTGAATATCTGTTCTTTTTTATAGTGCATACAATGGTGAATTTTCAAATAGAGTTGATTTTCACTTGATTACATGACCATAACCTTATGAACTTCCTACAGATTCCGACTGAATAATGCAGAAAACATAAACTTTCTGTCAAAAAATATTTGAAATACTCATGAAATAAGAGAAAATTTAAATCTCCATGTCAATTGTCTAGCTAAAAATCATAGGTAGTCCATCAGGTAATTGTCTTTTAATCAAGAGAAGACAAGTCAATCTCCTGAACATTATTATCACCTTCGCTATAATGTACACTAAGAAAAGATCTAACAATATTCCAGTTATAAGATTATATCTTGGAACATAATAAGAGGTAGATCTAAGGTAAGGGAAATAACTCTTGAAATCAGTAATATGTTTGCATTGTAATCAATTTCATCAGAGCCATTCAAGCATTCAGTTGATACAGAATGAAATCAATCTAATTTAGATGATTAGACGATAGTTATGTAAAATGGTTTACAAAAAACATACCAGTGATTTGTAAGAATTATGCCCCTTACTGGAAACAGAGATATATATTTGTATATATCACTGATTGAAAATACAAATATTCAAATCATATATAGTCAAGTATGAGTCCCACAGAATTTAAAAAAGTCTCAATTTTTTCATAATTTCAATGGTAACTCTAAATGAATTTAATTTTATTACACCACAAATAGTATAGAATATCCGTATGTGTGGCACGCTTAACCATGCAAACCTCCATAACAAAGAAAACATGAGCATTCCATCTGTTTTTGATATACTTTCCCATCTCCATGCTAAACCTTATAAATTTCATGCAGAATACACAACATGATCACATGATAAGATGAACAAGAGATTTATGTCATGTGACAGTCATATGATTTCAAGAGTTCTATAAGTCAAAGGTGATGAAGAATTGATGACAATAAATATTGTATATGTACATTCAGTACGGTCTCAGAAGACAGATTTGACATTGTACAGCAATACAAAATCCATTTGCTAAGATGAAAATTAGCATGTAATATTTTACTTGATAAATATTGTACAATGAGTAAGCTAAAATAAAATTTATTTACAGACAAACAAAAAAAAATATTTGCTTATAAAGTGAAACCTGTAATACAGAACCTCTTAAAACTGGTTTGGTTTAGACATGTGTTTGGATTACCAAGATTTAAGTACCAGTCCATAAAAAATTCAGACACTGCCTATGGTAACATGATTCATGGTGTAGAAAAACCCACAGAACAAATGATGCTTTTTATGCCTACATATGCTATATTTCTATGTGACAATGGTCTTTTCTGTATTAAAATCTGTACTTTTGAGAAAACTGCATTTAAACTCCTGCTACAATCAACCAAATTACACCAAATCAAGAAAGATAACTCTTGCCAATGTCATGTATAATCTAAGTAATTTTTTATCTCAAAAGTGCAACAACCAAAAACAAAGACTGGTCATGTGATCAGTAACTGTTTGTCAACAAGAAACAAAATTAAAATGGGTGGGTTTTTGACATGCATGAATCAACCCCTGCTTGACTTTTATAAAGACTTCAAATTAAAATACATTGAATTGATATAGAGGAATTATAAATACTGGTAGTATCTGGTTTAGAGAGGTTTTATGATTTTTCAGAGTTTGGTTAAGACAAGTTTCACTGTTGAAAATAATTTTTCTGATTTCCTTCTTTGTACTGCTATACAATAAAGGATTATTGCACAGTTACTGATGAATATGGTCATTCACAGATTATCAGTCACAATAACTAACTTCTGCAATATGACATTCAACAAGAATTGATGCAATAACATGGTGACTAAAACAAATGTTTTTTAACCTGGAAACATTTTGGGTTTTGGAAAATGAGTAAATAAAAAAACAGTGTGCCACTGTTTTAAAACATGCAGGATGCTCCACTGCAATTACCCCTTGTAAGGGAATAATCATAATTTTATAACTTCAGTTAATTCAGTTTTTTACACCCCCCCCCAAAAAAAAAATAAAATAAAATAAAAAACAATGACTAAGGAAAGGAAGAACAATATCAGCACCATTTATCCTAAAACTCCAATGACTAAGGAAAGGAAGAACAATATCAGTACCATTTATCCTAAAAGTCCAAAGTCCAAAATGATCCAAGTTAAATAATCCTGTTATACATTGAATGAGTAGAAATATCATGCTTAATTTAATGAGTAAAAACCTGGCCGTGCTTACTAACCACTATCAATTATACATTACATCTTAAAAGAATTTTCATTTTTTCAATAATATATGAAGTTAGATCTTAGGCTGAGGGACATAACTCTTGAAAAATCAGTAATATGTTTGAGTCATATTCAATTTTATTAAAGCCTGTCAAGCATTCATCTTCAACAGAATAAAATTAATCTGAGTTACTAATAAGCTTAAAGGAGATTAAATTAAAATGGTTCACACAAAGGTACAAATGATTTAAAAGAGTTATGTCCCTTACCCAAAGGTCTACCTCCTTAAAAAATGTTCTAAATTTTTAACAGGTTATAGGTAAATAAAGAATATTTACTTTTATTTAGATGCTGACAAAATATCATGAGAAATATCTCTATGAGCACTTTAGATATTCCACATGATTCATTAAGTACCAAAATTGAAGGTAAAATTATTTTGTTAATTGCAGTTATAGTCATTTTACTAGAAATCTGGTTTTTTTTCTTTGTTTCCATAGACTGAGGTTTATTTCCACATGTAGATATTTGTGTCCCACAGTTTTTTAGTTTTTATATAATTGATATTATAGACAGTGGTTAATTAGACGCCATCAGACTCACCATAATTATCACCTACAATATTTAGCCAATTAAATAATGAATGTTAATTTTATTTTTTATTCCATGGAGATGAATTTGACATTTTATATATTATAGTAAATGGTACCTGGAGGTTATGTTACAAGAGATGAGAAATCACTATAACCAAAGAACTGTACACAAAGGAATCACTTGATTAAAAATACAGTAAAAACTGCCTGAACTTTAATAAAAGTACTGTTTAGACAGATTTTATATTTACCATTTATACTGATAAAAAGGAACTTCTGGTTTAAACAGTTGTTTTCTCTATCATTAAGGTTCACCTTTTATACAATACTGTGAAAGAACTTTTATACAATACTGTGAAAGAACTTTTACACAATAATGTGAAAGACCTTTTATACAACACTGTGAAAGAACTTTTATACAATACGGTGAAAGATCTTTAATCAGATCAATTTTCATGGATTAGGACGACACGTGGATTCTTGAATTCCTGGTCTCCAGGTTTTCAGTATATTCATCCATGGAAATCACCTTTTCATTTGGAACCAAATTTTGTGGTTTAGCCGACCCACAAAAATTGTTACCCCATTAACAATAGTACTTTCACAGTATGTGTGTAAAAGTTCTCAGTAAGTGCCTAATCTAGACATCAATGACAAGAAGTTTAAGTGATTTCCCTTAAAAAAAAAAGAAAACAAATTTGTCTGTTAGTTCATAAAAAAATACGTCTCTTTAAGGTTACACTCCAAACAAAAAAAGGGTAAAATTTCACTTAAAAACTGCACAAACTCCCTCTTCGATTTTCAAATGAAAATTACTGTGAAAGTACTTTAATTCGTGGATAAGTGGAGAAACACAAGTTCGTGGATTCTTAAATTGGTAGTTTTGGATGTTTTCAGTATACACATCAATGGTATTCTCCATTTCGATGGGAACCAAATCATGAAAATTGGTACCACACAAACAATAGTACTTTCACAGTATATGAACTTAACCATAAGTTTCAATATATTCATTACATGTCTGATTTTGTTTTTGTTTGTTTTGTTTTTTTTATATATATAAATAAATTGTACTTCCAATTATGATGTTAATTGTCTGTCATGTAAACATAATAAATAAAAAAGTACCATAAATTTTCTACAGAAGTGATTTTACAATGCTAACAATGATGATGTTTTGGGGGGATAATGATGTTCTTCTCTTAATTAAATGATAGTTCACACTGATTTTCCTTTGTTAAAGAAAAGAATTTTAAACCTCAGGGAAGTTTGTTTTGTGCAGATAGAACTTCAGAAGTTAGTTTTGCGGAGACAGAACTTTAGAAGTGTATTTAGTGGAGTTAGAACTTAAGAAGTTGGTTTTGTGGAGTCAGAATTTTAGTTTTGTTCAGTGGAGTTTAAAGTGGGTTGGTGCACATATAAAGTATAGGAGGATCACACAAAACCTACACAAAGTAGCCTCATGTAGACCTCTAAAACCAGCTACAATGAAGACAATATCATTTTACTTAAACCAGAATCTCACACTCCTGGTTCATACCAAGCTGTCAATCCAACCCCTATATATCTACATTTAAAGAGTTTATCAGTTTGGTAATTTTGTAATTACCCATCATGGCCATGCTACCTAATTTGCATCATAACTTAAAGATTCGATATTCAAAACTTAATATTTGACACTGCAGACAGCCCTGCCCAAAATTATGAAGAGTTTTGAAAGTCAAGAAAGATGAATGAATTTAAGTGATGCAGTCTGAATGTCTGATTCAAGAATTTTGAAAGAGTTGTCTGCAGCAGTCAGTAAGAGAGGTAACGATTGTCTGTCCTGATGTGGAGCTTGTTACAACTGATGCATTGCATTCTATAACTGGATAGCCATGCAAGTGGCTTATCTGCAGATGCATCTAAGCTAAGCTTTTGTAAAGACTAGATTGCCACTGAAATAAGCTAGGCCATCTAATACAAAAAAGGAAATGAATAAATTGTACGACTAATTGCAGCTGTTGAAGAATGTGCAAGCATATGACCCTGAAAAGATGAATCATACAATCTTATGTGGGCATAATAATATAAAGCATGAAATCTATACCAAGTAACTTATCTTTTCCTGAAAAATTATCTCCCCTTTAGCAGGTTCTTTGTCTCAGCTTTGTGGATGGGAAATTCAATATTTCACTGATGGCAGAAAAGGACTATTTATAGATACAATCATAACTGTCATTTGGGAAATGTTTTTGTTTACATTTTTCGATTTCTATTTTGGTGTTCTGTTTTGAAACCTAATTCTTCATGCATAAATCACTAAGGGATGAGGTCAGCAAAGCGGAAATTGGCAAAATCGGAAGCAAATATACATTACAAAAAGAGTCGTAACCATAAATCAGGTTTTGAAATGGCAGAAATCCGGAAAAAAAAAGAAGATAATCATTTGATTTTTTAAAATCTGAATATTTCATTGTATATATGAAGAGATGATGATGATAAAAGCAGTGTGTCTAAGGTCTAAATAGATCTAAAAAGGTTGTCATAGCAACAAGGTAAACTATAGGTGACCAACACTTACCACCATCATCAGCTAAAAACCACAAATCAGAAATAATTTAACAAAAAACTACAACACACTTTTAACAGTGACACAAGGAAAATGAAAGCAAAGCCAATACACCTTTGTACCCCACCTCCATTTTTTCAATGATTAGACAAAGAACAAAAAACAATAAAAGTCTAAACATACAAGTATAACAGTAAAATTAGAATGGTAATGGAAAATTCTGAATTGAAAGAGCTGCATGTTGCTTTAAAAAAACTAAGTCATGTTATTGTTACCATTGTTACTGTGAAAAGGAACAAATTCCACAAACTTATGTACATAAAAATTATGGAACTCCCTCAAAGCAATTTTGAATTTTCATTAACTGAGAGACATTGATACAGACAGTGGTATACCATCATTTTAAAACAAACTGATATCCTTTTAATCATTTCACTTGTGTTTTTAATTATCGATCATACATAGCATAGGAGCACATTTAAATTTAGCATAAATAACACACAAACACAGACAAAAACAGACATAAACATTTAATAACAAAAACTTAACAAGATTATACAAATATCAAAACATGCTTGTATATAAGATCTAGCACCATTGGTTAATTCTACATAAAAAATGAATGTTGATGGTAGAATGAATCTGATTAGTTGGATCCAATTGACCTTTGACCTTGAAAATATATAAAGTCTTTCCTGTTTCTAAATAATGCTATAAATCTTATTGAGAGAATTCCCATGCATGAATTTAACATTAAGAAAATTGATTTCTTTAACTATTAATTTGAATTTTTCTTTATTTTTCCATTCAACCAGGGATGATTTTACGAGTTCAACAAACAGAGCGGAAACTGACAAATTCGTTATAAATCTAGAGTGAAAAAATAGAATTGTGATGGTAAAATCCCGATTTTAAAAAGTGGATAAAATCATCCCTGATTCAACTTGCTAGTTCAACATTCAACACCAGGGGAGGTAACTATAGTGAAAATCAATGATTCAATGCACAAAAAAATGGTTTTTATCTTTACTTCAAGGGGATGGTGTGTGTGTGTGGAATGTTAACCTGCCCTAGGTAACTTGACCAGGGAAGATATTACACACTGCTTGTACCAACTAAAACTGTTTATTTTTTTTCATTTTAACATCAACATTCAACTAATATCTACAAATGACTACACTTTCCATAGCAACTTTTTAAGCCAATTGAGTGGCTTCTTAGACTTACAAAATATAACATCCTCCCAGTGGTCCTTGCCAAGAGACTTAGACCGTCTGGCAGTTTTACGTTTGAACAATCCCCGTCCAACCTTTGACGGAGTGTTTTCCTTCTCAGCTTCTGAAGTCTGTTGAGTGGCCATGATGTCATCAGCTCTGTGAAAATATGATCAAATGTGTTTATCCCCATGTACAAACCCAAGAAAACCTACTTCAGTGTTGGGATGTAACTTTTTTTACAATCTATAAGCAATATTTTTATTTGCCAAACACATGAACAATTCTATTTCCAGGCTAATCAATAAAAAAAACTAACCTACCAACACTGTCTTTGTATGACCTTATCAAACAAAAAATAGGAATACTCTTAGCATATGGTGTTGAAGTAATCCAAAGTGAAATTTTCCTACCCCAAAAAGGCTATGTATAGTACTGAATTTTATTTGAAAGCTGCAGAACTAATTTCAATACATTATGTCCAGTAGAAATATATAATATACCTATTTCTATTTGGAATGATGCCTTTCTTGTTCTCTCGATTATTTTTTCCGAGGGAAACAGCCAGCCATGACCCAACTACGCCCCTAAACAATGTGTCCTTGACAAGGAATATATCACCATAGTTGACAGGTAATTCTCCTTGGTCCTGTGGATCGTACGAGAAATGTGCCCTACAAAATCAAAACAAAAGGTCAAATTCTAAGGACATAATCAAAGGTGCTATTTTCAGGTTAAATGAAGTCACCATGGAAGTTATCAACATTCTCAAAATGGATTTTTTTTTTATTTGTAGCACTCAGACCTGGTACAAGTTTATCAGCACTTTGCAAGCAGGGGTCAAATATAGAAACCCATGAAATGGAATTCCCTTAGCTATATTTAGAAATATTACTATAGTTACCTGACATGGAAGGAATCCCCAGCCTCTTTACTGGCCATTATTCTGTCATATTCTATAAATAAAAAATAGGAAATTTCTAAGCTACAATTTAATTATCAGAGAAAAAAAGCTTTCTGTGTTTGTAAATGACCAGCAGATTTAGGAATTAAAGATACTTTTAACAAAATTAACAAACTTATATTGACAAATCAATCAAAAATTTTACATCATACATGAAACGACAAGAATAAATTGGAAACCTAAAACTTTTGTTCCTAATAGCTTTCCTTAATATTGTTTCTTTTTTAAAATAAATTTCTTCTTTTAATTCTTTTTCATTTTATGTTAAATGTTTGTTTTCCATTGGTAGGTTGCTAAGGGCTGATGAAGTGTTCCACTGATATGTCGGTAAGGGCTGATGAAGTGTTCCATTGATATGTCGGTAAGGGCTGATGAAATGTTCCATTGATATGTCGGTAAGGGCTGATGAAATGTTCCATTGATATGTCGGTAAGGGCTGTTGAAATTCCATATATTTGTAAATTCATATAAAAAAAAGGCACAAATTTCTTTATTTCACAGATAAAATGGGGTAATTTTGAATTTCATAATGAATTTTGATATCAATTTCAGACCTGCATATTCTTCATGATAATCCAGATTTTTCAGTGTAAAAAATTATCCTTTAATCCAGGGATTATTTAACACAGAGATTCAAAATCTGTAGATGGTAATTCAGTCAAAATCTGTAGATGGTTATTCAGTCAAAATCTGAAGATGGTAATTCAGTCAAAATCTGTAGATGGTAATTCAGTCAAAATCTGTAGATGGTAATTCAGTCAAAATCTGTAGTAACTATGAATCATCCACACAAGTGAACACTTCTGTTCCAAGAAAAGACAAGATATCAAGACAGACAGACGGACAGATGGACAGACGGATGGACGGACAGACAGACAGACAGACGACATATAATTTCATTTCTTCTACAAGGTGCGGAGTTCTTTGATAAGTTGTTAATTTAATAACAACACATAAAATTAGATTAAGTAATTTAAATGACAACTGACCTTCCTTTTTATATTGAACCTGCATCTGAACTTGACCTTCAAGACTTGTTAAGTAGGTCACTGCCTCCTCTCGGGATAAACCATGGACTGCTTTATTGTTGGCCTAAGGAGAGAAGTTCACACCTCAATTAAAAATGGCTAATATGAATTACTGCTAGAGATACAAATACATGAATGAAGATTTATATTCATAGAAGAAATATATATGAAACATTTCTGGGGTTCAAATTTTATGTTTTTTTTTTTTCAAATGTCATGAAGGAAAATTTTCTTGATTTGAACACTGAAAAACTATTATTCTTAATTAATTTTACTTTTTAAATTGCATGCTGATGTTGGGTTTTTTAAAATTCCAGCAGATGTCTGGACGTTTAAAATTCCTGTTGATATTGGGCATAATATTTAATTGCATGCTGATGTGTGGTTGTTTTTGGTTAAAATAAATAATGCTGCTAAAATGGTGTTAAATTTTATATATGGTTTTATCCACATTTTTACCAAAATTATAAAATAAGCATGAAATGCAACATGTTTGTTGTGCTAGGTCATGTGGAAATGCCTTGACACAAGTTTAGACATACCATTAGAATTTCATCTCCCTCTGTGAGTCCAACCATAGCAGCTCCACTGCCTGGCTGTACGGAGGCTATAAATATCCCTGTAGCATTACCTCCAGCAAGTCTTAGTCCCAGACCTAAGTCTTGTTCTTTTTGGAAGTATACAGTCCTTGGCTCAGAACTTAAATGAACGAAAAAACAAATATTTAAGATATTATGATTTACATAGCGATGTGACTTTTCATCATAGCCATTTATAATAGGTAGGAAAAAATTGCTCACTGGGTGATACTCCTTTTCCTCTCCCTAGAAACCATCTTAAAAGGCACATAAGTCATTGAGATGGGAAAACAAAATTGGAGATATACAAGGACAACATGTAACAAATGTGAGAAATTCATCAAATTCAATTTACCCCTTTGTATGCAGGTGTATATCTAAAGAGAAAATATTCTAGAGATCACAATATTGTTTTTTATAAATTTCAATGAACATGAAAATTACAAGATTATAATTATTGCACTAATAAGTTCTGAATATTACATACCTATATGGGTAATTGCTAATTAAAACTGTTTTTTTTTTTTTTATACAAAACTGTCATTTAATTCTCAGTTGTGTGTAAATGACAAGTTATAAATGTTCAATTACAGTCCGTACAATGTTAATAGGGAAAATAATTGGTCTTCCAACAATCACCTGATGATCTTTGTTTAGTTATTGTAAAACTAATAATTTTTTATATTGTTGTGGTGTACATTAAGTACAAAAAATTATACACACAAAATTGACTTTAAACTATACGACACTTCCAATTTTTATCAACTGTGAACAATTGATTTCATTGAATACAATCACATGATATCATCCACAAAAATCATTAACCACGAAAATTAACTGAGATTAATATTTACACTTTGTATCATTTTATAAATATATAAAGAAGTTTGAAATTCCTGCTTCATTGTGCAGTTAATGTAATCACTTTCCCCTGTACATAATCATCGCATGCCCTCTAATTGGACATTCTTTTCTTATCTTCACATAAAAAGGCACCCTGTAGGATCTATATACTTACATTATGTCTCTTCTCTTGCCAACATATCGTCTGAAATACACAATGTTAATATGATGATACTGTGCCCAGAGAAGAAGCAGTGCTAGGGATACAGTGGGTACCAATTTTGGAAGTTAACTAGATCAAAGCACAAATTGGTTGAAAAGTAAAGATGTTCTAAAATAAACATCTGTGCATTTAGAAATAAAAGAAATCCTGAATTTTCAACAAATCATATAAATTGATACCCATTAAAAAGCACTTTCTAAGTGAATACAGAAATTGCTGAACTGAATCTTACTGATCTGGCAGAGTTTTTATATTAAAGGAGAAGGAGCAGTAAGCTGATAAAATGGCCCAAAACAATATGACTTTTATGCCAAAATATGATTTCTTGGCTCCAATGCATTTTTGTTTTGTCAAAATCAATGAAGGAGGAGGCAATTCTTTTTACCAAAGATATCAAAACATTATGAAATTTAAATACAAAAACATAAATTTAAACAATACTGTGCCTGACCAATAAAAATAAGTGACTTATTAGTAAAAATGACCAATCAAAATTTGTGACACATAACATACCTATTAAACCCTTCCACATCAGAAGGGGAGACTGCCCCAAAATCAATGAAAAATTTTGAATTTCCCACAAATTGTTGGAAGATTATAGTGAAAAATACAAGAAACCAAAACAATTGGACATAAAAATTGATGTTTACTAAAAAATCTCCTCCATGAGGCAGTGTCAAAAGATTAATAGATATGGGATGAATATAGCTGAAATAATGAAGAATGAAGAATCAACTTTTTTAACTTAGTTTACAATACTTTGCTACTGTTTAATGTTGACAATAGACTTTGTTCTATAGTCTATTCTAAATAATTACCTGTATATACATTACTAGAAAAAGAACAGGCAAGTTTTAGAGAAGATATTTATAATAAACTATAGAAACTAAAATATGTCAACTGAAAAAATACAGGCAAGTTTTTTTATAAGAAATTTAGAATAGACCATAGATCTATCAACATTAAAACAACAAAGCAAAATACAAAAGTTGAAAGTTTAGCTCTTCATACTGCAAAATCAGCCATAAACCAGTCACTAAACATTATGTTAATATATGTAAAGCAAGAGGTCAGCAGATTAACACCAAGAGGTCAGCAGATTAACCCCCATATCAGTGCTGCATCTGTAAGAATCAGGCAAAAATAAACAATAATGAATTATACCCAGGAAAAAAAAACAGATGATATCAGTTATCTCCCTTTGACACTTAAAGCATTTAAAGTAAGAGTCTGTATTTTTTTATTTTAACTCAGTTTGTTCTTTAGTTCAACATAAATAGTATCGATAAGGTGCTATAATTTTTTCATCATTATTCCCTGATTTTTTTCAGATTCCAGCACTACAAGAAACTTACTCATCATGATGACGACGAGATGGCCCCTTATCCATGAGTGATTCTCCTCGGTCGCTATAGTATCCATCATTATGTTGAGGAGAATTGTAAAAGTCTTCTGGCCGTAAAGGCTCTTTGCCAGGGCTGGGAGGTCTTGGAGGTGCATCTAAAATTTAAAAATAATTCAAAATTGACAGAAAGCCAAACATTTGTATTTTCTACACAGGAATATTTTCACACCTGTTTATGCAACTTGATAACAAATAAATTTTTTTGCCACTTTTGGTGAAAATGATCCAAAAACTCCTGAACTTCATGCAAATTTAACAAAGGCACTATGGAAAGAGTCACAATTTATAGAGCGTAAATTGTAGTAAAAATTCTTAAAAAATATGGACAATCTGTACAGGTAAATAATTCTGTATTTTGACAGGAAAATCCTTCAGAAGGCTAACCATTATAACCTTATGTCTGCAAGAGTTAATACACTTATCATTACTTGAATACTCTATTACATATTATTATAAACTGACTACTTTTTATTACACGATTACTTACTATAAGTTGATTACTTTTTTAATACTCCATTCCATATTAACATAAACTGACTACTTTTTACTTGATTACTTATTATAATTACTTGATTACTTATTCACCGCTTTTTCTCAGGTTAAGCTACACCTTAAACATACTTTGGTTGATACCATTATACATTTCCTTTTTTATTTTCAGATCTGATACGACTTCTACAAAAAGGTTTTCTTACTAGGATCTACCCCTGTTGGCAGAGGAGGAACTGGTGGACCTTCATGGTCGTAGATATATCTCCCATCAAAGTGAGCATGTTCACTAGGTGGGTAAGCTCCTTTGGGAATTTCTTGTGGGTTACTTTTGTACATTTCTTCTAGACCACCATTAGGACGATATATATTGACATTATCAATGTCACTTTTCTGTGTCTGTAGTGTCCCCTGTAAAGTTCCATAACCCAAGGAGGCTTCTGCAAAATTAAATTTTTTTTTTTAGAAAAAAAAAACAAACATAATGAATATAAAGGAAACACATTTGCAGTGCTGTCAATAGCACTCCAGCTAAGAATCATGCAAAATGCAAATCATGGGTGAAATGCCTACATATTTTTATTTTTGATATTTTGTTTGCCACAGTAAAAAGAAATTAACATTCAGTTTTTCACATAACCCATGTTCTTAGGAGATAACAATTATATAGAATGCACTGTAGATCTCAAAATTAAGATAGATAACTCTGTACATGACACTCAAATACAACAGAATCCATTAGACTTTCAATGTGGATTATCTCCAAAGAGCTGACAGATTGGAATGAATAATTACACATTTCATAATATAGACCCATAATACAACATAAATAAAAATATGTAGCCTTTTTTGGGGTGTATCACATTTTTCAGATTTTGCCTGATTCTTACAAAAGCAGCTACTTAATAAGATGTCCAGCAATCAGGGATTTAGCCAGAATTTTCAACCCATTAGTCACTTTTGAGTAAGACTAAATCTCAATACTGTTTTTTCTTTTCGCGTCACAAATTTATAAGTATGCATGTATATACATATACTTATAACAACTATATTATAAATAATAACATGTTTATTTCTATTTCAGCACAGGTATATAAATAACAGATAATTCATATTAATAAAAAATATATAACAACATACAGTTTCTACATCAGCAACTATTCATGAATAAAATATGCAAAAAAATACTTTGTTACTGTGTCATACATATCATGTGTGTAAAAATCTAAAAATTATATACATCAGCTACTATTGTTGGCATGTGTCTAAGAATGTAAAGCACTGTTTACTTGATCAGTAATGCATAAACCTCCTGTCCTTAGCCATGTATTAGGCATTCTTTGCCTTCTGAGTGTTGGTGACACTTTCCACATTCTGCAAAATAAATCAAAACATAAGATATTGTGTTTTGAAAAACGTCAAAATTTCAACAAAAACATAAAAAAAATCGTTTATAAATTGAAATTTAAATGATTTTGTCTTCTTTCTTGAATCAGATATCGCTAATTAAATTTTAGATACATTGTTTCATGTACATTTACTTCATACTATATACTATATATGTGTATCAAATTAAAATTTCTTTCTTTCAATTACACATTTGTTTGTGTTTTTTGTCTCATGTACGTTTACTTTATATATCTTTTTATTTTATTAATAAATAATATAACTTCATATAAACTACCACACACCTGACGTATCAGAAGGTCATTCACGGTGTACATTGAGTTGGGTAAGTTGTTGCTCGCCAACCAGTATATGTTTTTGAGTGCCCTAGTAACATCTGACTCCTGTGTTTTATTTGCTGAAGTCACTCCTTGCTCAAATTCTTGCTTCATGGAATTGGTCTGGACTGCCCGTTTATGATCAGCAGTGTTGATGTGCTTCTGTATATTATCTTTTAGGAATGCGTTGCTTCCGATAGAAAATGTATTGGTAAGTCCAGCATCTTGGCAGTCACGGCAGTACATCGCCCCATCTTTGTAGTATATGCATGGAAATATCTTTGACCACTCTGGTTTAAATTTTAAATAGTCGATCACTGCAACTCTTTGTAGTAGTTGACTTATTATTAGACTTTTGACCTTTAGGTATGTTGTCATGTGACGACGAACTAAAATAGTTCGTAATGGCAGACATAGTTGTGATTCGAACTGTGATTGAAAAATCCAAACATCTTTCCATTTTAAATACATACGATGACACTTTGAGTACTTTGAGAACATGTTACAGCGCTCAACAAACAAATCATTACCGTCAATTAATTTGTTTGTCGGGATAATTAGCCTCAACCAGGTGATCAAGCAAGGTCTGATCAAAGGTGATGCAATAAAAACATTGGTCATGATTGTTTATTGTAAAACCCTAATTGGCTTGGGAAAGGTAATAAAGTTGTCAATTATGGGGTCGTGGGAACATCATATTTTTTTTTGGGGGGGGGGGGGGGGGGGGGGGGGGGAAAAATGCACGAGAAAAATTCGCCACTTTCGAAAATCACTTGTCAATGGCGAAAATGGCGAGCGCCAGCTAAATCACTGAGCAATATACATTACATAGTTTGAATTACTTCCCCTAACTCTAAGTTGACCCAAGTATTACAGCTCGCCCAGATCTTTTTCTGAGTGCCTCTCTGCTTTAAAGATAGAAACCGAAAATAATCTATTGTCAACCTGGACTAGGGTTATTTCCCTGAGGGCTTTAGCCAGAGGGGAATAACCTAAGCACTCTATCAAAGTTTGTATTTTTTTCTGGACATTCGGTCCTGTGATGACATACTTTTTTCAGAACTGAACAAAGTTTTAACATCCATTTTGACCTGAATCAAGAATGACTAATATCAGAAATTTTCCGGACTTCCGGTCTGGCGTTCCGGATTTTTTTAACGGTCCTGTCACATTTTTACCAGTGATATCTAGTGGTCTGACGAACCTACAGAAAGACTGCCTCAGTGAGGTTGACAATTTTGGATATTCACCGAATTAAAGCGTCATAATTGTTTGATTATTCCAAACAAACAAAGGACAAAAATGCATGGTTTCAAATTTCAAACCTGGATGGGTTATTCACCACTGAATAATAGGGTTATTCAATGATGGCAAGAATTTTGGGGGTTATACAAAATTTCTAGCAATAAAAACAAAATATATCCAAATTAATCTATATCACGTGATTATATTCTATCTAATAGAATTAATCCTTTATTATGTAAAGTATAATAATATAAATTATGCAATAATTTTTTTCCCTAATTAATACCACCTTTTTCCTAAGTTATGGCAACTTTTCTTGAACTAGTACCGATTTGAACACAAATTTGGGTAGGCTTGTTAAATAAATCACAGAAAGTCTATATTATCATAGTTTTACCATAGACTGGCCATTTATAACCTATTATTTTATTGACATAAATTGCCAGCCTATGGTAAAACAAAAATCAAATGTGATTTCTCCAGTTTATAATAAGACCAGTTTCTTATTTTAGAAAAGACACAAAAATGGTGACCATTTTGGAGCAAATTTCTGTTGTTTATCAAAGTTTTACCATGGCATAGAAACATTTACAGAACTCCATATCAGAACAGTGATCTCATTAAAACATTTTGTTTTACTTAATAACCAATGAAACTTGACAGAACTTTTGTCAACTATGATGGCCTTAATCTCTAAATTTTATAAAACAAAATTTAAAAAAATTAAGTGTTGAAATCAGTACCACTTCAATTCAAGTTGCCAAAAAGAATCAACATTTGACTTGTTATTTGTTTACCATCATCTTGAAGCCTACTGTGTGGTTTGTGTAGATTTTTCTTTGTAACAAACAGTTGAAGCTTGTCTTTAGTTTTCTCGATCATCTTCCTGGCATCAGACAGAGATAGATTCTCTATAGGTGTGTTGTTAATCTACAAAATCATATCACATGATGTAAAAATGGGAATACATCATATCACATGATGTAAAAATGACTTCAATTTATTCTATGACAACTTAAATTAGAAACAATAACAGCAATTCTCACTTGATACGTCCAAATCCCTCATTCAAAAATTTACATTTTTTAATTTACATATTGATTTGGATCAAAATCTTAAATAGGTGGACAGTGAGTACATGTAATACAGATTCTATGAAAATTTTATTAAGTTCCATTCAGATAAGAGATTGGTCCTCTGTGTAACGGAAGGAGATTTATATGGGTAATAGGACTGACACTCTTGTCACTTTATACATCCCCCTTTTAAAAGTCAGTAATATGATAAAAGGAAATTTATTCAAGTACTGGTCTGAAGAAAAAAATAACTTTGAAGTCTTTTTACTTAAAAATAAAAAGAATATACATGTAGCTGATGATTTTTTAATACAGTCAGAGATTAAAATATTAAACAAAATAAAACAAAGGGTAATTTCTCATGTGAGATATTGTAATTCAATAAGCTGGACAAATTTCTAAAGTCACTTTGACGTGTACAATTAGTGTGGATGTGACATATATTTTGTGAATACTGTGAAAGTACTATTGTTCGTTGGGAACCAATTTTCGTGGTTTCTGTGGGTTGTTCAAACCACGAAATTTGGTTCCCAACAAATAGTAGATTCCCATTGATGTGTATAACGAAAACTTCAAAACCATGACTTCAAGAATCCATGAACTTGTGTTTATTCCCTGATCCATGAAAGTTGGAATCCATGCATTAAAGTACTTTCACAGTAGTTTGATTTTTCTCCTTAAAGGTCATCATACATGTACATGATTTTGCACTATTTCCCCCCTTAACTATTTTACCATAGATAAAGAACCATAACTCACTTTTAATACTGTATCCCCTTCATGAAGACTTCCATCTTCTCTTGCTAGGGTACCAGGATAAATTTCTTTGATGAAAAATCTACAGCCAAGCACCACACCGAAATCTGTTCAAAATTTATAGGCAACAATTAGTATCTGAATTCCAACAAAGGAATAAATTACAAAAAAAAGCAGACCTATATGGCTAAAAAAAAAAAGGTTGCTAGGTTCTCAGGCCACACCCCATCCCTTAAAACCCACCCGCCTCTGTGATTTTTATCATGTTAAAATCTGGAAACTTCATGTCTGTTCCAGAAAATTTCGTATCCAGCCCGGAATAGACCTTTAATTAGTTAACGGATTTGTCGGTGCGTTAGACAAGAAGGTAAACAATATGATGCGAATGAGGCTGTAATTTAACATTGATCATCAAAAACGAAAGAATGTCTTGTGGTGAAGGCTCTTACTTCTTGCTACATCTCATATGCCAGTAAAGTTTTAATGCCATGAAGTATTTTATTTCACTTCTCAATTCTATGAAATTTTTAAAGAAAAATAAAAGGAAAACTTGCTACAATCAAGGAAAAAAAAGCCTCCTTGCATCAATTTTTTTTTCTAAAATCTAAGCAATTTGTATGGCCTATGACTAGTCACTTATTTAGGAGGCGGTTCAAGTTTTGAAGCATGTGTTCTCTATTAACAGGAAGTTACAAAAGTCATAGAAAAACTGTGAGCAAAACTCAGTCGTAGACACCGTCTGCTTTCCTTATCAGTAACCATAAAAAATAACCTATAAGTGATTTAGATAGAAAAACAAAATAGGAGGTGCACAATGGCATCATGTAATAAAGAATCTGTCAAACTTTAATCAAATTTTGTTCAGTGGTTTCAGAGGAGTCTCGGTTGTGGAATAAAGAAGCCCCAACCCCCCCATTTTTATCAACAAATGAAAAAGTCCGTATTTTGCATCTGAAAATCCCAAATTTCTTACCATCTTTTTTGTTTTTTTTCTCCAGCGTTATTTTCAGTGGAGTTTCTGGGTCCATCATTGACGGGACTACAACTCTCCTACGAATGACTAAGTTTACTTTGTTTCCGCTATCCTTAAGTACTTTGATGGCCGTACGATGATCTACATCTTTTAGTGAGATGTTGTTTACACTGACGACTCGGTCGTTTATTCTGGAAATAGTACACAGATTATGTACAAATTATCTAATTGTGAAGTAACATATTTTTTGATTAGATAAGAGTGTTTTTTAATACTGATAAACATACATAAATCACATTATTAGTGATTAATTAGTGATAATTTCAGTTTGGCCCTTGACCTGTTTGTTCATACTATTTGATATTTAGTGATGAAACTGTCTTGGCAATATTCTTTCTTCCAGTCTTTGCCATCTAAATTTAAGACAAGTCCCTACCCTTACTATAAAAAGAATTTTATATATAGGATACATTGGCTTGGAAGCAAGAATTCTGCATGCCCGCCATTATTTTTACGAGCATTGGCTTGTGGGATGGCCCCAATTTCAAACACTGTTTTTCATCTGGTAATCTAGTATACTACCCTCAACTGAAGGCAGTAAATGTATAACACATCAGCACTTCGTGTAGTAGAGTATAAACAAAGTGTCGTTAGCAGTGGAGGTTTTACTGCTGTGGAGTATAAACAAAGTGCCGATAGCACTGGAGGTTTTAGTGTTGTGGAATATAAACAAAGTGCCAATAGCAGTGGAGTTTTTAGTGCGGTGGAGTATAAACAAAGTGCCAATAGCAGTGGAGGTTTTACTGTGGTGGAGTATAAAAAGTTAACATAAATATCTTACAATAATCGTCCCTCAGCAGGCCCAGCCTTTAAAACATCGGAGATGGCAATAGATGGATCTCCGTTGGCGAAATGTGGGTTATCTATGCCACCACTAACAGCAATACCAAATCCAAAACTTGGTACCTGAAAACATGAAGTTACACATATAATAACACAAACATGCACATGAAAGATGGCATTCCAAAATAAGATTAACTGATTGATTATTGGGGTTTTACATCCGAGCAGCAATATTTCAGCTATATTCAGACGATGAACATGAAATGGATGATGAAAAAAAAAAAGGGATGGGACAAAGGGATAATAGGGTCAACAAATTTTGATTGCCACTAGAAAAAGGGAGGGATGGGTAGGGTGTGACAATTTAGCCTCCTGTGGCGGAATGCAAAGTTTCCTACTCCTATCGAATACCACAGCAGGGTTCTTTAACATGCAAGGAACGTGTGGCATATTTCCCAACACGGTGCACCACTATGGTATGCAGTCAGGTTTTCCGTATTATAGCCTGACAACCCCAGCATGTAACACGCCAGGGGTACCCCGTTCCACCACCTGGGGCACACATCCCAGTTGCTCTGTGGGCAGAACACCCTAGCCCCTGGCTAGATTTCTGAGTACTATTTAGTCCCCTTTTACGACAAGCTATAGCGCTGCTGCAGGCCTATTCTGTTAACACCCAGACTTGCATGGTGTTCCGAAATAAGAAAGTAACAGAACAATCCCTCATAAAAGTTGATTAAAAGTACTTGATGTTGGCCAAAATCAGTATTTTAAGGGGTGCATTTTGTAGCTACTGTCAAAGTGCTTTAATTTGTGGATATAATTTTTGAGGACTGGGGAGGAAACACATTTTCTTGGATTGCTGAATTCTTTGTTTTGACGATTTCAGTATACACATCAATGGAAATCGCCTTTTCATTAGAAACAAAATTTCAAGTTTTGGACTACCTACGAAAACCACAAAAATTGGTACAATAGTACTTTCACAGTACTAAAAGAAAATGATTTTCAAAACCAAACCATGCTACTTTTTTATGACTAAATGCATTAAATCATGTGCTGTCACATTCTTCAGGTTACTAGTTTATACTCACTCTAGTCAAAGAAACTTTGTGCGTCTCCCATACAACTGTATCACCACTCTGAAATGAAAACAAAATTAATCATAATTTAACCAACCAACTTATGATGGCTAATTTGTTATCTCCCCTTATGCTGAAATAAAAAGCATCATATTATTACCTAAGAATGTACATATCTAGTTGGTTATATCCACTTATGCTGGAATAGAAATCAAAAATTTGAAAAACTGAAGTAGAAATTGGACATCATCAATTGGAGAGAGGACAAAGTCTTCACAACCATATTTAATATGAAAGTCTTGGCTTGGAAGCACTGAGAGCCAGATTTCAGTCTGAGAGGAAGTCATGCCTTTTGGAGCTTCCCATACAAAGTTAGTTTTTTTTTATATGTTCCTCACCAAAATGAGTTCATAACATGGTCATCAATAATTATCTTAATTAATATCCGTTTTTTTAACATTTCTGACATGCCATAAGAGTAGGTCTTTTTAACCAGAAAGTTTGAAGTACAATGTACTAACACTAAGTAAAACCAGTCTCATTAATTAGAGACAAGGTGCGTCAAAAAGAGACAATAAAAATTAAAATGTCTAGAAAGAAAGACAAAGGGGAAAATAATGATGAGAAATTTCTAAAACATATATCTAAATATTGAATCTGATCAGCTTAAAATCATTCCAAAAAGAACAAAATCAGAACAGAAATGAGACCTATTATACAAAATATGCTTTAGATATCAAAATTTACCCCCCCCCCCTTTTCCCCTTTATCAATATGTCACATTAGACAAACAGTTACACATTATCAAAATATTTGTTCATCCTTGTCATCATGACATTCCGCAGTCATCCTAAATGTAAACAAACAGGTACAAACACTTGGACCAGTATCAAAACATTTGTTTCAGGAATTTAGGCAGCCCCCTGCCAAATTATGCTTTTGTTTCTAAAACATCAAAGACTTTCGCATTGTATGTGATGCAACCAGATTAACAAACATCTAATATAATAAATTTATTTTTTTGAAATTCCTTCATAATCCTTTTTTTTTTTTATCTCATGCCAAGTTGTGTATTTTTTGGCAGATAAGTCATCTGCTTTTTTTTTAAACTCATTTCATTACATTTTATTCAACATTCCAAACGTTTTTACATGTTTACTTTCATATTATTTTGTTCAATAAAATATGTTTATATAATTTTTTGTTCATTTGTTAGATTCGATTAAACAATTTATTGTACATAAAACAGAAGGATTGGACTTCAATTTTAACAACTTATCAATGCACTCTTTATTTCTTAAACCCTTAAGAGCAGTAAACAAATCATATTTTCACCTCATTCAATTTTAAGCATCTTATAATCACTAGAATTTCTGAACAAGTTTTACCCAGACAGGTTCCTTTTCACCATTAGGCCAAAATAAAAAAATATCCTAGATTCTCATACCCTTCCAACCCAACTGTTTTACCGTCCCTGAAAAATGTTATTTTAGTTTGTTTTTTTTTTAATTGGGTCCAATTCTTTCACACTGACAGCATTTTTCACTTAATTTTTAAAAAAATCTGTAGTCCTCCGCATATTTTGAAAAAAAAAAAGAATCTAATATTTTTTTAGTATGTCCTAATCAATACTCACTAAGATAATACATTGAATTTCATCATAATTATTAGCATAATTGATAATTGGCCTGAGGACTTCAAAAACCAGGTAGTCCTACACTAAAAACAAGGTAGACGACTCAATCAGGAAGTAATATACCTGGCCCTTTGATGTTACTAATTACACCTGTCTAGTACAACTTCGAGCTCTGTATAATACCAATTGATCTGACTATGATCAGTAATCTATCACTTTATCACAAAAAAATATTATTTAGAAATTTGCTTGATACATCCTGACATATATATAGCAGTAGCTGATTCAATAATTCATGCTATTTTTATGTCTACAATCATAAGTTAAAACAATCCACCAGAAAACTTGAATATCTATTTGATTATCATGAGCAAAAGAGTCTTAAACTTAATTTTCCTAGTCTTGTTTTTTGTCTATTTTATTTTTATGTTTTTAAAGAAAATTAATTTAATCCCCCTTTTCTCCACAATCAAAAAAATAGAATGGAATTTTATGCTTCTGATATTAATTATTGAATTACACTCACAAACCTAAGATCAACATAAAATTTGGTATACTGAAGCATTTAAATTTAAGGTTAATTAACTAGACTTATTATAAATAATAATTAAATTTGTTATTAATATAAAAGACTAATTCTTGAAAAATAAAAATTACTGAAGAATGCTTTGGGTCTTGAAAAAGGAGTATAAACAATTTGGATGTTCTAGATTTCATTAAATAGTTAATTTTATATTAAAAAATCCAATCAACAAAATCCCAAATAATCTAACAAAATACAGGAGTCATGGGAATTTGAAAAAAAAAAAATTAACAGATTATCTTCCCTTATTTATAGGACTACCTCCCTTTAATCTGTTCAAATATAATTGTTTACAATCTTGGAGTGTTTATTTACCATCAAACAATAACAATAATCCTATCTCTAAATATTTACATAGTAATATTGTGTTATAAGTTCAGATTTCCACAGAATTAAACAGATCAAAGGATTTGGACATTTTTTCTCTTATTACTTAAATTATTTGAAATCTAAGATCATTACTTAGACTTTCTACTAATCTTTTAATTGAGAATACAATTATCACATTGTTACTTTATTATTACTTACAAGAATTAACCAACAAAATAACTTCATTGAAGACCGTGTGGTGACCTGTAGAAATTTAATTGGTTGCTGCTTGGCTTTTGGTGGAAGACTGTCTCATTGGCAATCACCACACATCTCCTATTTTTTTTTTTTTATTTTAGGCTTCCGTGTCAATCATATATATCTTGTGCAATTATGGAGCACAGCAAAAAAACTGTATCAAGTGCTATCATTATTAACTTGTCACTATTCAATTTAATGGGGTGTCCAAGTAGATGTTTTTAAAACATTAATTTTCATTTTATATCACAAACTCTTGTATTCTGAAATATTGTTTTGTAAATTACTGAGATGATATAAAAGGAATCAATAACATAGGAAGCACTACAAAATTGCAAAAAAAAGGGAAATAACTCTCTGAACTGATCAAAATTGAGTTGATTTGTTAAGGAACTTGGAACATATATTCCGATGCATCCATTTTGATACAACAAAATCTCTTGAAAATTTAATCAAATCCAAAAAGTGATGCAGAATCAACTATATGTGTGGTAACTTACAATCCTGTAAAATTTGAACAAAATCAGTTGACCTGTTTTCGAGGAGTTGGGTCTTAAAAGTCAAATGTGACTGACAGAGGTACAGACCGACAATAATATTACTCTGTCCTTGTTGTGACTGGGGACAATAATCTGGAAGGCTGAAGAAAACCAGATATGTGTATAACTAATGAATGGGTAAATTGTAAACACATAATATATTTTCTTAACCCTGAAACAAAATATCATCAAAAAAAAATTAACTTCAGGGCATAAGTGTCATAATATTAATTCTTGGCAAAGCCATAAATTTCGGTAGTTAAAATATTTATATGGAAGTTTTTTGACAGTTCATTAGTGTAAATTAACATGTCAACAATATTTCAGATCTCTTTCTGCATTGATTTGGGCCTTGTAATACTGAATGCATAAGTTTCCCCATTTGTAAATTCTGCCAATGGCACATCTTTGCAGGTCTATTTTTGTTCTACTACTGCAGTAATTGAGAGAGAAATACTTGCTAAAATGCAAGTTGAAATTCAATTTTGCTGGTAAAAATTATTTACACCTGCTAAAATTTGGCAGTGGATTTCTATATGTCATATAGGTCAAGTCCAGAAATAACTCAAAAAACTAAAATTTAGCGGGTGTAAATTTTCAGTACTTGCTAAATTTAGCTAGTGGAAAAAATTCTAAAATTCAATCCCTACTACCTACAGAATCCTACCTTGATGAACTTTCGAAATAAGTTGGTAGGAATCTTCATGATAAATCCACTGTCTATAACCCAGCTCAGTCATGGTTTATTTTAATCCCAAAACTTGGCAAGATCTGAGTCTGATTTAGTACCAGTATATATCAATTAAATAATGTACCATTTAGATTCAGGTAGAGACAAAAATAAATGTGTAGATTTGTAAACATACTATTAGTCCACATATTTTTCTGTTAAATTCATAATTTATTATTCAAGTTATTTTTTCTACTGACATTGGAAACACACTGTTACAGATAGTATCAAACATCTGTTCAACGAGAAAGCAATTAACTGGATGTGTTCTAACAATATTTATCTACATTTTGTATCCTTTTTGTTTCAAACAACTATATTTTGTATATTTCTATGCAGTTCAAAATGCAACCAAACCCTCCCCTTTCTTTCAAAACATAAAAAAATCACCTTCAAAGAAAAGTAAACTCATCCTCGAAGACTAAAAACTCTCTATTCCTTTAATGAAAGCATGAAGACAAAATTAAATTAAAATTTAAGTACCCATAAAATATTTTTTATTTACATGTACATTTCTATGGGAGACAAAGAGAAAACTACCCCTCATATTGACATACCTGGCATTTATGATCCATGTTAGATATATACTGTTGACAACGGTTACAAACTTTCATCATCATTTTCACAGTTTTTCTATGATTACACCTGGTTTTACTTCAAATAATCCTCATATGTCCACAGTGGCACATTAATCGAGTGTGAAGTTTCACTTATTTGTTCCTAGCAAGAAATATTTCAGTCTAATAGTTTGCAAATTTTCCCAGAAATGTCAAATGTCAACAGGTAATGTACCCTCCAAAAAAATTAGCCCCTCCCCTATGTTTATATATTTGGATCAATCAGATTATTTGCCTTTAATGAGTCTTAATTGGAATTAAACCCAGGTAGTTTGTTTACTATTATAATTAAAGCAAGCATTACAATACAACTGATTGACATCCTTGAGGTCATGACCCAAGTCACTCATGCATGACCCTAGACAATGTTGTACATATACCCTAAAGGTCAAAGTTTATTGTAGATGTTGACCCTAATGACTATATCAATTTTTTTGTCATATTTCACTCATTTTCACATGTCATCCACAGAAAAAATGTATGTTTAAAAAATAAATATGAAACTTTAATGGCATGCCAAAAGACAGGACAAATATTTATTTTAACTAATTACATAGTACTATCAATTCCGAATTTAAAGTATGCATTTGATTCTGTCATTTTTCAGCAAATTTTTGCAGTTGTGACTAAGTTCAACTTTTATTACAATATGTCATGATGTTCCTGTTGAATTAACACCAATATGTCATCACATAAAAGAAAAAAAAAAAAAAAACATGAAGTTTTAAAACTAACTTACAAATAATGAATTGACTATGAATGTTGAGCAGAAAGCAGAGTTTTTTTTCTATTTTCAAACCAAAGTTTTCCAAAATTAATGAATTAACTATTATAGTCGGGCAGAAAACATGCATTAGAAAATCAAATATGTGACAAATACATTTCATAAAAAAACAATTTTTTGTTTCTGATGTAGGTTTCTTAAAAAAATGGGAGTCCACAGTATTCAATATTCAAAGCATGCAGAAATGGGTCAAGAACTGATGACAAATTTATTTTGCTTAGCCATGAAAATAATGGGACAGGAATACTGTAACTTGAGTCTGATTATATTAACTATAAGCTCCTGATAACAGAAACTTGAAGATATCATATCAGGTAACAATATCTTATATATTTACTGTCTCATCTGGAATAAGACCCTCGACCTGAATTCTTTAAACAATACTGGCCATCATTCAGAGGAGTCGTGATGGAATCCATTTAGTGTCATGAAGTTGAAAGAAAAATTTCTTTTTCCCATAGAATGTTCAATTTCCCCACAACAATACTAAAAGGGTTTTTCTCTATGAAACCCAAATTATTATTTTATTTTAGCCGAAATTCAGCTGAATGACAGACAGACAAACATAATTATGCCTCAACCCTCAAAATATAATTTCGTGAAAAAAATTCATATACATGACAACATGTTTGTTTTTAATGTATTGGGTTAGGCTGTTTCTCAAATGGCTAGTTCAGGCCAAACAATGTCTTAGAGTTTTTTCTATCTATTCAGTGTTATATATATGTATCCCCCCTTTTTTATTCTCCATTTTCCATTTCAGACCCAAAAACTGCAACTTATATTCAATCCCTATAACTTGAGTATCATTTAAGAAACCCAAGAAAATCCATAAAAAGTATGTTTTTTTTTGTTTTTTTTTTAAACAAAAAATAGAATTTTCTCCTCACATAACTTAAAAAAAGCTCAATTATAACACTTTATTTCCCCCCTTTCTTTGATCAAATTATTTCAGACCAAAAAACTCATATCTCACAGTCAATCCATACCTTGAGTAAAAGTCTAGACATAATAATGAGTAGTGCTTTGATTGTAATCAACACCTGTTAAAAGGTGTGAAATTTTCACCTGAAGATTGGTTTATCTGATTAAGAATCCTTTGATGTTTCTGATAAAGCCAGGTAAGAAACTATTGTTTTTTAATTATTACAATTAAACAGTCCCCAATGTTTTAACTACAATTAGTTTTCAATAATAGTTGTCCACACACAATTTTTGCTTTTGACATTTGTACATTACAAGTTTAACAAGTACTATATTTAAAAAAAGATAGCAGACGCAGTAAAAGTTGTTCTTTTTATTTATAATTTTCATCAGGAAATAATGCATGGCATGCAATTTCAATTTCCTTTTTCGAACCCCACTAAATTATCAGAATTTGGCCAACTTGCGTTCCCATGGAAGAGCATCAAAGGGTAAAAAGCGATACTATACCAACTGTGTCGGAAAAAAATCCAAAATAGGTTAAAGACTGCAAATGCTATTTTTTTGATTTCCCAGTCTGAGTACCTGAATTACATTCTTTTGATTTCCACTAAAGTCTTGGTTCCTTTTATTACTATTACTATTTGATAAATGAGAAAATTAAACAAAATATGCTATATATCAAGGCAAATTTTTCACCCATATTTTACATATATACATTAAAGAGGAAGCATGCAGTACATGTACTAACAGGACTTGTACATGTATATACATTACAGAGGAAGCATGCAGTACTAACAAGACTTGTACATACATTACAGAGGAAGCATGCAGTACTGACAAGACTTGTATATACATTACAGAGGAAGCATGCAGTACTGACAAGACTTGTATATACATTACAGAGGAAGCATTTTATTACGTTCAGTCAAACCAGGTATCAGGCAGGCCTGCAGGGTCTGAACGTCTATCCCCTTCCCTAACCCTGCGGGCCTACCTGATACCTGGTTTGACTGAACGTCTATCTCGTATGCAATGCTTGGTATTATGTGTCGGTAATTCTTGTTTTAATCATATATGTCATATTTGTCTTTGCTCCTTGTGGGTCCTTAAACACACAATAAAGATTTTAATTTTGATTTTTGCATACCTGTTAACCCTCCCACATAGCAGGGGGGGGGGGGGGCAGAGACACCATAAAATCCATGAACAATTTCTAATTTCCCACATAGAAATATCAGATTTGTGGGAGGTTTTTGGTTAAAGTTACTATATTTTCTGTGAAAAATACTTAATAACAGTATTTTTACACGCAAAATTTTCTCTTAGGTAAAAATCTCCCATATTCCACAGTGCCCATTTTGGGGGGGGGAAGGGTTCCAACATAATTAGTTCAATAGGTTAATAGGTATGGACTAGGGGTTGGAAGGGGTAAAAGCATTCTAACCTACAACAGCAGAAATAATGTATACAAAACATTATCTTATTCACCAAGTTAAAAAAAACTTGGGCAGAAATGATTATTCTTGACAAAAATAATAACTCCCATACAAAACCAGTCTCTTAATCGACTGTCATTGACAATGATTTACTTCACATGGTCACAGTTTTATGTGACATTTTATATAAAAAAAACATATTTATCTTCTTACTACCAGACTCTTTATACAACAAAAATATTTATCTAAGCCAGGGGTCAATATCACAAAAAGCCTTCGTTCAGGGGTCAATATCGATACAAAAAGTCATAAGTCTAGGGGTCAATATCCCAAAAATTCTGTACACTGTACATGAGACTGTGGTGTTAATTTCACAAAAAGTTGTGTGTAAAATGACATTGTGATATTAAAATGACCATAAATTTCACACTTTTGACAGCCACATTCTGAGAAGCCATTTCTAATCTTCTGACTATGAGTTGTTAGTGACTTACTTTAACAGGACCATCCATCACTGAATTATGCCAGAAGTTGACATTTCTGTTAATTCTGAGGTCATTCAAACTTTTTGACCACCGAAGTGGATCATTCCGCCTCAGCACACTGAAAGATTGTGCCTTCCTCATCATGAATATAGTACTGGCAAGTATTGCTAAGATCCAATATAAGAATCTAGCTGTTTAAGAAAAGTTATGGAATGTTACAAATCCACATTAAATATTCCGCATTGAGGACACTCTGTTCACAATTTTCTTGCTTAAATCATAAATCTCTAATCATAAAATGTACTATCTCTTAAAACTCAAATTATAAATTTCAACAGACAGTAATACGTTTCTCCACTAAAAAAAAGAATACTTCAGAAGGAATGCTTGCTTCAGTCATAAATCACAAGTCACCAAGTCTTGTATCTCTTGTCCTAACACTTTTGATAAAAAAAAAAGCAAAACTCTGGTAAGATTGCTTGCCTAAACCAGTAAGTACATCAACAAGTTCTCCCGAACACCTTAGCACAAGTGTTCATAAGTTCTCCTAACCTTTATAAAGAAAGTATAAATAGAAATTTCAAAATATGCCTCTATCACTTAGTCTGCTAAAATTCACTCGCATTCATGTATTCTCTAGTGAAAATTCTTCTAATTGAAAGCAACTTACAATTATAATTTGCAGAAATCATGAACTCCCAAATTCTGCCACTGTGTAAACACGTTGGTCAGTGAGGACTAAAAATGTGTAAACATGTATGTTAATAGTTTATACACATGTATGTTACATCTGCACATGTAACATTACACAACTGATTCCCTCTTGACATGTATTTCATTATTTCCTTGACAGGAATTGTGTCATTCTAACTGTCTTAGATCACACCTTTAATGATATCATATTCTTGCTTACTTGAAAGTTCTCACATTTCTACCTTGTTAGGCTCCTTTTTAGTTCAAAATGGAGACTTCGATCTTGTTTTGTCTTTTTAAAATGACTCCAATACCTAAAGCTATTGAATGGATCCTTACATCATAGAAATAAACTAAAATTATTTCTACATTTTTCTATAACTTCAATTCACTGAGAAACAACACTGCTTAATCAAGATCACTTTCAACTATTTATACAAAATTCAAGATCAATTCATGTAAAATTGAAATTACACTGTAGTTATGACTTTTGTGAGGCAGATGTTCATATCAAATTAAAAAAAAAAACAACAAATTCCATTATATAAAATTCCACAACATATTTTTGATAGCTTTGTAACTCTGTCAATATTTTACACAATAAATCCACACTTCAGAGATTGTCTAATGTTGCGATAAATCGTAGTCTTATGATAAGACCACATAATCCAATTTCATATAAATCCGAGTTAATACTCTAACATTGTGTTTTTTAAAAGTTTTCAGATATTCGACAGTACTACTTATAAGTTCTACCAAGATCCAGGTCAAAGTTTAAATCAAAACAAAAATTACCATCAATGCTGGCAAATTAGAATTTATTTGTCATTTTTTTAAAAACATAATGAGTTATAAAGGCTGCTCGAGTATCTTGTCCTATCATCTGACTCCAATGAGTTTAAAACTGAAGACAATTATTGACTGTTCTCTCAAGACTAAATCCTCCACATACCAACTTTACACATAAAAATATGCACAAGTGACCTGCCCTATCTGAAAGTCCCCTGTTTAGGTAAATTATCTACAGTCCTTGCAGACGAAAGTCCCCTGTTTAGTTAAATTATCTACAGTCCTTGCAGACTAAATCTGCTTCGTGTTTTGCAGTGTTGTCTATGGATAAATTTGACAATTTTCAACTTGAAAAAACTCTGCCAATGTACAAGTCACACATTCTGAGAGAAATAATTCCTCCCTTTTTGTAGCTAAGTGTTGCTTCCTCTGGATTCACTACCTATTTTTCCATGTTCCAAATTCATCTGATGCAAGATAAAATTAATATTTCTAACAAATCTATTCCAATATGGCGAAATTCTGCAAGACACTTATTCCAATTCCTGCCTCAATCTAAATATAACTCATACAGCTCAGACTAACTAAACCTTGACTTGTATACAACATAAAACAGTAAGCTTCAAATGCTTTTAAAAACGAGTCAGGTTCCTAAGTGATCAAATCTACATCCATATACTTGTAGATTTCTGAAACAGTGGATATCATCCAAAATCCTGTCCAACAATCACACCATTTCTTAATTACTCTTTATCACTGAGTGCCTGACTCGGATTTTTCGCTTCATTAAAATCCGAAAATTATGTTAATAAATTCTAAGGTTAATCACGTATATAATTTTATTATCTGGGAATTGATTCACAAAATAAGCATGTGTAATCTACCAATTATAATTCCTTTTGATATGCAAATGACATGAGGTCACCCAGGTTAATATCACAAAAAGGAAATCTCTCTCTCAAATTTCTTGTTTTTAGAAAGGTTTTCAAAGCAGCGGCACTGTCTTTCTGAATCATAAAGACTATCTTTCAGCTTGATCCTACATGTAAAACTGAAAACAGTCCAATAGAGGTTCAGTTCAGGCAGTTTATAATGTATTGATGTTGGAAAGAGTAATCAAGGGAACAAAAATTCAAGCCTAAATCAAAAGAATGTAATCCAGTGCCAAGGACCAGAAACCAAAAACAGACACACAGAACAAAGGACAAATAACATAATTTAACCAAAATAATACATACAAAGTAACAAATGCATGGACAAGGTGCAACAGTAAGGTACACTGAATTTGAGATTTGAAATTTGAGAACTGAATTGTAGTCCATAAATGAAGCAAATTCATGATCCATTCAAGACACAGGTCAAGATGTGACACAATTTATAAAACCAAAAGAACTCAAAACAGACTGCCGAAAAAAAAAAAACCCTTAAAACAGAATTGTACCATACAACACGTCGTAAAATGATATCTTGAAAACATTAAATATTTTGCCATTACATTGTACTACTGACGAGTCCGTAGCAAGTTAATCTATCTGTGCTAAGCTGAAAAGTCACTAGATCATAATACACGATCCATAAAAAGATGGATATCCATGCTGTTTACAGAAATACCTCAACAATATAATACAAACATATCAAAAGTCACCATGTCACAATGTATACAGATACAAATCATTTGTAATGCGTATTATAAAGCACACAAATTAGGTAGCAATATATGTACTGCAAAACAAAATCCAAAAAACGAAAACAAAAGGATTCAAATATCTTGTAAAACAAACACACAAACAAATCCACTTCACGGTTTAAGAGCTATACCATCTTCTAATATTGTTACATTGATACTGATCATGTCGACAACATGGTGGTCAGATAATGTGTAATACCCTGAAGGAGATTTTTCTCTGCTGTTTTTAAGTAGCATTCCACACAAGATCCATGCAAAATGTGATTCATGGTTGGAAAGCCTACAATTTTTTTTTAACAGAAATTAACATGTTGCTGTTCATATAACCTGTGTTCTTAGGACTGGAGATAAAAATTATATAGAATGCACTGCAGAATTCAAAATTAAGGGAGATAACTCTGTAATTGACACTAAAATACAATAGACATTGTCAGATTTTCAATGTGGATTATCTCCTAAGAGCAGACAGATTGGAATGAATAATTATACATTTCATAATATAGACCTAAAAAGCAACTGAATAACAACAAAAAAAATATTGGAGTGAATCACATCTAACAGAATGTGCACGATTCTTACAAAGACTGCTACTTAAAACATGATTTTATGTGGTACATCAGAATTAAAGTAAGGGGTACCAGTTCATATAAAATTCAGACACTGACTTAAGCATGTTCGTAAAAAACCCATATTGAATAAACAATAAGTTTAAGTCTACATATGCTGTAATTTGCTCATGCTAAGATAGGTCTTTCTGTATTCAGATCTGTATTTTTTTTTTTTTTTAGAAAACCATACATTTATCTCCCACTAAATCAACCAAAATCAAACCAAATCGCCCCCTCTCCCCCCTTTTAAAAGGAAAAAACAAAAAAACTTTGATTTACATCTTAGCCTGTAATTAAAGAGAAATCACACCAGATAACCAAGTAAAACTGCTGATCAGTGATGACTTCACACCCCAGCTACAGTACTGCTTGTACAGGAAGTTGATATTTGACAGCAACAACAATTGATTTACATGTATAAAATATGCCCCATTTATATAAAATCATACACCTAATTTGAAATCAATCTGTTACATGGAACTGAGAAAATTAGGAAGAAATTAAGATCAATGGACAAGGTGATTCCAATATACAACTCACACGTTCAGTGGGGTATAAAAAGGTAGTACTGGCCTGTAAGTGAAATTTTGACTGGCCTACCAGTATTTTTACAAGGCTGGAGTTTTGGATTACATGTATGGGTTTATTGTGAAAACTGAATTATTTCACTTTGTTTACAATTAGACCAAAGCAAATTCACCAGTTACATGTACATGATACCAGTAATTGTATCATTCTTGCAGGGAATACTTTCTTCTTCAAATTAAGTTCTTTTTAAGTTTCATTTCAAGATAAAGTCAGCATATACACTTTTTTTAAAACTAAATTTACAAATTCCATTAAATGCACCATTAATAGGTCTGTGATTAAATTTAATTACACTAATTTTCTGTTATTATTATAAACATCATACAAAGCAGGTAAAAAAATGAAGAATATTTATACATTCATACAAAGTACCGTAATTTATGAACCAATACAAGTCTTGCTAATTGTTTTCATACATGATTTTGCACAGCTTACACAAAGGTGGAAATTAGTGGTTCTTTAAATAAAAAGTCAAACATCTACGAACAACTGTATCCATACCTGAACCTCCCTTATTTATCAATTTATTAGTGGCAAATCAATCCATGGGTCCGGGGGATTCCAGGGGTCAAAATACATTTTTCAAATTTTGAGCAAAAGTTAGAAAATATGGTAATAGCTAGGAACCCATCTGAAACCTCCTTTTTTTCAAATTTTGTGATCTGTCCCTGAAATAATCAATATGTAATTCTTGCACTTAAAAAATTCGAGAAACAAAAGATTACCTGAATTAATTATTCCAACTTGTCAGTTGGTCAATTCCACATAATATCACAAAGATAGGAAACAGCTACTTAATCTATTATGGCTAATTATCAAGTCCTAAACAAAATTACACTACCAGTGTCAAAATCCAGGAAAAAACTCAATGAATTGTAACAGATTACCACTAAACCAGCAAAATGTGTCAAATACCTGGAAAATCACAAATAATTGTGATGTTAAACCTCTTGACTTGGCATGGTATGTAAAGAATTTCATTGATTGTGTTATTATAAAACATTTGTATTTTGACAATGGAGTTTATCAGTGGCAGTGATATGAAAATATAGTGTAATCCATCAAAACCCTGAAAAAAAAAGAAAAACTAGTCTAAACAAAACCATCAATAAAACCAGAAACCTGTCTAAACCAAACTGTGAATAAAACCAGAAACCTGTCTTAACCAAACCCTGTCTAAACCAAACCAAGAATAAAACCAGAAACCTGTCTTAACCAAACCCTGTCTAAACCAAACCAAGAATAAAACCAGAAACCTGTCTTAACCAAACCCAGTCTAAACCAAACCAAGAATAAAACCAGAAACCTGTCTTAACCAAACACTGTCTAAACCAAACCTTGAATAAAACCACAAAAAAACTGAAAAAAAACAAAACCCTACTGGAACTAAATTGAATTTACAATATGCATTGATGAGAATACACAAAGAAGAACAGGGAAACAGTCTGTGCCAAAAAAAATTGTTTTCAGCTGCTGGCCCAAAACATTAATTTCAATAATTTTCTTCATTGGTAAGTAAATTTACCCCAGACTTTCTTTATAGCTTAAATCAATTTAACTAGAATCTGACCTTAATACACTAAGGTCTAAACCGAAGTAGGTAAAATTTGATGTAAATATAGTGTAAATATTGCAGGGATTCAAATTAGTGTAAATATTGCAGGGATTCAAATTAGTAGATCGTCTGAATATAGCTGAAATATTGCTGCTCAGACGTTAAACCCCAACAAACTTTCAAACAAACAAATTAGTAGAAGTCTGAGGTTCGTGATCCTTCATTTCTAGCCAAGCATCTTTTAAATTTCATTATCTAGGACCTGGACCTTGAATTCTTTGTATTGAACTGTACTGAGGACCTTTTATTTTCTTCAAGTGGACATTTCATTCCAAATTAGAGAAATCTCAATAGTAAATTTGAACAAGTGTACTGAATCATTTCGAAAAAGATACCGATACGTAAATCCTTGACAAAAATCTCATCCAAGATGGCTGAACAAGGCTAGGATCAAATTATCAATTATAATAGTGAACTAGAAGATCCCAATAGAAGAGGGAGACCAAAGGGAACTTGGAGAACTGTAGAATGAGGAAGGACTGATATTGGAATTCACCCATTGTTGGATGCAACCAGAGTAGCAGAGGACAGAAGCATATGTAGAGGACTTGTAAATGGTCCAATTCTCCTAACAGAAAAACAGAAATACGGCAAGTAACACAAGATGATTCCAATCAACATCACTGCCATTGGTTTTAAAAGTAACAATGTAATAAATGAAAAATTATTGGTATAGTGTATTAAAATTTAATTCTTATCTATCAAATCTAAGCTCAAGTTTGTCTTTATGTACATATGTTTTACATGTATCATGCAAAGTAAACAAGATTATTAAAATGTTCTATATCTACATGAAGAAGATTAAGACATAAGTAAACTTGACAACAAAGAAAAATATTTCAAAGACATCACTTTTTCTTACAAGGAAAGTCATTAAAATTGGATTAGAGCATCAATTTCACTGTTACACAAACAAACTTGTCAGGTTACAAGTAACATTGTATTAAATTTGCACATTTTATATTAATTTGCATATTTTATATTAGCAATACTAAGGATGACTGTTATGACGTAGTTGACATAACATTTAATCCTGTCTACCAAACTCGCCTCGCAAACTTTCCTTAATTTATCTTTCAAGATAAGAATTCAAAGAGTTGGGCTATCAGTAATAAGGTAGAAATCTTATATTAATTTGCATATTATGTACCAGTACTAATTTGCATATTATGTATTAATTTGCAAATTTTATATTAACCATTCTGAGGATGACATATACATGTACGAGAAAGAAATATTTACTACCTTCACTCAAATACCATAAAACTGTTCATAGTTCAATAAAGATAGTTTAATGGTAAGTCTTCTACAAATACACGTATCATATACTATTTACCATGCTACTTCTGGCTGTTTAAACAGCCTTAATTATAACTTTGGCAACAAGTCTTAGGCCTAATACCTAGTATATGTCCCATGCTTTCCAAACTTTGCTATTAACTTGCAGGTGAAATTTTTACACAACTGCTGTCTATACATATTACACCTCCAAGAACTTCGCCCCTAGCTCACTCAATCAGCAAATCTGATAACTCCCTAATCTGAAATATTTAAAAAACATGTGACCCCATGTCTTTAAAAGCAAGCTACTAACAACTATGCCTAATACTCTCCATCAATATTCCAATTAATACTTACGTGAACAGAAATCCTTCCTTATTATATGTATGTTCTAAATATGTACAGTTTAACAATTAAAATTCACTTGATATTGCTCAACAATCAACATTCCTAAAATTCTAGGTCCATTGAGAACAGACAAACAGCTGCTGATCCAAAATAATCCCAGACTGATCCTAAATGCCATAGAGTTAAAAAAAAGAATGCAAGTTCCCCTATTTAGACACCAGGTAACAGAAAGTGATATTTGATAATAAATATGTCACAATATGACACTTCACTTCCCATCCATTATTGTCCCCTGCTATTGAGATCAGTTTACAATGTAATTTAGTATCAGCTGTTCATGAAATTAAACATGTACAAAAACTTCATACTTAAAACACTATATATCATACTTTAGCCATAACCTGCTAACCTTCAAATCCCCCCTGTTTTTAACACTGACCTCTATACATGTATATTCTTCACCAGTACATTTAGAAAATACTGTAAAATATCTCTAAACCAAACACTTAAATAATACATACCCAATCTAGACATCTTACAAATACAAATTTGCCCTTGAAGTAAAGTAAGAAAATAATTCAGTTGAATCTTGTTTTATCAGGGGTAGATTCAGAGGGGGGCATTCATCACCTCCTCCCTTAAACACTGGGAATTCAATGAAATCATGATTGTACGAAGAAAAACAATCCCAAGAAAATCTTTAAAAATGTAAAAGTATTTGCTTGAAATTTTGAATTAAACTCCCAAATAAATTTTCAGCTTTGCTTCACTTCTTTACATCCCTTTCATCTTTTATTTACAGTAAAACCTGTCAAAACCAAAACTAAGTGAAATGAAATTATAATTCAATGCACCAACATGTTACGGAAAATATTGTCTTCTTCTTTAATTCTGATGGTGCAAATAGTCAAATTACACCATCAAAATGTGTTTTTTTTCCTTACCACATTTCACCCACTGCCAGATTCATACAGATACTGGCACTTAAAAAACAAACAACTTTATCCCATATCACCTATAGCATTTTTTTGCAGTTCTGATGTATTTTGAACCCAGCCTAAACATTTGTGTAAATTGAACAGATGAAAAATTGACAAACATGTATAATACCTTGACCCAAGAGAAGTCATAATAATATTTAGCATTTTGGTTTTTTTTTTTCATACCATGGATACTGTTCTAGATCTTTAATTTTACACAAAAAATAAGAGAAAGGAAATTTATATAAATAGCTGGAATTAACTGGACAATCAAGCTTTATCTTCAAACAAACCGATGTCTAGTCAGCAGGAAACACCCTGGAACCACAGACATTAAAGACATCCTTATATAGAAATCATATCACTTCATTTGCATAAAACTAATTAATCAAAAATTACAAGATGAGCCTTATATGGTAACAGTGATAGCCTGCAGATTCAACTGTCTGCTGGTAAATACATAACAGGCCATTACGGGACTAAATACCCCACCACATCTCTAGAGTGGCATGTGTGCCATATTATACACAGAATCTTAATTCCTGACACATGTCTCCAATCATTAACTGTGTAAAGAAGTATAATGTCAGTCTCTGTAAGAATCAGGCAGTGGGTGAAACATGGTATAAATAAACCCACCATTTTGATAGTTTAATTTGACTATTTTTACCATCAGAATCAAGGAAAACAGACAAGAATTTCCATATCATGCTGAACCATTGGGTAAAAATTTCATTGAAATGCACTGAAAATTAAGATAATCCAAGGGCAGATAACTCTGTCAAAAACCTCACTTTTCTAAGGTTCAATTGAAAAATTTCTGAGCAAAGTCAGTGATGCAGAGATTAAATAATGGTCTTTTCAAAAAGAGAAGGTATCCTTGAGTGATACTTCATTGTGAGACCGGTGGAGTTTTGACATGCAATGTGAGACCGGTGGAGTTTTGCAGGTTTCTGATTTTTCACATTTTGATGAGACAACAGGAAATGATCAATTGATGAGGCCAAGAAAAAAATGATGTCTGTTTCTATGGTTACATTGGATAATAGGATAGGTAGGTAGGTAGTTAATATATAGGTAGGTAGGTAGTTAATATATTATATTATTTTATATATATTAGATTCATCACATTCTACAGTAAAAGAACTTTTATTCGTGTGTACCAGTTTTTGTGGATTAGGGAAGTAACACAAGTTCATGGATTCTTGAATTCTTGATTTTGAGGTTTTCAGTAGACAAATCAATTGAAATCTCCTTTTTGTTGGGAACCAAATTTTTTGTTATGGCATACCCACAAAAACCACAAAAATTGGCACCCCATGAGCAATAGTACTTTCACAGTATTCAGCAGTGTAAAAGTAGTCGAACTGGGACAGATGAACTGACAGACAGACAGACTGCATGATCATTTTTACCTCCTGCTTTTTGAATTAAGGTTATAATAAATCCAGCAGTATACACAATATAAAATGTATACAAAGTATCAAACTCAGTTTTAAACACTAGTTAACTCAAGAGCATGCATTGGTTAAACTCACAATTAGTGGAGATATATTTATATACAATACATGCACACCAAAACAAAACAACACAGGAAACCATGATCATGTTACAACACAACACTACCCTCTTTTCTTATGGTTACATCAAACAATCATTTTGCTATAACTAAAACCTTCTAGCTCTAAACAGGGTCCGATATTTGTAGCTCACTCTAAACACTGCAGACAGATCTCTACTAAATTTCAAGAAAGTTAAAATGTCAGGAAAAGTGAATGATTTTAAGTGATATTACAAATGTATCAGATTGTCAAACAACATTTGATTTGGAAAATTTTAAAAATCCTGTCTGCAGTGGTAAGAAAATGACGTTACAAACATTTGCCACTGTGTAGAGCTTGAAATATCATGCGGTCTACTTTACCTTATTTTTCGAAGGTGTTCGTCGTAATCCCTTCATTTTAAAAGAAAACATATTTTTTTATATATCACGTTAATTGATGCTTCTGTCAATATCAGTGTAAGTTGTGGTCCAATTGTATACACTTCAGGGTATTCCAAGACAAATGTATTCCACAACTTAAAATATATTCCACAACTTAAATATATTCCATGACTTAAATGTATTCCAATATAAATTATGGTAAATGTATTCCACAACTTACATGAATTCCAATGTGATTTAAATGTATTCAATGAAAAATGCAAGAAAAAAACACAGATAAAAAGTAACTAAAAAAAGTGCAGGATAAAAGTTCCGGAAAGTAAAATTATGTGTGCTCCATTTGTAAAGAGACAACTTTCAATTTTCATATATTGATTAGTTCATGCAAAATTCCTTCCATTTCAGAGACTCTAGGAAACCTTTACTTGTCTCTGCAAAACTACAATTTTTCCTTTCAATGTACATATATTTGTCACTCTATAAAATAACACTATATTTTTCCAAATTCTGAATTTTTAATACACAAATTTTATTCTTATAGTTATTCAGTCATGAATGATAAATTAGAGTTATCTATCTTGATTTTGAAGTAATCTATCAATTTCACAATAGAAGAATAAAACTGTTTTTAACATCTTTTTTCAAACACAGCTTTGAATATGCCACATTTCTGATCCATCCATCTTTTTTCAAATTTGACAAGTAATATTTACGTAAGTTTGCTGCTCCATACATACTTGTACAAACAGATCTCACTTTCTTACAACTTTATACTTTGCTAAAAAGTTAATTCAACCTGATGCTACCACAATTACCATCAAGTCAAAAGACTGAGTGAGCTATGCCATACATATAGTACTCTAGTCCACCAGACTGCAATATACTGGGACAATATCCTGAATTCAGTCATTAACAGACAAATTTACGACATTAATTACGATTTTTATGATCTAAACATCACAATATTGTCCATTTGTAGTCTGTTACTATTTATAAAACACATGCCAACTAATTTGTTCCAACAAGCAAACCAGATTAAAAAAAAATAAAATAAAAACAAACTAGGAAGAATTGCATGTACCAGAGGTAAACAAACACGTAGTAAATTTGTACCAAATACACATTAAACCCAAACAATCTCTTTACACAACTTTCCCAGTCATTTTCTCTCAATTTGAAACAAAGAACCGACTTGACTGACATATCTTGATAAAAATATTTACATATTCTGGTTCCCAAATACACCTATATGATAAATCACTAAGTTATCCAAACATTCACTTGCCCACAAGCAAGTGGCTTGACAACTCCTAGGACAGCTAGGATTCCAAACAATCACTTGCCCACTAGCAAGAAGCTTGGCAACTCTTAGAACAGCTAGGATTCCAAACAATCACTTGCCCACAAGCAAGAGGCTTGGCAACTCCAAGGACAGCTTGGAATCAAAACTTTTAACTTGCCCACAAAGAAGACGCTTAGCAACTCCTATGACAGCTAGGATTCCAAACAATCACTTGCCCACAAGCAAGAGGCTTGATACAATGCAATGACTAGGTGCATTTTTGTATTTTTTTCTCTCTTCTTTCCCCATGTATTACTGAATTACTGAGTGTTAAATTCCTGATCTCAGAACACACAATTGTTGGAAATATCACAAACAAAGACATGAAGTCAATTAAATTCATTTCATTCCTACAAATCCAGCCACATTCTAATTTTGTCACTGTAATAGCCTTTAGTGAACTGTAGTCACAAAAACACCTCAACAAGATAAACAAAATATTCCTCCGTTTCCTCACAGAAATTTTTAAGACATGCACAGTCCTCAAAACACAATTTTCCCTATCACAATTTGACATGCAGATAATCCCACCAGAATACTGCAACTGTGTAAATTGTAGTCACAAAAGTTAGAAAATTCACAGCTCAAAGTAACAAAATGAGAGATGTATGAACAAATACCAGTTGTAAAATTTCATACATCTCTTTGTTGTGAAAAACTAAAAAGATTTAACTTACACCTGAGTCACTGTACCTGGTGACAAAAGATTTCATTTTTGTTGACATTGTTGATCTTAAACTCTTACAACCTTTTCATGTCTATGGTTTAAATGTCTCCAATATCTTTATATTTGATTTCTATCATGGTAAGAATGTTAAATAGATCAGTTTAATTGTGATGAAATATGTAATAGGTTGAGACTAAAAAAAAAAGTGAAACAGACCAATATGTTTCAATTAAAGATTTTTACAAGATACTGAATGGTTAATGCCATTAAAATGTGAACCAGTCAAGAAGGTAGGTAATGTCCCAATAAACAGCTGCATAAAGGCAAAAGCCATGATTGTATTTTATTTTTTTCAGGGTATGTTGTAAATGATCAGAATTGACAATGTTACAATAAGTTATTGCCATTTCACCTACACAGGCAATTCATGTTAATCAAGCTTCACAAGAAATTCATGGTGTTTCTAGAAAAGCAGAGGACGCTTACCCTACCGGTGCACCTGGTCCATGCTCCCAGTTTTTAGTGGAGTCCAAGTTGCTCATTTGCTTTTTATACTTTGTATGTATGATTTCAGTTACTTTATGTTCTTTGTTGTGTATTCTGTTTTCCATGTCAGGTCGTTGTCCCTGGATTACATTCTTTTGATTACCGCTATAACCTTGGTTCCCTTGATTACTCTTACTTCAAAAAAATTAACGTAATTTTCATGTGAAATTCACTTAACATGAATTCAACCGAATTTCACTTGAACTCTGTCATAAAGTAAAATAATTTTGCCTGTGTATGATATGAAAAGGGGGTTCACTTGTTCACCTAAGAAGACTTACATATATGCCTTGTGATTTAGACTAAAGTATCATCCTCATTTCAAGGTATTTGTGCATGTCCATCGCACAGCTCTGTCCTGCAACCATATTATTCAACCTAGTTACCATGACCGTTTAGCTGACAACTTGTAATGACTCTTCGTGAGGACCTTGACCGTTTAGCTGACAACTTGTAATGACTCTTTGTGATGACCTTAATCGTTTAGCTGACAACTTGTAATGACTCTTCATGATGACATTGTAATCAAGACTAACTGACTACCTGACTGACTAAAGGCTCTCTGAGCAATGCATTGATACATCCTAGTCCACTTAAGCAAGAATCATGAAGTTCAGAAAGGGTAATCAAGGAGTTGCATCCACAAGTGCGATCCAATGGACAGTGTAAGTATACAGTAAAAAAAGGAATTATAACAGTAAAATCTGGATTTGAAAAAAGGTGAAAATTCCACTAAAACATGGAAGAAAATTATCCCTGATTCAGAAGTCAGAGTAACCAGGGGTAGGTTTGGAGCCAGAATAGTGTGTCAGAAAGGGTAAATATGCTTTCCCAAAGGTGTCGCTTTGTGTAATATACAGACAGACAGACAGCCTGAAATCTGTGTACATGTACTAAAGATTAAAACTACAGAAAATCCTTGGATAAGAATTCATTATAATACACTAGACGTGACTTCTTTCAAATTTTCACTTAAATCTGTTGAATAATCTAAAAGCTTTACAAAAATTCAAAGGCCATTATCTTCAAAAAGAAATAAATCTTAAAAGGCAAACATTAAACATGAGACAGTCAAACATGTCACCTGAGATAACTTTGATCTGTTAATTACAGGTAAACAAATGTAAATACAGATAACAAAAAAGAGGACAAGGGATTAAACTTCCACCCTTTTCTGAACAATACATTGGACCTAATTATCCACTTAAAGACTTTACTTGTACAATGTAATTAAATAGCAGTCTTATAAAAATCAGGTGTTTCCTCCATGTCAAAAATCAACCTAACTCACTTTCATTTCGGAATCAGAAACGGTTACAGACCTTTAACATAAATATTATATAGGTCATTGTTTGAGTTTTTTAGGTCATTGTTTCTTGATTTACCTTGATTAGATTGATTTTTGTGGGAAACGATGGTTTTCTAAAAAAAATGCAGATCAAAGTACAGACTATTGATATGTTATATGTATACTGTAAACTGGGAAATTTTCGCGCAGTCTTTTTTCTGTGATTTATGCGATCAATCTACTTTCCAACAACTTAAAATTCATGAATCTTATAAGAATGTTCCTTGGAAAAAAATATTCATGACAGTTTACTTTATGTGTTACAGGTCTTACAGCAAAAATAGTGAAAATGAAACTACCACAAAAAATTACATGGTTTAAAATACATTGTATGTAGATACAAAAAAGTGTTGGTTGTATGGTGGGTTTTTCTACACCATGAGTGACAGTGTCTGACTTTTATATGGACTGGTACTTAATAGGATTGAAAGAGTTTGTACAAATAGGTCTTAAAAAGACTCATTTTCACTGCTTTGCCAGAACCATACCTAATTTCTTACATTTCTCAAATATAACTCTTAGTTGAAGATTTTAATAAGAAACCTAATGCTTTGAATTGAAGATTAGAAGAAAACTAAATGAATGGAAGAAAATCTCTATTCCAAGGTCCTCATCAAGGCAAATGTAAGGAGATGAAACTAGGTTAAGGGGCATAAGTTTTACAAATCACTGGTTCATATAAGTAAATCATTTTACACAAATCTCACATAAGCATCAAAGTAACTTGGATTGATTTCATTCTGTTTTAAACATTTCAAACTCCCCCCCTTTAAGTATCTATTGTTTAGTTGTAAATACATGTATGCAAAGTGTACATATTAACTGTTTGATGTTTACAAGGGGAAATAATCCAACATCAACCTTCATCATGTAATGTTCAACTCAGCTTTCAAATAGACATACCGACAGACAGCAGTGCCACTTTCATGGACAAGAAAAAAAATGTTTAGGGTCATGCTACCAACCCCCTTTTTTCTACCTATATTAACAGTTTTTTGGGTTTTTTTTAAATGCACATAACTATCATTGTTTAGTTCAGCACCATTTAAAATAAAGAAATCCTGCTGTTATATAAAACTAGAAATACTGTGAATAAAACTAAAAAACATACCTCCTGCCACCAACATATTTTAATGTTGACATGAGTCATTGAAGCATAAATATTTTAATGTTTTGGGTAAAAAATAAATTGATTTATTATTTTACCTACCTAATCATTCAATAAGTGTCTTACATAACCATTTTACCAAAAAATGTACCTACCTACCCTATTTTTCATCCAATGTCACATTAAAGTGGTAAACCTAGGGTAATGGGCATAACTCTTGAAATCAGTGATATGTTTGTATCATATTCAATTTCACCGAAATCTATCAAGCTTTCATTTGAAATGGAATGAAATCAATCCAAGATACTTTGATGCTTACATGAGACTGATGTAAAATGCTGAATACAAACAATCCAATTATTTTTGAAGAATTGTGTCCCATACCCTAGGTCTACCTCCTTAAACCAACAATTTTTTTGGGCCTAAAAGCCCCCTGAAGTTTTTACGGAAAAGCTGATACATGTACTTGTATTTCCTTGTAATTACTTCCCCTGATAACTACAAAAAGAAGCTAATATCAATTGTATAACACACTCTGCGTAAATAAAAATAAAGTTCACAAACAAAAACAAGAAATTTGTGAGTGAAGGCTCATTAGTGATGTCCCCGCATTTTAACACGATATAAGGAACATAAACAAAGTCCTCGGTAAATAGGAAGTTGTTGTCAAACTTTTCTGAAAATGGATCCCATCATATGACATACCTTCCAGAAAAATGTGTAAAAAATTTCAAGCCCATGCAGGGGTTAATCTGGGCATATTGGCAAATGCCATATTTGGGCATTTTGAGAAAAAAAGTTGTTAACAAATTTGCCATTTGGGAGTCAAAATTAGGGAGGTAAAGTCAAAATTTTGGATAAATTGCATGATTTTGATTAAATTATTGGGGGAAAGGGTCCTTTAACGGGACCCTGCTGAATGCTAGAAAGTCCATGCCCTGTGATGAGTAGTTGCTAAGAAAACTGTTATGCTTGTTACAGATGTAAAACATGGGTATATGCATGGACAAAGGTAAAACAGTATAACTACCATCTCCTTTGAAGTGGGGGTATAATTAATTGATATAGTTATGGCCTACCTCATCGATTTCTGTATCACTTTCCATGCTTTTACTCCTCGTTCTGCGACTAGGTGATTTTGATCGATTGGTTGGCGTTCCTTCAGAAGACTTGCTGCTGAAATTGACATTCAAATTATTTAAGAAAATTTTAGCTGTAAAAATATCAATAACAGATGGATACCAATTTTCCTGGATTAGGGAAGAAACACAAATTCGTGGATTCTTTAATTCATGTAATTTGAGGTTTTCAGTATACACATCAATGGAAATCTCCCTTTCATTGGGAACCAAATTTCGTGGTTCGGCCTAACCACAAAAATTGGTACTCCAAGAATAATAGCACTTTCACAGTAACTCTAAAAGAACTGCTAAAAAAGACTTTTAGTTGTTGAAACATATGTGATGCACAAAATATAAAATGTCCTTTTCAAATTTGAATGATAAACCACCTTTCACAAATGTCTTTCCTCTTTAATCTTCTCCTGACAGTCACTGAACAGCATGGAAATAGGACTGCTTACCCTTAAGGATCACGAAAAAGGGTTTGAGAACTGAGATTTAGGTCTAGCATTGAGAAGAACAATAGAATTGTTGACTACCTCTGAGATTTAGGTCTAGCACTGAGAAAGAACAAAAGAATTACAGAAACCATGTACCTCTGAGATTTTGGCTGCCCTGCTATATTTTCTAGACTTGCTAATGCTCTCTCTGTTTTGATTTGTTGCAGCTGTCGTAAAGCATGGTCCCGTTGTTTTAGAGCTTGTTCATACCCGAGTTGTAGAGCTTTAGTTGGTCCCTTCTCATCAGTTTCTGAATAATAGAGCAGAAATTTATTAGGGAATTAAGTACTTCTCTGTCTAAGAATCTGGCAAAATGTGTACAAGGTGTGGCGCATGAAAATTTTGCTGCTCTTTTCCACTACATGTATAAACATTTATATACCTTTAATACCAAGTTCACAAGACGGTTGTAGCCCTAAATGTTTAATCCCAGAATCTCTAAAGGTAAATTTTACCTAATTAGACCTTTAATTCCTAGAATGTTTACAGGTAAATTTTACCTAATTAGACCTTAATTCCCAGAATGTCTACAGGTAAATTTTACCTAATTAGACCTTTATTTCCCAGATTGCCTAATCATAAATTGAAGGTAATTCAAAAATGTCTCCAGGTAAATTTTTAACTTGAGTTGATATAAATCAATTTTTTTTCCCAGAATATCAAACAATATTCTTACTGTATAGAATTGATCGGTACGTATAAATACCGCTTAGCCCTGGCTAAGTGCACTTAGCCCCAAATATTGATTAATATCTATATTTTTGAAGGTTGGGATGAAAAGATATGTCAGATATGGTTATATATTTGAACTTTGTTTAGAGATATTGTTATTATATTTTAGGAAAAAACGGTTTCTAAAACGGCACACACTGTCTGTGTGTCGGCAATTTCGTGTGCTATCATGCGTATACAAATTAACAAGTTAATCAAGCAATATACGGCTTGTCAATTAATTTATGATTAATTGTTTGTCTTCAATTATATGCAATAATGACCTATTCAATAGAATTGGCGAAAAATAAATGTGCACTATCTTGGACAAATGGTCTTTGATGTTCATCTCATAAAAACATTTTAAGTTTAGACAAAGAACGATAAAGAATAAAATATAAAAATTTTTTTGTCACAATATTAAAAAGATTTCTTGTTTTGGTAAGATTTTTTGAGTAAAATTAAATATCATTTAAATATGGAACATCGGTATTCTGGACATTCATAGCGAACGCATTTACAATATACAATATAAATTTCACAAAATATACGAGATGTGGCATCCTTGGGGATCACCAACTACGTCCGTTGATTATGACATGGTCTTACATAGATTGCAAGAGGTATATATAAATATATATATATATATTAATTATTATTAATTTAGATGAAAGATTGTTGTTTCTTTTTTAGGTAATGCATTTATCACTTTCCGTATTTACAATATAAATTATAAAATTATAAGATATGGAACGAAATAAATATCTGAACAAATTCTGACCGCTGAGTATATATATATCGCCCCCAATGTATCGCCCGTCATCTTGTTGCACATTGGAAATTAACTCATTAAGATTTATTTGATCATTGTTTCTTTTTTGTCCAGAAATATACCCCTTAAAAGAACACAATGATCTGAATAACTTCTGAAAACTAAGTTTGATTTTTGTCTGATGCTTGACCAGTAAGACTGTTCTTTTATTCATTTCGTTCCTAAAACACAAACAAAACAGCCATCAAAGTGTCCTGGACATTTGATAAATAAAACAGATACGGAACGAAATAAATATTTGAACAAAGTCTGACCGCTGAGTATTATTGCCCACATTCTATCTTACTGTCGTTTCCCCTCCGCCAGTAAGTCCACTTTGTACATTGAAAAAAATATCGTAAAAACTAAAAGGCATTGTTCTGTTCTTTATGTCGTTTTGGAAATATACACACACAACAAAATCACCATGTGGGCCCTCTTAGCAGAAAGTCGGATCTACCGTATTTGTATCATAGATCTTTTATAAAAGAATATCCAGATCGAACAAGATATATCTGAATCCTTATTCTTGCAACATCGTTTTCAATCATATAAAATGGCGTCAAGTTACGTGAAATAATAAACCATGCTCTGGTTACTTTTAAATAAATAGAAATATTTATTTTTTGTTATTTATTTCAGGCCTGCCAGTATGGATTCCTACATTTACATGATGTTGCCATAGCAGAGCGTGACCGCTTACCACCTTTTCAGCTTCCAACTATAGTGACTGCACCATCACGTATTGACGTCTTATCACAGACCTATCTACAGCAGTGTAATATGCAAAATATTGGTGTCCCTTACTATGTTCAAGATAATGGTAGTTGTCTTTTCAATGCCGTTTCGGTAGATTTATCCGGAACTGAGACATTATCTACAGAACTGCGTGTCCGTACTTGTATAGAAATGGTTACAAAGAAAGACATATATACATCTATGCCTAACGTTTACTTTTTACTAAATAACAGTGTCAATATAAGCCGTTGTCAAAATTCTAAAAACAGTAACTTTTCTGATGATTGTGGGGCATGGGACTCTCACTGTGGTAGAACTACAAAAACACATTTTATTGTTTCAACAGTTTAAAGTGGACTTTTCTGAGAGACGGCATTTATTGCTTCCAAACTAAAACCAACGGTAAAAAAACATATACACCTTACACCTTACAATCCTCAACCTGAAAACATTGTGACAATTCATCGGTATTATTCAACGCTAAAACGTGATAATTCATATAAACGACGAGTGAGTTGGTTCGAAACCTTACCACAGCATCAATTACTTAATATACATGTAGCCGTAATAGAATACATCGGCACATCACCATGACATGGTCAGCCACATGGCAATGCCAAAAACACGACCCAAGAATACATCAGAACCAAACCAGAGGTTTTTGATAAGATAAAAACAGGCATCGAACAGAGACAGTCTTCTTCTGAGATATACAAAAATCTCGATTCAGACAACGCACCAAGGGACAGACACCAAATAAGAAACAAGAAGTACACCGAAAAAAAGAAATCGTCTTCCTCTGCCATTGGAAACGTTGCTGATGAAATTATTGAAGTTTTGGCGATGGTAAACAATGACAGCTTTGTTCAAGAAGTGGTATATACACACGGCAACAACAAACCCCCGTCCATTATTTGTTACACTAAACAGCAACTAGATGATTTGAAACAATTTTTGATGACCGATCAAGATTGCATTCTAGGTATAGATAGAACTTTTAACCTTGGCGCCGTTTATGTCACAAATCTAGTATACAAAAACAAGAAGGTGGTGTCAAAAGAAACTGGTGATCATCCGATTTTCATAGGCCCTATGTTCTTACACTGGGAAGGTTCGTTCCTTTCGTACCACACATTTTTATCTCATGTAAAAGCACGCATTCAGGAAAGTGTGAAATGCATCGATTTACGAATTGGAAGCGACGATGAGAGTGGTTTTACAAAAGCAATTGACAGTGTCTTTCCTAACATAGAACGACTTTTGTGCACTAAACCCATTAAAGACAATGTTTCTGATCACCTTAGAAATAAAATTGGATGCAACAACCAATTGCGAACAAATATTCTAAATAACCTATTTGGGCCCAACGGACTGACATCGGCGATAGATCCCTCAGATTTTCATATCAAGGCTCGAGATATTAGCAGAAACTACCCTGAATTTGATTCATATTTTCAAACCCATTTAAAAGACAGACTGTTTCATTATGTTAACATTCCAAACTGGCAACTGGACTACAATCGTTTATGGACAAACAACAACTGCGAATCCATAAATCACGTCTTCAAGAAGGCAGTAAACTGGCAGCCAAAGTCAATTCCGAATTTGATACAAGACTTACATGATATTGTTACCGTACATTTCATAGACTTAAAATGTTCACTTTACGATAGTGGGAATTATGAATTGTATGGCCGTTACAGAAAACATTTACATAGTTACCAGAGTTGGCAAACCAAAACACAAGAACAACAGAACAACCTGTTGCATAGACTTCTAAATGATGTTACCAGCATTAAGTCTTCATATAAAAACTTTGAAGTTCCACAACCAAAAAGACTTGCTGCCAAACCATACCAAAGAATAAGACCTAGAAACTGCCATACAAAGCCAAGATTTTAACATGACAATAGTTCTGCAAATGTCTTTATTTTGTTGATGTTTTACATGTTATTATACAATATAGAGCTGCAATAAATCATTCAAAATAATTTACATTTACTTTGTTATTTACACCAATTAATAATTAGTAATAAAATGTGTAGGTGTGATAATCCTTCACGGTCTACTGAACTTGGATATACAGGCATGTGTCATTATGATATCTTAAAACACGTTTAAATCAATAATTGCTGCAGCGATACTTACAAAAATCAGATACAACATCTTCATAATTCAAATTTTGTCTATTGATACTAATATGCACACATAAATGTTCCCATCCCGGGCTAAGTGCACTGTTAGGGGCTAAGTGCACTAAGCCTGGGCTAAGCGGTGTTTAGACAGACCCAAATTGATTACTTTAATTTTGAACTATGTTTATACAAGTATCTTTCCCATTTGTTTCATTCTTTTCAATTCAACCCTTTATTATTTGTTTCTTTTCTTACTAATTCTTCCTATTTCGACAATTTGGGAATAAAGCTTTTTTTCATTAGACATTCTGTGATTAGACATTTTGGGAACATTCCCCCACAAGACATAGCAGTACACGGTAATGTCTGGCAAAAATTCTTCTGACCACAAAAAAACCATTTTATTCAGTGCCACATGTATATATATAAATGTATGTGTACAATATTGTCCCTGTATAGCATTCCGTTGATTTCCACTAGAATCTTGGTTCCCTTGATTGCTCTTACAGAATACACTTATAAATACTGAGCCAGGCATTTCCTCTGATGATCTGTGAATGATGCCCAATACAAAGAGTTGTGTCCCTTACCCTAGGTCTACCTCCTTAAGAAGAATTTTTAATATGGTAGAGATGGCAAATGATTTGGTTCTTGAAAATGTTATGCAATTAATAGAAATATGCAATAATAAGGTATGCAATTAGATGGAATCCTCTGTATTATTTTTTACATTTTATAGCAGATTGAACAGTTTGATAATAAGAAAATGTTAAGAGTTGTAATAATGGAATTATTTTTTAAGTCTTATTTGAAATTATGTTACATGAATGAATTTTGTTGATTATTTTTTATGTTGTTCCCAAAATTTGGCAAACCATTGTTGAAACAGTATTTAATGTATATTTTTCTGATATCTCTTGTTTGATCGGTTTTGTTAAGTATAAAATGTGTAACTGGAAGTTACTGTACCCAACTATTTATTGACTAATTCTCACTAACCTATCCCAATTTTACGTTTTTCTAAAATTATTAAAGAGGTTAAAACTTCACCTTAAGGCTATGGATAACGTTTTGAAAGATTTGATATTTAAAAAAAAAGAAGTGATTGAGTTTGAATTCAATAACATACCTAGCATCAATCCCTGTGTCAGCAAAGAATGAATGTGATCTTATCTTATCTTATAAACAGAGTCTGATGCGATTTTACTTTATGGTCAATGAAAATTTTAATTATATTATGACGTTTTATTATCAAATATGCAATACATTAGTACAGATAACAACAATACAAACGTTTCAATGATTTTTAAGAGTTGTGCCCCTTATCCTAGGTCTACCTCCTTAAGAAGAATTTTTAATATGGTAGAGATGGCAAATGATTTGGTTCTTGAAAATGTTATGCAATTAATAGAAATATGCAATAATCAGGTATGCAATTAGATGGAATCCTCTGTATTATTTTTTACATTTTATAGCAGATTGAACAGTTTGATTATAAGAAAATGTTAAGAGTTGTAATAATGGAATTATTTTTTAAGTCTTATTTGAAATTATGTTACATGAATGAATTTTGTTGATTATTTTTTATGTTGTTCCCAAAATTTGGCAAACCATTGTTGAAACAGTATTTCATATAATCCTTTAGGCCAAAAGTAAAATATTCTTTGTTTCCCCGACCAAAATAATTTTATTGCCGATTTTGTGTAGAAATTATTCAATAACATACCTAGCATCAATCCCCGTGTCAGCAAAGAATGAATGTGATCTTATCCAGAATATATGAAAAACAAAATCTCATAAACAGAGTCTGATGCGATTTTACTTTATGGTCAATGAAAATTTTAATTATATTATGACATTTTATTATCAAATATGCAATACATTAGTACAGATAACAACAATACCGGACTTTGATCCACATGATATATTTTTTTACAACATATTGATAAAACATGTTTTAGATAGCTCGACACTGAGGGCATGCTATGTCATTTGTACTAGGTTAATCCTAGTCCATTTTTTACAGATACATTTTTTAATCATGCATGCGACTTTCAAATTCCCACAAACTAAGGGATTTTATTTGCTTTTATTTTCCATGAACCATGGAATGAATTATCATTCACCGTTTTTTAGTGCATGATACTCCCTTTACCAATCACTTCGTAGCATTTCAAAATAACTGCCATTTTTGGGCAGTATTTTAAAAATTATTTGATTTTCAATTTAATTAGGTACATGTAGGTAAACATTTTATCCTGAGTTAAACAGTGATTTTGAAAATTTGATTGGAGCAGCCATTTTCAGAATTGCTGTTGTTTTCCTGCTTTTTTTTATTTACATTTGCTCAATTTTCAACAATCCTTGGTTTTTGTAATAAACATGGTATCCTGAGTTGAATAATAATGGTGGATAGATTAATTGTAAACCTGGTTTTACTTCAGTATCGTTTTTTTTTTCTGAATATTTGTGTAAAGCAAGCTATATAACTCAGTACTAAAGGGTATAGTTTTCTCTGCCTTCTGTGCAGTTGTTGGGGCAACAAACGAAGGACAAGGAGGCCCTTAAAACACATTGTATTGTGTTACCAGTGTGGAGAGACTGCATTATTACTGGCAAAATACCACGCAAGAGAAATCCAATAATATAAATGATTTCAAAAAAGTTTTATTCAGTAAATCTGACATGAGGAAAATGATAAATTGATACACCATAAAACTTAAAATACTGGCCTATAATACTGGTTTGTAATTCCTATTTACAAATGCCAAAAAAAAAAATATTTTACCTACCTACCTACCCACACCTGACTTGGTAGGGTCAGGTTTGGGGAAACAAACAATTATTTATTTTTGGCCTTACATACATTTAAGCCATATTTTTGTGACAGTCTGTCCTCTGCCCATGAACTGCCAAAACTTATAACAAAGGAGATGGGGTGTTAAAGGCTCTCATTGACCAAAAATACAACTGAACTGAAGTGTTGAAAGATTTATTTGGGAATTTGGAGACTTGAATCCTTAAAAAATGAGGAACAATAAAAACATAAGACTTTTGATAAAACCTGCACTAAAAGGACAAAATTTTAAATGTACAAAAATTCAGATCCTGTGTCAATTTTGTACTTTTTGGTCACTTTCCAGTCAAATTTTTCAGGAAGAAAATTGGTGTCCACACCCAATAAACAGCTTCATATTTAGTGAATATATTTATTATTGACATAGTTTATCATATTGTTGGAGCACCGGTATAAAGTTGTTTCTTAGATGGTCTGCAGACATATTTTTTCTGGATCATTTAAATGTTTCCATAAACATCAAAATTTACAATTTTTAGCATTTTTCTGTTAAAATATGACATCCTTCCAATAAGCCAATACCAAACAACAATGTTGTATCTAACAGTTACATGTTTTACCATGATTGAATAGTTATTAATATTTTAGGGCAAAATTCATAGCTTAATGTTCCTACACCTTCAACACATACAAACAAAAGACTACCAGGAGCCTGATTCCCTCACCTGGTTGGAATTTTTAACACATACAAAAAATTGAATTAACTAAATAACCCCCAAACAGCTGATCAGAATTTAAATCCTATGATATTTACCTCTACAGAATGATACATCTTTTTCATCTCAGCTGTAAACAGAGTAATACAGTATTACACCTGAGTACAGGTGAGAGGATAATCACTTGTTTACAAACATTTACCTGTCACTTCACATCAATATTTTGATTGATTGATTGTGGTTTGATGTCCTATGAAAATAAGTCATGCATTTTAAGACAAGATTGTTTGTCTAAATGAACATGCACATGTAATATAACCCTACTTCTTACAAGTTCTATATATTAAGCAGGATTTTTGTCACAGTGGTGCTAACACAGAGAAGTAACATGGCATGTCCCACATTTGGACACATTATATGTATCTTGACCTTGATCAAAGCAAACGTCACTCTATCCCCTAAATACTGCGTTTGGGGGAGAACCACTGATGTGATTTTGGCCAGGGATAAAGCCTACGATCTCCCACACTATTTCACCAACAAGAGTTCACTGTACCAGACCTGTTTAAAGCCTAGATTTAGTCTTATTTTGTGAAAATGAGGCATAAAATCTTGAACTTCATGTCATTTCAACATGTGTATTATGGAGAGATTCAAATTTCGAAGAGAGTAATTTGCAGTAAAAATTCATAGACATAGTAAGTTGAAACTTGATCAAAATAGGCAAGATACTGGTGTTAGTGAATTCACCCATTCACAGCTCAGAATTGTTATGAACCATTTTTTTCACTCTATATGATAAAATTAAAATGTAAAATGCTGGCTAAAGCTCTCGTTAAAAATTTTAGTTTTACTTACTGAAATAAAATATGTAAATCTGACTTTGTATTCACAAAAACTTATTTTACACTTGCGCTATTTCATATTCAATTTTTAAGCTTTAAATCACAATTCTGAAGATGACTGAAAATAGATTCTTATTATTATAATTATGATAGAAATATTCCAAACTTTTTATCCAAATGGAAATATATTATTGTGCCTTTCTAAACAAGCCCTGAATAAACTGATGATCTCTCCAAACCAGACATTGTCTAAAGTCCTCTAAAATCAACTTCAATGGATTGAAACCTCTGTAAAACAAATGCCTTCCTTAACCAAACAAGCACTTCAGTGAAAAAAATGTTTGGTTTAGAAAGGTTTCAGTTTATACATGTATATACATGTACATTTTCATGTACTTTTTTGTAATACATGTAGTATAAAATATTTATGATACATGTAAGTTTGTCTTACCTTGAGCCATTTTAACAATTAAACTTTGTCTTTTAAAAACATCAGTTGTAATACTAGTAATTACCAACAAATCACCAGTGAGGAACCCAAAGGTGTTCAAGAAAAAAAAATCACAAGTGAAGAACCTGAAGATGTTTAGGGGAGGGGGTCATTGGGGGGTAACAAACCTGAAGATGTTAAAAGGACAAAAAATCACCAGTGAAAAATCCGAAGGACATTGGGGGGCAAAAAATCACAAGTGAAGAACCAAAAAGTGTTTGATGGACAAAAATTAGTAGAGAAAGAATGAGGAAACCCTCACACCACTGGGCAGGTTATTACTATTTAAGATTGAGAACAATTTGACTATTGAATTGTAGAGTAAGGTTAAGAGGGTACCATTGAGTACAACTTGACTATTGAATGGTAGAGCGAGTTACCTTGATGTTTACATCAGATTGATATAAAGCACCTGAATACAAACGTTCCAATGATTTGTAAGAGTTATGTCCCTTACCTTAGGTCTACCCTCTGAAATAGCACTACCCATTACAATACAATATACATCAGTTTTCCAATTTACAATACTATCAGTATGAGATGACACATTATTCTGACACCTATATAATTTCCCATGTTGTAGGAAAAGGCCGACAAAACTAAAATCGCTGGTGTGATTTGGCATAACTCACAACCTCCTCTACAGAGAGTAACACCTCTTGGGCAGTTTGTGATACATGTATATCTACAATTTAATACAATTACTCTCACAATGGAGACCAAGAAGATACACTGACAGTGTTTAGGATTAAAATTTTCATTTATAAAAGAGCTTAAAAATTTCAAAGGACCATTCTTGAACAATATTTGTAAAAAAAATTGAAATCTGTGATCTCATAATAACCTATATGCATGTACCTACAAGTACATGAATGTAAAATTTCTTCTATTATAATTCGAGACTAATGCATTTTTGAAAGTGACAAATTTTTAAGTGTACTGGGAGGAATTAGATAAAAAGCCCCTCTAAACCCATTCACTGAAGTTCAATATTAAACATTTTCAACTTGCAGTGTATAGTATAAATGTCAAAATTTATACTATATTTAAATTTATACACCAAAACAATCCCTTCAGTGCCTCACTGCACCAGGGTAAAGAGAATAACCAATTTTTTTTTTAAATTTAAAAGACAACTGTGAGATGACTCAAACTAGATAGTATTCAAATGTACAAACCACAAATAAACTTCTGCAATCATCATGCAATTATTACTAATCATCTACCCTTGAAACATGCAAAAATTAAATTTCAAATTATTATCAAACCTTACCTGAAGACGCTCTGCAATTGACCCAAAAAATTTACAGGTACAAAAGTATATTCTACCTATTGTTGAGTATGTGATGATCCATTAGTAGTAGAATAAATATCCAGTTGAGTCCACTCCAAAAGGTAATAGGGGTGCAAGGATAGTTACATGATTTGGTATGTTATTTAAATCTGTCTGTTATAAATGCAAAATAAATCTTCATGACAGGTTCTGTGTACACAAATAGTTCTATTCAAGGTGATTTTTACTATGAAAATATCAGTTAAATGAGAACTACAAGGCTATCCCTGTAGAAAGGGAAGCAACTCTAATGAGACATGTTGGATAATTTTGATAAGCCAAATCTGGTTGACTAACTTACATTATGTAGTCATTGTACAATATCGGTCTAAATCTAACTGTAAGTGTTAGTTAAATTTGCTAATTCCTTACTTCATGTACATGTTACGATGATGTATGAAGGCCAATATTAAGATAGCAACTGTTTTTTTTTTTCAATTCTATTCTTACCACAAAAGGGGCAACTGGGAGGATTCAATCACTTGTTGACTGCATGATAAGATAAAAATCCTATGTAATCTTAGAATAAAACCTAAACTGTAATGGTAGAATAGTATGATCAACAAAAATCCTACTAAATTTTAACAAAAATATGTTCAGTAGTTTCCTTGTACTTTCCAAATTTCTTTTATTTTAGTCAATAACCCATAAAACACATGCACCAACATGTACATTGGTATAAAGACTGAGCAAGTATAACAAGAATAAGCCAATGAGACAACAACCCTACCTGGATGTCACCCCAAGGTCACCTATTGGACTTCAATGAAGGACAGGTACACATGGTTTGAGAAAAGCAGGGAAAAGTGGGGATGAACCGGGAGAAGTGAATGTGTACGTGCATCATTTACCAATGCTCTTTAAAATTATGTATTCTATGTTCTTACATGCAGACAATATAAACAAGCATTTTCAATTATTCATTTTCTTTTATTGAGATAAATGTTACTTTTTCTTAAAGGTACATATGTAAGTAACTAAATATATCGGACAAAATGAAATCAGCCTGCTGACTGAATTGTTGACTGTATCATATATTCATGAAATTGAATTTCTAATCTACATTTTGTATACCTCTACCCCTTACCAACTTTATTACAGCAAAATTAATTCCCCCCGAATCGCCCCATATAGACCTGGGTACAGCAAAAAAGTTGCCCCTAATGGCTATATAATGTAAACTCAAGTAACATAAAGTAAACCAAAGGTGAAAATGAAACAAAGAAATACAGAGGCTAGAAATTCCTTACTCCTCAATTTCGATATGACTTTCCCAATTTCAAATCAATTTGTCACCATAATTCAAACTGAAGCATTTTTTCTGGCATTATTTTTTATTCATTGTACCTCCCAGAGGTAAAAAAAAATGTTTTATTCCTAAAACTTGAACTTTCTATAAATATATGTTGTTTTGAAGGGTCTTTATTTATTCTAGCCATAAATTGTGATTCCTAGCAATACAGGAATAGGTCTGCAATAAGTGGTGCACAATTGGTTCCCATAGAAATTTGTACTTCATATAAATTGAAGTTAATGTATACCATACATGTAAGTATCATCAGGCAAGCCAAAGTCTCAAATAAATGGTACCAAGAGAAAAGACAGTTGCAGTTACACTAACTTACACGAACGATTTTTAATTAATTGCAAAATAGGTACCCCATATCCCACAAAAAATCACTTACATTGACATATTTTTCAATATCAAAACCCCCATCGTAAAGTGTATCATTGCTTTAGCAAAAAATAGCTAATTTGGAATGTTCTGTATAGTACTATCACAACTGATACTTCTGGGGTTCTTTTGAAAACTTGTGGCAATTTTCATAGTCATACATGTAACTCATACCTTGTAAAAAATGGGATTTTGGAATTTTTCATTAAGTTGTGTAAATTTTACTCTTAAAGTCATTGCTAAAAATTTAGGCAAGTACTAAAATATGAATGGCACAGGACATAGTTTCTGAAAGAATTGACTACAATGTGCATGCAATTTCAGACAATGGTTTCTTTCATCCATGGTGTAAACCAATTATGGGAAGAATTAAAGATAACAGAGAAAATAGTAAAATTATACGATGGTTAACCAAGGGTGAATTGTAATTTAGCTCAGACTCAAAGGGGGCAATATAAATTGTCATTTCTGTGATACCCAACCTCACGTGTCAGGTGCCAGGCTACAATGCTGTGTATTCACATAGAGTGCCAAATTTATTTGAAGATTTTTCAGGACATCAGAACAGAAAGTAGAACAAAATGTTTTTAGATCATACATACAGTGACAGAATCAAACAGTTGATGGGTCTTTTTTTTATAATTATCGCATTCTATATCAGTGCAGGGTTTGAAACAAATGTTGGTTAACCTTGAGTCCAAATAAAAAATCAAAGACTGAAATCGCTAATCGTAAAATATTTTATGCCACTTATTTTGGCTTTCAACATCAATGCAAATTCAGAGCTCTATTAAACTTAACTCCTGATCAACCAGTGATTTTCTCATTTTCTCAAGTTTACCATGAACCCTGGTGTACAGTTGTATATGTACATGTATTACTATGTATGGACTTATTTCAGAATTAAAGCAATCACAAATTTTAGTGAGCTTAAACTAGAAGATTTGATGTTGACTTAAGGAAGACTTTGTAAGAATTATGACTTGTAATACAGGGATCTTCATGGATCAAAATTAACACATGGCTCACTCTCTGGTTGGACATATTTTTATCATGGCATGTGTCCTTTCTCGCAGAAAATAACTTGCCAAATAAGGTTGAATGTGACATATTTAATAGCACAAGCTACAACATAGAAATCAACAATGGTGTTTCTTTTTCTGTCTGTATTGCCTATTTCAATAATAACAAGGTAAAGTTTTCCCTTCTTTAGGCTTGACCATAGGTCCAGAGATCAGGAGAAAATTAAAGAGAATTAAAATCACTGATAGGTGTGGTCATTTTGTTGATACCATTAAACCACATATTGTAACCATGTGCATTTAACAAGTTCTTTATAATTTAACCACAAGAATTTAGACAGTAAAATGTTGTTTTCATCCAAATTGTGTCTTTAAACAATTCTTTAGAACTTTTGGGAGTCGATCCATCACATTTTCATAAAAGGTAGGCAAATTGAACTACTTTTCTCTGTCAGATAATTGCCGAGATTGTTGAAACACTGTGGTATATATTAAGATCGTCTTTCTCCCTCTCCGATCATATAGATCTTTATCAAATTGAATTAAACTCTCAATACTTTCTATATTTTATTAAATGAAAAGTTTTCAAATTTTGTTCATTTAAAAAAAAAAAGGATAGAAATCATCCAGCTTTTTCTAATCTTATCGATTTTGCCAACGATGATAATCGTAAATTTGACAAATCCAAGATGCGTTTACGCACACATTTCACTCCCTGACCCAATAAACCCCCGTAAATTACCACTCAAAACATTTAAATTAGCATTAGAATAAACACATGCGCCAATCATATAGATTTATGACATATATAGGTTATTAATAAACGAGAGTAATTGGGAAATACAGTGCCTATTTGCAATGCATGACGCAAATTTGAATACATGGCGCACACCAAATGAACATGTGGCGCTTGTTTTGAATTCATGGTGCAAGGAAAGTAACACATGGTGCAGCGCCATGCAAAGAGGCCGATGAGAACCCTTCCAATAGAAATTTTAAAAAATATAAAAAGTTCATTCACAATTAAATCTAAAGTTAAAGATGTTCTCTTTGAAACATTGAAAGATTCTTATTATGATAAATATACTAAATAGTAAAAGTAACATAATGATACTTTATATTTTATACATCTGTTAATCCAGGTCAAGAGTTTCACTGCCAAAGTCATGAGACTGTTGTTGTTTACTTCCATTATTTAACCAGTAAGATATTTTTTTTATATCAGGGACCACACTGGAAATAAGCCTCCGGGCTTTCATATCCTTAGTTTAATATCAACCTTGGGCAAAAATTTGATTTTAAACACAACCTGCTTTCAGGACAATTTTTTAGTGATCAGTTCATATTGTAGTAAGCTCTGCTTATATATCTTATGTATTCAGCTTATATAATGTAAATGTATCCCATTGTTACATTTTCCTTAATCCTGATAACAGAACTGTCTTTTTTCTCATCAATTTTGGATCCAAATCTTCAGTTTGAAGCCACAATATGGAAGAAGTCATTGAAGTGGAAAATTCCAAAGAAATAGTGATTTAAACAGGGCATAATCTAGGATTCAGTGAATAGGAGAAGTGACTTCTCCCTTCCAGGAATGATAAGGAGAAGTGAGTCTGCAATGGGGAGAAATCATACTTCATCACTAGAATATTTTATCACATTGATGTGAAGTTGTATCTTAAGAACATGTAATCTCATAAATAATAAACAAATAGGAAATGTTTAATACTGTAATTCCATTTTCTTTACTTGCAAATGAATAAGTACATGTATAAGTAAAGTTCAGATTGTCATTGAGAACTTGTTTCTTATAAAGTCTAAGAATGGTCTGCACTTTCATGTGGTCTCTTCCTGAAAAAGAAAAAAAAATACTCTATGTAAATCATCTCTGTTCTGACCATGATGAGCACACTTGTATTGTAATCGATACAAAACACAATCAACCTACACAGACATGCATACGTGTACATGTACATGAATGTTTACATGTATGTTGTTTAGTGAGATTATTTTCAAATAATTGATAGTTATAATTTAAATTGATAGATGAATGACTGCATCATGATATAGTAGTCAATTATCCAATAAATTTCCCTGATTTTTTTACAAGTGATTGTTTGCTAATTATCTTTATTTTGGCCTTATCAAAATAAAGTGTCACTTCAAACTCCTGAGCACTCATTCACATAACTGTGATCCAAGATGAACCTTCCAATTACCAATTTTCCTTTAAAACCATTGAAATCACTGTAAGAGTCTCTCATTGAATAAATAAATTATCTGTAGCCATCAAATTAAATATTTAATCAAGGAACAGAAAATATACATGTACCTTACCTTGTGTGATTGTTTTTCTTTGATTTTGAATTCAAATATATTCTGCTGGTCATATCCATTATCCAAGTTGCTAGAAGGGGAGAAATATTCCCTGGATTGCTTGGAACTAATAAAAATAAAGTGAACTTCTTCCAAATCAAGTTTTCTCTTCATAAAAATTGCCAACATTTTGGTTGTGTAATACCTGGAAGGGCTAGAGTCTTCTCTCTTTGGTCTAATTTCATAGCGACTTCACTTCTGTTAAAAGAACACGAGCTCGCAACATTTAACTATTTCTAAAAATTCTTGGTGACTTAAATCTCCATTCCGCCACCTAGATTATGCCCAGTTTAAATAAAACTGACAAAACATGTAAGCAAAAAGTTAACAATAAGAGACATGCTAATTTGTCATTGCTATGAACACGTACAATGTACATGCATTTGTGAACATGAAGAGAAATTATAGATGATATGCTAAAAAATAAATCTTGGAGTTAGCATCTTAGCATGGTTTCGTTGACAATATTTTGCTCTTACTCCAAACAGACCAAAGGATATTACATGCTAACGGAGATACCACGTATCCCTGACATGGAGAACAGATAGAGGGCACATGTAGTAAAAGTGACAAAAATAACCTGGATTTTCCAGCAGAAAGCCTGTCAGTAGATGAGGCGCACTTTCTTCAAGGCTAGCACAAAACTCGTGAAATGCTCCAACGCCTTTCTTAGACAAAATGTCTAAAAACAGTTCACATTGTCTTGGGCGATCTTCTGCATCAATAATTTGTAAGTTCTCTGATTGTGTGATAACTTCGTTTCGTATTAAACGGGGTAAAACCCGCTCAACATCTAATTCTCTAACGATAGCTGCCTTGTGTTGACGAAGCAGACGGGCCACTGTGTTTTTGCCCGCCATCTTGTCTTTTTTGATTATAGTTGGTAGATTTTGTAGATTTTAATTCAGTTTGATGGAACGAATTTTCATATGGAACGAAACAAATGTTTAATGTCACATACCCTTATCGGCCTTTATACACTGTACCTGTTTCAAAGTGTTTAGTTTTATATTATGAGTGAATGAGTAATTTCTCGACATTAATAGTGCTCAACCAGTTTTAAGCCTCTTGTAACCGGGCGCGTAAATGTTCCAGTTTTTTTGTTGTTCACTTATTTGTGATATTAGTTCCAGTGGCTAGTTTTCTCTTGAACATTTACGCGGTTGAATATTCATTTCTCTGGTTCCAGGATGAAGATAGAAAAACTTATCATAAATACCAAATATATAGTTTATTGGTGCTTGGTAGAGTGTTATTAAAAGCCCTAATGATCGGAGATGATATTAATTACCTTTATAATTTATAACAGTCCCCAAAAATATTGTCTATTGATAAAAACTTGACCAGCGTCGTCTGCATAAAATTTACCCGAACCACTTTCCCGAGGCCACTTTAGTATTTATAGTCACCCGAAATACGTACCGGCCAGGATATCGGGTAATGTTGTGGCTAAACTTCGGATAAACCGTAATTTACCCGTTATATGATTTCATCACGTGGCCAATACAAGTGAAAGTTACGTACGACTATAAATAGCATTGCAATTAACCAAGGTAATCTCCCAAATATAAATTAAAAAGTAACAGGTTAGGAAAAGTATCCGTTACACTCTAAAAGAGTGTTTTTTTTTTGTGTTTTTTTTTTTGCTCAAGTAATCCTCCGACCCAATTAGGTAGGGAAATGTGGGTGAATTCTAAATCTCGACTCGTACGAATGCTGAACTCTATTAATACAAATTCCCGATTTCCAACTAAATCTTTTTTTATCAATCATAAATAATATATCCTGGTGCATATAATTCTTCCATAAGAATGGCAAACTCATTGAAAAATATAAAAAATTACCCCTACTGTACCCCTACTGAAAATGGTAACAACACATATTAAATAAGACCTAGTATGCGAAAAAGGTAGGTGGAGGTCACTTAGAGATTTTTCGCAAAGTGTTCCAAAGGACCATGGTTCTTGACAAGGGCTTATGCTAGACCTAACACTATATATAATGTCACTGTGGGGAAACTCCTGTGGTAGAATGAGTTTAGACTCAAATTAAAACCAAGTATGTGAAAAGGTAGGTAGGGAAGGGCTGGAGCGTCATTTTGAGATTCTTTCGCAATGTGTTCTTAGTGTATACTAAGGCTTATTCTAGACCTAAAATAAAGACCTTTTCACTAAAGCCGATGTAGGTAAACTCCTGTGGTAGAATGAGTAAAGACTTAAATTAAAACAAAGTAGCGAATGTAGGTGGGGCGGGTGTCAATTTGAGCCTTTTTTGCAGCGTGTTCCTGGAGACTAGGGGTGCTTGACAAGGGTCATATATTATAGTATATATAGATCTTTTCACCAAATATTGTATCAATGAGGGTAAATTCCTGTAGAAGATTGGATAAAGACTGCGTCAATCTCGTATGTGAAAAAATAGGTGTGAGGGTCACTTTTAGACTCTTTTGCAATGGGCTCTTCTCGTCCATAAACTATGATATGTGGGGTATGTATTTCAAGACAGGTAAACAGTAATTAATTCTACACGGCTTAATACAGAAAACTAAGAAAATAATATGAGTAATGCTCAATAAACTGATACCCTCCCCCCATTTGCGCCTTTGATATCAAAATGGTTTAGGACCGAAATCTTAAATAGAATTTGAATATTTAATAAAAGTAATTTATCTCATTGTGTAGGAGGAGTTGCGGATAAGAGATGGGTATCATATGTATGTTCATAAAAGGCAACGATCCTGTTGTTACGTACTGGAAGTCACCGAAAACATTCATGTAAAAATCTTACGTAGGAGATGTACATTGCCAATACTTCATGAATATTCTGTGAAAGTTTCATTAAATTCCATTAAGTGATGTAATGATAATGACTTAGAGAAAGGTACCTCTGCGAAGGAGCGGAGAGAAGGAATTAGGGACCAAAAGAAGGAAAACACTTTCATTTCAAACCTCGACATTAAAGCGCAGAGTGTAAAAATCTATTAGAATTCTGGTTCCTGTTAAAGGAATTTTGTATACTACGTATACCGACATCCGTTAAAATGAACTATTCCGTTCAACGTCTTTTGTATTTAGCTGAAAAATACCCAGAGTTAGGAAATCGGTGTATTTAAAGAAGACCGAATAAGCTTCAAATAAGATACGAGACGCATTGGTTGTTGATTGTCATCACTGATCATTAAAAATGCCTAATTTCCTCACGTATTACCGAATTTAAAAGTGAAATGCCTAATTTTTAGGATTTACATATTAAATTCGATGTTCCGAGTTAAATTCGGACATGTGCCGTTAAAATTATAGTAAAATAATTAAATTAGGGTATCGATTTAAAATCCGGATATTCTCGATAAAATTCGGTGTTTACGATAAAATTAGGATACACAGCGTATTTAAATTCGAACTTGTTCCTAATTAAATTCGACGTTGTTCTTGGTCGAATTCGGTGATGTTCCAGTTAAATTTTCACTATTTATCAAAATTATTTTTTTTCATTTTGATTCTTAAAATTACTTACATTTACTTAAAAAAATATATTGAAGTAAACATTTTGTTGTTATAAAAAAAATTTTATTAATATTTTGTGAATTCAGTATGCCTTCGTTTTATTAAAAAAATATTATACTGTAACAGATCATATTTAATACATGTAATCAATTTCCAATCGGGTAATTGTAGAAAAAAACTTGCCAGCGACAAGATGTGCTACCTCCGAATTCTGTTTACAGTTAACTTGCACTCTAAACTGACTGAAATACATGTACATTGTATATATCCACTAAAGTTATATTTTACCTAATTCCAAAAGAAATTGTCCGTAGAATTAAAAGCTCCAGTAAACACCCATTAACCATGTCGTATACTTGTTTTTGATGCAGTTTTTTATAAGGTCATCAAATAAAAGATTGTAAACTGCGAAATGCGTTTGCAGGTAATGGAAGTTGTTAGCCGACACCGTTCGAAGATAAAAGAAGCCGCACATGCTACCACACCAATCGAGTCACTTGCGCGATAAATGCAAGCTGTTTATTAAACTCTCAATTTTCAAATTAATTCTACTAATTGCGTTTAATTACATCGGCTTTGTTTATTCTAAACACTCAGATGTTTCACGCACTATAAAATACATTCTAAAGTGTTAGAAGAGCGTTCCCTTGGCGAGCATGCAGAGCTAAAACATGGTACATGGAAACCTCTAAAAGAATAGTTGTTGTTATAATATACTGTATACCGAATAGACCAGTCATATGTGAAAGACCTCATTTATTTAAAGCATTGCAAAATCAGAGTGGAGGGTCATATCACATTAAATCGGGGGTCCGATCCAGATTTGTTTCACTCTTCGGTACGTGGACCTACTTAAGCGTGTTTGATACTCTCAGACCCACATAGGGTACATTTGTGTGAGCGTGAGCCAGGAAATTAACACAGCCGCTTGGCTGTTACATGTAGTAGGACATATTTGTCGGAGTTCTTCGGTCAGGTTTCACGAAAGCTTGCTCTGCCAATATCTACTAAACAATATCTCCGTAAGGGGCGTTCATTACAGACCAAAAATATATACATGTCAAGTCTAAAAAAACATGGTATTAACAGCATGTTTTATTTTAAAAGACGATTCTTACCAAATGCCCATCATTTTGCTTTAAATACATTAAATTCTCAATTATAAAGGAGATAAACACACTTGAATAAACATTAACAGTACCTACATGTGTATACATGTAATAACAAAATTATGTAACATATGTGACATGGTTTTAATAGTCTAAGTTTAAAGATTTATTTAAATGAGGAAAAAAATAAATAAATGCCCCCCCCCCCACATCATTATTAACATAGACCCCGCTTATTGGGTATTACATTTTGAATCTTATACAATATTTCAAATATACAGGTACTGCGTGAAAACTGAACGAAATTGTCTGTAAACATGTACTGTATTTACGGACATGTAGATGTAATCGGATTGTGCGCTGTTTATATCATCCATAAAACCATAACGAAGGCCATTCCCGATTATTTTTTGTGTTCATATATCAAGTGTTTTTATAAATATGTTTTTAAACATTGTTTTTTTTTCTGATCTTGTGGTTTTGTATATCCCATCACGCGAAGTAGCGAGGTATTATGCGAATCAGATAACTGCTTTGAAACTATGCATATATATATAGTACTTTGAGTACCATGCAATACAGGGTAAGTTCAATTCAGTTCCATTTTTGACGAGTTGGTGCGTATTCCCGAAGACACCGATACATTTTCATGGAATTGAGATATAGGTACATGTAGGTATGTAAATGATTAGCGGTTGAAGTAGCATCTAGTATTTGTAGTGGAATAAGCAGGAACGCAGCAGCAGGAACGGTTGGTATCGGGCCAATATTTTTTGTTTGAACCGCACGCAGTGTGTATGCTCTTCTCGCCGTACCAATCGAGGTTTGAGTGCTAAGCCACACCGCTATGTATATAGGTATACAATACACCATCATTCAAATGTGTACAGGCAAATAATATTAATATTTGCAATTGAAAAAAAAAATCACCCTTAAATGTCACACTTGACAAGATTGTAACATGTTTAGCTATTTAAGTCCAATTCACATTTTGAAAAGACTGATTACATTGTACACCGATTTTTGACACGCGCAATCTTACACAATATTGGTGACTCTGAAATGCTATAATAGTAGTATCTAAAACGTATCCCCAGGTAACAATATATATGACCATCAAATACTGCTTTTTTACTCCTTTAAATATAATTATTTTTGTTTCGGCAAGGATTTATATGACATTTGGCCTTAATGACCTTTGTCCCCCCTTTTTTAATCTCATGTATATATTATCAGAAGTATGAATAATAGTATGAAGTACTAAAATATTAAATAAGAATAGCATACATGTACAACAAACAAAAAGGCTTGGATAGATTTTTTCGGCAATTGGGGAGGGGGTACACAAGCTTTTTTCCTGCAATCCGGACAGTTAATGTTATAATATTTAGTGGATAGATCTCCTCTAATAATTTGTACCACAGTATTAAACTCATCAAAAAGTAATTAAGGGATTGACTTTGAAAACTGTTATTGAAACCATTCGGGAATTGGGAAAAAATAGGGCATAGTGTGATTTTGATCTTATACTATTCTGTGTCAAATATTCATCACAATCCAAATTTAGATACATGTAAAGCTAGAATAGTTATCAATTTATTTAAGGTTGATATAAACGATTAGTGTCGATATCAGTCTGGCCATGGACAAACATTTCTGGCCACAGCATTAATGTGAATTAAACATATCTGACCCGTTTTAGTAGAAAAAATAGTTTTTTGAAGTGTGTTAAATAACTTAATTCTGATACTGTTTGTTTTATTGTCAACACTCGACAACAGTCAGTCTGGCTCTATTTAGGTCCTCGTCGACCACCTGTATTTGCTAGCATTATCAATGCGCACGAAAACGTATTACAATAAATTAGTTAAATAGTCAAATTTTAGAATGTGACCGTATATGTAGTTACTGTCGCTTTTAATTAAATGATACAGAGAAGTGTAGTTTCGTCGAACTCGTGATTTTTCGAGCAAGAAAAGGCAATCATAAATTTAATGAAATACTTGTTGAATTATCTGAAAGATTAATCTAGGGAACCAAGATTATAGCGTTAATCAACGAATGTAATCCAGGGACAAAAACCAGACATGGAAAACAGACATACACAACAAAGAACATACAATAACTAAAATCATACATACAAAGTAACAAAAGCAAATGAGCAACTCGGACTCCACTAAAAACTGGGAGCATGTACCAGGTGCACCGGTAGGGTAAGCGTCCTCGGCTTTTCTAGAAACACTCGCCGAGTAACTCATAAAAAGTCAAGTCCGGAGTAGACAAACGAGGAAAGGAAAACTATGACTCCTTGAATAAATCTGTTTTCATGGTGCAGTTTGATACAACATAACGATCCACCAGTTGATGATGACGACTATAAAACTTCTGTAGTGATGACTTCAATCTTGTAGCAACATAACCCTGTTCCAGAAGTCTATTTGTTAGAGTTCTAGCGCGATACAAAAAGTCTGCGTAGTTTCGGCAAGCTCTGGCATAACGTATGAGTTGTGATATGAACACTCCATATGCAGGTGTTGAAGGGATGTTGCCACAGATGAAAGGAAAGTTGACAATTTTGAATGAAAAGTCATCACGTTTGTCGTAAAGTTTGGTCAATAGGTTTCCTTTACCATCGATCTCAAAATGCCGGTCAAGATATGAGACTGACTTCACAGTGTGTGTAGTATCCTTTATCTCAAGTTCTTTTGGGTAGATGCGATGTTTCAAATCCCCGAAATTAGGATTGTTTAAAAATAATACGTCATCTATATAGAGGAAACTGAGATTGAAGGATCTAGCTAAACGATATTCTTTCTTACGAATCAGATCAGCTATAAAGTCAGCCTCATAACAGTGAAGGAAAAGGTCAGCAAGTAAATGAGCACAATTTGTTCCCATTGGAATGTCGACCGTTTGTTGAAAAACACGTCCAACACACTGGACAAATATGTTGTCGATTAAAATTTACAGCATTTGTAAACATCTTCCTCTGTATATTTGTAAGATGATTTGGAATTATTTCTTACAAAGTATGAGGAATATCTACCAAGAACTATATATTTGTATCTTGGTGTACCATCTTTTTTGAAAAAAAACCCAAAAAACAACGATGTATAACGTTTTTAAGTCGGGATTTTAACAGAGTATGGGGAATAGAAGTATACAGTGTTGAAAAATCATAGGTTTTAATGCTATTATATTCAGATAATAGTCTCGAACTGATTGTCTCCAAAAGATCTTTCGAATGTTTTAGAATCCAGATTGAATTAATACCACTACGAAATTAACAAGTATTGTAGTAGACTGTGGACCCTCTTTGACAGTTGTGAGTATTAAAAGTTAAACGTTCTGAAAGAGGTTTGGTGGTACATTTTGCAGATCCAGCTATGAAACGTTGTTTGTATGGATTCTTGTGGAGTTTAGAAATCCAGGACATAGACGGTAAATCACAATCATCGTCCTTGGTAGAGAGACCAAAAGAGGATAGCACAGATTTATGGTTTTCCACAATCTCTTTGAGTGTGGTAGCAGTATAGGTCTTATCACTGCTATTATTTTCTACGTCTACCACTGATAGTAAACATTTGATGTAAAACACTTTGCAGACAAAAGCAATATTGTTTTGGGCTTTGTCTGCTGGTACGACAACATACTTGTCATGTATAGTAGACAATGTTTTTGCTGCATCGGGGTCTTTGAAAACCGATGTAACCTTGGCACGCATTGACCTACTTAAAACTTACATTCGCTTCAAAATTAATGACCTCACGGCCTTCAACCACTCTGACAGAGTATCAATGTCTTCTTGTTCTCGTTTTATCCATTTTCTTGCATAGCCCTCGACGGCATCCATAAGAACTTTAAAGTTATAATTCCAATTTATGGAGCGGGGTTCACGGTACTTGGGACCTTTAGAAAGGATATTACGCAGAGATTCGTTGTCGATGATTATTAAATCTCCTGTAACGATGTGACCAGAAGGACCATATTTGAATGGAGAGTTTTTACAAGAACAGTCAGGTGGTTTAGCCTTGAAGTCCTCAATCTCGAGGTTCTGCCATAGCCTTTTTTAATTGAAAATTTTGGATGCAATGGGTGAAGTATAGGAATATGAAATAATTGGTTTGGATTTGTCTTTGAAATATGGGGGAATTCTGTTGGTAACGTTTTTGTGATGGAGGATGTTAGCCAAATTAATTGCATCTATAACTTTGTTGACAAACGGTGGTGGAAGAAATGATCGTTTTTCTTCATCTTGAGTTTTCACACATACTACTTTAAAGAGTCTGTGGAAACCCATATCCAAAATGATGGCAACAAGTCTCTATAATGATGAAGCAGGGTCAGAAACAGGAGTGTCAAGATTTGTTTTGTAAAGGGAGTGTAGTAAAGTGAGAGGTATAGAATAAAGTTTGGTTCTAACGTAATGAAGTCCAAGAGGTTTTTGTATGAAAGAAGGAGACCATTTATGGAGACATCATGTAACTTAGGTGACGTATATTGGCGATGACAATGACTTCTTTCCCGTCTTGGATTTTTGTCAAATAAATTCATCACATTCATGCTACTGTTATATTGGCTTGAAAGGTATCCTATACTTTTGATGAACAATTTATAAAAATATGTGAAGTCAAATGTTAATATACATGTACATGAAAGTATGTTAAAAACAATTACTTGTAACACAAAGCTATTATTTCCGGAAATATTGAAAATGATATCATTGGTAATTCTAGAAACAAGGGTTTTGTATTAAATTACAACATTTTATCATCTGCATATTTGTTGTTGGGTTAAAGAAATGAAAAGTTGTATCTCCTATATTTGAATAATTTAAAAAAAACCAGCTAATTCATGCAACAAAATGCACGCAGATCCGACATACATCGGGCGAAGTGTTCAAAAAAGAAAGAGTAACCAAGGGAACCAAGGGAACCAAGGTTATAACGGCTATCAAAAGAATGTAATCCAGGGACAAAGACCAGACATGGAAAACAGACATACACCACAAAGAACATAAAGTAACTAAAATCATACATACAAAGTAACAAAAGCAAATGAGTAACTCGGACACCACAAAAAACTGGGAGCATGGACCAGGTGCACCGGTAGGGTAAGCGTCCTTAGCTTTTTAGAAGTTGCTACATTGTATAAACGATCAATACGCTTTCTCGCGGTTTTTGTTTAATTTATTTTCCAATCTAGGAGCATATATTGTAACTCACTTTAGTTTTAAACGACCGTAGCAGTATATGACCATTTCGCGTTTTCGAGGGTTTTTTTCCTCGTTTAAATCTAAATGTGTTTGTTTGATTTTTCTTTCTTTTTTTTTTCTTTTTTTTTGTTTTTATATTTTTTTGTTTTGTTTTGTTTTTTGTTTTGTTTTTGTTTTGTTTTTGTTTTTGTTTTTTTGTTTTCTGTTTTTTTTTCTCGTTTTCTCTTTTTTCTTTTCTTTTTTTTTGGAGGGGGTTTCCTAGACTGCACTGAAAACCATATTGGCAAGTACTTAAAAGGGTGAAATTCCTGCCCATAGATGAAGAAATGACGATTTTGAATTTGACTTGAGGGATGTGTGTTTTTACATTTTAAGGTGGTAAACATAGGGTAAGGAGCACAACTCTTACAAATTATTGGAACGTCTGTATTCAGGATAATACACCAATCTCATGTAAGCATCAAAATAACTTAGGTTTATTTCATTATGTTTCAAATGATAGCCTGATATATAGGTGTTTGGCAAATTGAATATGACACAACCATACTGATTTTAAGAGTTATATGTCCTTTTCACTAGGTCTACCTCTATATGGTTTTGTGCATTTTAAAATAAAAAAAAAAGACATTATTGACCTAGATATTGATCCACCCTTTAACATGGTGAGGAATGAAACTAGATGAAATCGGGTCAGTACATTTACTTTTATAATATGTATAACTAGGATCTCTAAAACCTCAAAGTTTGGGGTCTGTGATTAACGAAGGAAACGCACGTCTTAGTCTATATCATGTAATTATAATAAAGGCTGTATTTATATCTATATCTATATCACTCTTAAACGTACAATTCTGAATCAAGAAAACAGGACGCACGCAAGTTTGGAATATGTGTTACTGTGACAAACTATAGTAGAATTACATAGTACATGGGGAATGAATAAAAATGCATACTCATGACAACATCGCTTTAAAACTATCTTGTACATGGAAACAGTTCTGCACTCTCGTAAAATCTTGGCGTTCTTTGGCACTCATGATAATATTTCGGTTATTATAACCCGTTTTTTATTGATTACCCCATAAATAGGTATTAGATACAAGATATTTAAGAAATGTAAGTTATATTTATAGCACAAATAGACTATGAGCCTGCAGGAAGGCGGTGCTATAAATTATTTGAGACATGAATTGACCACACGATTATTGACCAATATAAAATATAGCAGGGGTAGCTCGTGTTATCATTTAAAGGTAAGTCTACCAATTATTAAAACGAATGTTGCATTCACATTGCATATTGCAAGTCTTGTCAAGTTTAGGTTATTTCAACATACTCACCAGATGCAACAGTTGACACAATCTCTGTTTCCTGATTTTACTTGACAGATGTACTTCAGCTCTACAGTTATTTCATGCTATTTTTCTTATTTTGGCCGCTATCAGAAAACAGCTGCGGACACTGAATCCCAAATCAGATTTATCTGTTATTTACAGCACGGTAAATAATAATCACCGCACTTCTGATATAGTTCCGATAGTATGCAAAGGGAGACATTCAAATCTATATTTTGGAAGAAGATGATTCCTGAAATGATAACAGTTCCTAAAACGTTTTTATTTATTTTGACGAAGACTTATTTAGTAGCAGTCTTTGTAAGAATGATGCCAATTCTGTAAAATGTGATACACCTTAAAGAAAGACTATATATTTCCTTTTTGTTATTAAGTTGCTTCAATTGCTTTCAGTTGTTTTTTACGACAAACGTGATGACTTTTCATTTAATATTGTCAACTTTCCTTTCATCTGTGACAACATCCCTTCAGCACCTGCGTATGGAGTGTTCATATCACAACTCATACGTTATGCCAGAGCTTGCCGAAACTACGCAGACTTTTTATCTTGCGCATGAACAAATAGGCTTCTGGAACAGGGTTATGTTGCTACAAGATTGAAGTCATCACTACAGAAGTTTTGTGGTCGTCATCATGAACTCGTGGATCGTTATGTTGTATCAATCTGCACCATGAAAATTGATTTATTCAACGGGTCATAGTTTTCCTTTCCTCGTTTGTCTACTCCGGACTTGACTTTTTATGAGCAACTCGGCGGATGTTTCTAGAAAGGCAGAGGACGCTTACCCTACCGGTGCACCTGGTCCATGCTCCCAGTTTTTAGTGCAGTCCGATATGCTCATTTGCTTTTGTTACTTTGTATGTATGATTTTGGTTACTGTATACTGTATGCTCTTTGTTGTGTATGCCTGTTTTCCATGTTTGGTCTTTGTCCCTGGATTACATTCTTTTCCCTTGGTTCCCTTGATTACTCTTTGACCCGCTGTCAGTCCGTCGGTCCATCATCATTTTTCCGGACTTTTTTTCTAAACGCTTGCAGATATTGACATGAGTTTTGGTATACAAGTTTATCATGATAAGTTACAGGTTAAGTTTACCGCTCTGATGATTTTTACCGAAATTATGGGCCTTGAACTCAGCAAAATTAGCAGAAATAACAGTTTTCTGGACTTTTTTTCTAAATGTTTGCCGATATTGACATGATCCTTAGTGCAGAAATTCAACATGATAAGTTACAGGAGAAATAGTTGGTTCCGCCCCGATGATTTTTACCAAAATAACGGGCCTTGAACATAGCTAAATTTACAGAAATAACCGTTTGTCTGACTTTTTTTAAACGCTTGCAGATTATGACATAATTTTTGGTATATAAGTACACCATGGTAAGTTACAGGTCAAGAGTATGTTTTGTTCCGCTACGATGATATTTACTTTGGATTAACTAAAACTCAAAGAAATCACAGTCTGGAGTTTGAAACTACCATTCTGAGTAACAGAATTTAGTAAGAAGAAAAAGGTCGAAAGCCTAAAAAACACTCTTATTCCTTTTTTATCGGGTCCTTCTACATGTATTTCGCTTACAATCAAATTTACTGGAGTATCCAACATGGGGATGCGTGGGATATATGAGCGCGCTCACTAAGGTTCTTTAATTTCTGTTAACAATAACATTTTAAATAAAATAAAAATATGTAGGCTCCTCTTCCATGAATCACATTTTGCCTGATTCTAATGTGGAGTGTTATTTAATGTTTAACTATTTTTGTCCGTTTTCAACTGAAAGCTTAATCTTGACATAAGCAAAATCAATGACAATTTTAACAGTCCGAGAGTTCTGTTATATAAAGACTTAAACATCCACATGTGTACGTTATGACCCGGTATTACCTTTCAATTAAGCCAATGAGAATGCGTCATTATTGCATATTTTACTGTAGGTTGTTTCGTATATTCTTTATTGATTTGTCTGCCTAAAAAAAACTTTTATTTTTGTCGGTTTTCTGACATAAAATAAAATGAAGTGTAAAGCGGTATTTTATCGAACCGATTGCTCGTATATTTATTTTGTTGTTAGGAATAAGCGTGTTGCTTCATAGAAAAAAAAATTATCAGGTATTGTTTATATGTAAAGTCAAAGTATTGTGAGATCACATTTCCACTTTTTCTTTCTTTTATTATCGGGCGTTAACATTAACATTTAAAAACAAGTATTAGATAGCCGACGCAGTAAAATTTGTTCTTTCTACTTATAATTTTCTACATTTCATTCAGGAAAAAACACATGGCACGCAATGTCAATTTTTGACATAGTTTTTTTCGAACGCCACTAAGTTATCACTATTGGCCAATTGGGAAACAGAATCGTGATCAGGTGACTTGCGTTTCCATGGAAAAGCGTATTTAAGGTCAAATGGTGTAAGCGAAGCTATTCCGTTTTCGTCGAAAAAAAGTGGAATTGGAACTCAAACACGGAAAATAATCTTAATCACATTTTGCACGTGACTAACAATGAGTTGTAGTAGTGGACAGTAGTAAATTGATGTGATTGACTTCACGTGAACAGAAAACATCGTTTTGTATAAACATCCGACCATACTTGAAACATATGTTTTAGTATGGAATTGTTTTATTTACAAATGTATTTGAACAGTTTTGTTGAGTTATGAAGAATCACTCCTCGCTCCCCTTACATTTTTAGAAAGAACCATACGTAAGTACCAGTCTCTATAAGATTCAGACACTTCTATTTTTGGTACTAATGAGAAGGTGATTCAAACCTTCGAACAAATGATGTCACTTTTTTAACTTTTGTTTTGTTTTCAGATCTGTATTTTTTTTTTTAGAAAACTTCACATTTATAAGTGAAGTCAATCAAGTCAAATAATTCAACAATTATAATTCTTCCAAAGTGCAATTTCATACACAGTCTGCATTATTTTTTATCTTAAAGTGTAACAATTAAACAATCACTGTTTATGTGGTATGCAATTATCTATAACATGCATGAATGAACTCCCGTCTGATACTATACTTTTAAATATATTTTTGGAAGACCTCAGAGATATTGCAATGGCATAAATGTATGGGGATTTCTCAATTAATTGGCAATGATGCCAATGAGTAATGAATTCCCTTCTTTCAAGTTTTGTTATATGGAGATTAAGTGTAAAGAACTATTACATTTAAGTAGTAAAATCCTACAATCGGCATTCTAAAATTTCAAAATTTTACATAACTCGTAGCTGAAATCTAATGTTAAGGCGATACATTATTAATTTAGATATATAGTTCTAGGATGAAGAGAGGAAAGGAAAACTCTGGAAATGACGATGTCCCATCTTCATCTAGAGCAGCCAAACAGATCATAAAAATAACTTTGCAAAACAATAATTCTATTTTATTTTCCCCTTCTTTAATCATCCAAAAACCTATTAAATAATATAGTGGTCCGTACCATAGGACTGAAGTTGGAGTACACTTCACTATTCACTATTCACTATTGAAAAGTGAATTGAATTGTAAACTACTTTATAATTTGAAAGTTTAATAAAATATTTGGTCACTTAGAAATGATGGTAAGATAAGTGTATGAAGGATGTGTTTGGTTTATACGGCAGATAAAATGATTCCAGAAGAGAGTTGCCTTTTTTTCTGCTTTCGCTGTTGGCAGGTTACGTACTTTTACATGTATGTTTGACATTTTTTTATTTTAAGAAATATTAAAAGGTATATGAATTAAATTTGTTTTATAACTACATAGACAATAACACATTGGCATTTGACAAATAGATTTAGGATGGAAAACGATTTTGCTGACTGTTGTTTTTGTAGCCATGAGAACGTTATCTATCCGCATGGTACATATGTCTGTATAATTATATGATTTTTGACTTTTTAACGTAGCGTGTGATATTCTCGTTTATCAATCATGCCTGCTAAAAATAGCCTACTGAATATTCTAAGACTTCGCATCTTATTTTGAACTATTTTCAAATACTATTATAGTATAGTTATCGTCAATATATGCACAAAAACACGAACGAAGCTACTAATAAACCCAAAAAGCAGGTGGTACTGTGTTTTCATGCACAACAGAAAATCGCCAAAAACTGCAAATAATCGAAATCAACCTAATTATGAAACCGCCATTGAATTTGAAGGTAATGCTTACCCTAGATATTAAATTTCATTTAAATAAAAAAAAATGTTGAAACTTCGCTGATTTTGGTGGCCATTTTGATGACAGCAAGTCAAGAAAAATAAGTCGCAAAACTTCGTTTTGGCGATTTAACTATAATAATATTAATGTGGGTTACAAATTACTGAAAGTACGTCCCTATGTTAATATATACTGCTGAATAAATGACTATGTTCAACATGTGCAAGTCCATTTGGATATGTGTCAACTTTTTCCATTAAAAAATGAGTGAAGTAGTCTAGGGCACTTGAGTGCAGGTGGTATTGTCATACATGTCGAATCCAGACAGATAAAAGCAAAAAAAATGCCTTGCGTTATTCATAGTCTTACAACGTTGGGAAGTTTTTACACTATTTTTACATTTCATTAAAAAAAACCCTAATAGCCGTGTTTGATATGACCTGCTTTTATTATAAAAAAAAACAACATTAAACCTTTTACCAGAGAGAATCCATCATTTCGTTTGTAAAGTATACAGAAGTTCTCTTGGGTTAAAGAAGTGATAAGTTTCTATCGTTACTCGGTTGGTCCTTCACAAATACAGTTTTATCAACGAAAGGAAAATTTTGTTCCTTGGTATGTCGCTACAACAGTAACAAAGTCAACCTTATGCCACCGAATGCCACCTAATGCCAGCGGCACGTCATCTTATAACTAGGAAGCGCCCCCATCTCCCACCCGAGAAAATGTAAGGAAAAAACTCTGGACAATCATAATAATATTAACGTTACCATACCTACATATAAAAGCAATACCAATAAATGATTTTATGGTGTATTTTCTTCCATTTTGACTTGTTTTTTTTTTCGTTGCTTATCACGATTCAACCAATTAATGTTTATCGCAGCTCGTAACATAAAATTATAAAGTATCAATGCTGTGATTATTTTATCAGATGTACTCTTTTCGCGGCGTTTAAGGGAATACTTATTGATGAATGAAGATGATAACCCTGTTATGGTTTTAATTATAAATCATAAACAGAAGTACAAAATGAAGTTCCAGAATCAATAATGAAGGAATTCAATCATCCGAGTTTTAATTGCGTTTGTGGTTTTTTTTCATATATATAGTTATATCATGGACCAGGGAATTAAATGACACGACAGTCTTTGATGGCGAGAAGGCAGAATTCAGCTGTGAAATAACAAACGAAAAAGCTGAAGTTGTTTGGAGAATAAATGATGAAGAGGTTAGCTATGAAGATCCTTATGAATCAATCTCTGATGGGTGTGTAAGAAAGTTCCTTATACATAAAGCTAAATTAGATAACAGCAATATGAAAATCAGTGCTACCATGGGCAACACAAAAAAAATCCGGAAATTGTTTACAACAAATGCACAGGCATAACCGTTTATGATATGACAGCAGTCAAATGTAACTAGGTCGTATTCTTTTGAATACTAGTCCTGAAGCATAAGGCCGCTTTCCTTACGTTTTATTACATCAACTGGAAATTTGTTGTACGTTAATTTAGTGCAGAAAGTTGATAATGGTCTTCACTGGTGAATTCATTAAATAATAAGCTGACAAATCTATATGTTATGAAGCTCATGTTCAACGAATTTGTGGTGAAAAAAAAACAAACTAGAGAAAAGTCTATTTTCAATTAAAAAATATCCAAAGAACAGTTGATTAGATGAGGGTTTTAAAAACAATGAGAAAAAAAAACAAAATCCAAAAAATGGCAGCGATGGAAAAGTTGAGCTTTCTCCAAGGAGGAGGCAACACATCATGGAGACTTGGACCAAGTATCAAATATGCAGCCCGACTTGTATGTAAAATCTAAGATTGATTCCAGGCTCAAACATTCAATGATTAAACTGAAATATCGATTAATATGACTTTTGATATGATTTTTTCAGCTACTAAGGTTAATAAATTGCATTCGACTCCTTTGTTTTGCAATGTTTAAATGCTAAAAAAGGGGGTACAAGAAGTGGCCATATAAGTTACGACTACTACAACCATCCATGGTGTTCTTATATAATACAATATTTAAATCTGAAATCATAAAAAAACAATGATATAATAGCAATATTATTATCAGTTTTATCTTCCCTTCTATAAGTTAACGTTATCTTCCCTGTATCAATTTGATCCGAAGGAGCAGTGTAGCGAATAAAGTGGTCACATTCTGAGACGTTGTATAATATTGATTTGTTTGTTTGGGTTATATTTTGACTGTGTATAGACATTACAGTCATTATTTTAGCCAGCAGTATTTGTCCGTGGGTTAATGTCCTTGATTCTCGTATGTTATGTCTCTCGCACAGAGTTTTTAGTTTTGTTTATTTTGGCAAACAATGTCAGTGTGTAATACTAATTTGGTATCATTCGTTTTCGAATGATTATCCCAGCTGTATCACTCATCTAGATAACACTCTAGTCACTAATTGTTACTCCTGAGATAAAGCTAGACCATATTGTCTTCCTTCAGACATGTTGATAATTCCATTGTTTTTGTTTCAAGAGCCATCATTAATTTTAGCAATTAACTCAATCTCCATTAAAAATAATTAAAATTTTTTCGCCACCTATCTAAAACCTTGTTTTGTAGCATAGCACAATATTTGAGCCCTTCTTATGTAATTATTCTTACACTATATGTCTTTTTAGAGGCAGTTCTTGCAGTTAATACCGCTCCTTATGCAGCCCGTACTATCAACAAAATACGATTGCAAAGTACTCTATAAACATATGTTTCACCAAACAGGCTCTACTTTCTATTTGCCGTAACACTTCGAGTTTTTGAGCAAATCGAAAAGTATCTACCCTACGACTTGTGTCTATTTTTATGCTACAAATTTATCAAAATTTTGAAGAAGTGGTATTAATTCAATGTGGATCCTGAAAAATTCGAAAGATCTTTTGGAGACAATCAGTTCAAGTCTATTATCTGAATATAATAGCATTAAAACCTATGATTTTTCAACACTGTATACTTCTATTCCTCTATTTCCCATACTCAGTTAAAATCCCGACTTAAAAACATTATACATCGTTGTTTTTACAAAAAGATAGTACACCTAGATACAAATATATAGTTCTTGGTAGAGATTCCTCATACTTTGTAAGAAATAATTCCAAATCATCTTCCAAATATACAGAGGAAGATGTTTACAAAATACTGGAATTTTTAATCGGCAACATATTTGTCCAGTGTGGTGGACGTGTTTTTCAACAAACGGTCGGCATTACAATGGGAACAAATTGTGCTCCTTTACTTGCTGACCTATACCTTCACTCTTATGAGGCAGACTTTATAGCTGATCTGATTAGAAAGAAAGAATATCGTTTGGCTAGATCCTTCAATCTCAGTTTCCGCTATATAGATGACGTATTATCTTTAAACAATCCTAATTTCGGGGATTTGATACATCGCATCTACCCAAAAGAACTTGAGATAAAGGATACTACAGATACTGTGAAGTCAGCCTCATATCTTGACCTACAATTAGAAATAGATGGTAAGGGAAAACTATTGACCAAACTTTACGACAAACGTGATGACTGTTATTTAGAATTGTAAACTTTCCTTTCATCTCTGGCAACATCCCTTTTGATTACCGCTATAACCTTGGTTCCCTTGATTACTCTTTCAAAAGTTTGTTTTATATGTAAGCCTTTTCCATTTTCACTTTAAGGGCTCAAAATTGATGGATTGGCTTTAAATTTGATGGGTGTCCTTATAAAGATGGCACATACATACGTTTTTTTTGGGTGATGTCTGATATTGACTTCCTGTACAAGTGTACTCATACACTTTAAATTTTGTTGCGACCACTGACTTTAAAATGAACGTTTTTTATTCTTTTTGTTTGTTTTGTTTTGTTTTATGTTTTTTTATTGTGAGACTGAAGTCCTGAAAAAAAAACCTCATTTCTTATAGTCAGACTATAATGGTTTTGTTGAGCATTTTCGTGATGACGATTAAATTGTTTTTTACATTCTTATGTTTAAAAATGAGGAGCTGATATACAAATTCTCACGAACAAATTCCGGTTATAATGTATTTGGTAAACACTTATTCATTTTATTTTATTTATTTTCAATGATCGATTAATATTTATTATATATAATAAAAATCCCTTTTTTATTGTACGCTTATTTCTTACATATTTTAGCTTGTTCACGTTCACATCTTACAAATTGCTGCGTCTTAAAAGCATTTTCGCCGGGCATTAGCATATTCTCTTTACGAAGGGCGCCACCTACACTCATAAAAAATTTGGATTTCAAAAGGAATTAATGACCCATTTTAAACAAAATTAGTGAAAATTAAACTGGAACATTACCGAATTTAACCAAGAACAACGTCGAGTTTAATTAGGAACGAGCTCGAATTTAAATGGAAACAAGCTCGACTTTAAATACGCTGTGTCTCTTAATTTTATCGTACACGCTGAATCTTATCGGAAATATTCGAATTTAATTATTTTACTCGGAATGTCGAATATCTTTTGCAAATCCTATAAATTATGAATTTCACGTTTAAATTTGGAAAAAATATGAGGAAATGAGGACTTTTTAATGATCAGTGCATGTATTTCTTCTGAATTTCAGCGGTCATTAGTTTGTAAATCAATTTCAATGTGGCTTTTAAATTTTGTAGCAAAAAAATTATCGCATCCTCCTCAAATCTGTATCTACCCCAGATTTCACCAATGTAGCTATCATTTGATTTTGTAGTTCTTCTCTTTCTAAGAATCAGGGATAATGTGTATAAAGTGTGGCAAATGAAGAATAGAAGAAAAAGATTTTATTGTTTTATACCTCATGAAGTAACCATTAAATTGTTTTTCAAGTTTGTAATAGGTCACATGTAGCTGAAAAGGGGCTGGAAGTTTTTCCCGCACTTTTCCTCTATATAAGCTGTCAACATTATGCACGTCCCAGATGCTTCAGCTTGGATAAAACTGAATTGATTTTCTAGGTCTAGCTATATTGAATATATTTGAGGCAAAAAGACCATTTTGAGAAAAAAATGATGTACCACCCTATCCCGATTCTTACACTGAATGGTACTTAAAGTCGTGAATTATTATAATTATTTTTACCCGAATTCTACTTGTCATATTTACGCTCCTGATTTCGTTACTGTATTTATAATATTCTTTTGAAGGATCAGATTAGACAATTACTTCATCAAAAGTCTGGGTCTGTATTTTACATGATTTTATGATAAATTTGAGTAATATATTTTCTTTTAGTTTTTGGACTATCACAGGTACAGAAATTTATAAAGAGGGTTCGGATCAGAAAGCTGTAAAAGTGGAAGGGGTTTCTATGCTGTGATATGCAAATATTTGTATCTTACACAAATTTCACTCAACTTTCCATCAAAAAGGGAAGGGTGTCAAACGCCTGATAAATTCTTGCATCCACTACTGTATTAACTCATTCTGTAGCGACGAACAAATATTCTGCATTCACATCATTTTAAATGTATTTTTAACCTTTGAAAACTGCACACCTGAAATCCAAAAGGGACTGGTGTCACTGCACATTTAGATGTACAGTAAATCCAACCTTACCGATGCCTTTTACCGATGTTGTGTTAACGCAGGTTTAATATGCATTTAAACTTATTCATAAAGACTTTTTGTCTAGAGCTAGTTGTCTCATTTAAACGGGTTTAACGTTTTATTTAGGGTAATGGCTGGAATGTTTCACAATAGCATTTTAACGAGCATGCCTATTAGGGCTTTATAAGCGTGATATAATTATCTTTAAAAATGGCTGCGTTTTTCTGAAATCATAAATCATACACTAATAAGAAATTAAACACTTAAACAGTAACTGAAGATTGTATTCAATTTGAGATGCAATTTCTCTGTACTTTTCAGTAGTAGCAACGTAAAAGATCATATGCATTTAGAACAAGAATTTCATTTAAAATGTAAAATCCATGTATTTGACACCGAGAACGTGTCAGACCGGATGCTAGAATGTCGTCTGCGAAACTCGCACCATGTGAAGGAATTAATTTTCGTCGAGGATGTGTTAATTCACAGTTGTTGAATCTAAATATTCTCATAAGCGTGGCAATAACTGTCTTTAATCGTATTTCATATACAAATAAAGATATTAAATGAATTAAGTACTTGTTTTTGCTCATTTTGTTTAATTATCCAAAAAATAACAACAGCTTTCTAAAAAGGGGGTTAGGTTTGTATCCCGACCACCCCTCCCCGGATCCACCACTGCACGTGGAGGGCGAAATTATTTAATTCTGAATGGACTAGAAGGGAAGGGGTGAATTTCTGTGGCTAGAAAATATTTTAGGGTTGTTTTGAAATGTAGCATGTCATAACATTTATTTTCAATTGTTTGTCCAGGTGTTGACTTTAAAGGAATAACAATACAGATCGTAATAAAGATCAACAACATGAGGGGAATACATGTAATTCCCTCTGAAGGATAAGAAACTAAAGAAATCTTCCTTTCATGAACCAAAATAAGTTTTAAGCATAGAATGTGTATACAGACGGACGGACCGTTATACAGTGATATGTCGTCAAGGACCGAGCGTAATTTTAAGATCTTTATGATATATCGCTTTGTGTATATTTATATTTCATGATTTTGATCAATAATGATTTCGATGTATCTTCATATCTTCTTTTCTTGACACAGCAAATTCCAGTGAATGATTGCGGGTGAGGGTCCATTAGTTTGGAAAATTAGCAACTCGGGCTCCAGCAAAAAACTTGGAGCATACACCAGGTGCACCGGTAGGGAAAGCGTCCTCTGCTTTTTAGAAACATCCGCCAGGTAGATCATAAAAAGTCAAGTCCAGGGTAGACAAAAGAGGAAGGGAAAACTATGACATGTTGAACAAATCAGTTTTCATGGTGCAGTTGGATACACCGTAACGAGTTCATGATGATGACCATAAAACTTCCGTAGTAATGACTTCAATATTGTAGCAAAATACAGATTATTATTTTAAGAAATCCAGCGCAATACAAAAATTACGTCAAGGTCTAGCATAATGTATAAATTGTGATATAAAAAAACATGCTGAAGTTGCCACAAATGAAAGGAAATTCGACAATACGAAATGGAAAGTATTGCGTTTGTCGTATGGTTTGGTCAAAAGTTTTCGTTTACCATCGATCTCTAAGTGAAGGTCAAGATATGAGACTGACTTCACAGTGTGTGTAGTATCCTTTATATCAAGTTCTTTTGGGTAGATGCGATGTATCATATCCCCGAACTAGGATTGTCTGACGATAATACGTCTTCTATATAGCGGAAACTGAGATAAAGGATCTAATTAAACGATGTTCCTTCTTTTGGACCAGATTAGCTAATATAAAGCTCATAAGATTAAAAGAAAATGTCAGCAAGTAAATTTGTTCCTTAGTGAATGCCGACAGTATGTTGAAAAACATGTCCACCACACTGGACAAATAAACAACAATTTTGAAAACATCTTCTTTGGCATATTTGGAAGGTCATTTAGAATTAGTTTTTAGTAAGTATGAGGAATCTCTACCAAGAACTACATATTTTTATTTTGGTGTGCCGTCTTTTTTTTTTTTGGAGTCACAACGATGCATACTGTTTTTGAGTAATAATTTTAACTGAGGATGGATGGGGAATAGAGGTATAAAGAGTTAAAAAGTCATAAGTTTAATGCCATTGTATTCTGATAATAATCTTGAATTGGGGGCTTCATGAAGATCTTTCGAATTTTTTTTCAAGATCCACATTGAATTTAAACAACTATGGGAGTAACAAGTGTCGTGGTATGACTGAAGACTCTCTTTGACATGTGTGAAAAAAACGTTTCGAGAGAGGTTTGGTGGTACATTTTGCAGATCCAGCTATTTAACGTTGTTTGTATGGATTATTGTAGAGTTTAGGCCCCAGTCTATATACGGTAGATCATCGTCTTTGGTAGACAGATCAAAACAGGATGACAAAGATTTATGTTTTTTACTATCTCTTCTTAGGAGAATGTGATAGCAGTGTATGTCTTAGCACTGATATCAGTTGGATGGTTCTTGTGGTATCTAATTAGTTCAAGAGGATTTAAAAAAGAAATTCATGAAAGAAGTTGACGATTTAAATGAATCTACATCAAAAGAGCAATAGAGCACAGTTTGGAAAGTCTAAACATGGTACATTTTATTTAACTACATTTCTTGTATAAGTTCAGAAATTCTCAAAACGATAAAAACGTTAAGGAAACTGAAATGTATATCAAATTGTATAATCAATGATTATTTCACATACAACAAAGGGTAAGCGCGTTTATTATTGCAAAATAGTGTAACATAATATTACTTCATGACAATATTCACCAATACCTCCTTCATGAATATGTCAGACACCCTTTTGAGGTGAAATGGATTGAATACATATTGTCTTCAACAGATCAAAAACGATATTGACTTAAATGTTAATGAAAACGTCTGAGCAACATATGTTTTAGTATGCAGTTCACTTTACAACTCTTTCAGTCATGTTTTTTTTGTAATTAGTCCTTTATGAAGTTAGTTATATCTGCACAATATCAACCTCACAATTTCAGCAACAAAACATTTGCAACATATTTTTTTAATCTTGAAAATAATACATTATTCAATTGAAAAAAAAAGCTTAAACTTTTAATTGCAATTAAAATGATTTTTTTGTCTAATGGGCATTTGTAAAGGTTTCATTCCTTTGATATTACATGTTTCAGAGACAAAACGCTGTTGAAAAAACAATTATTAAGTATCAATTACAAGCTAACGTAGTACATTACCTGTTATTTAAACTTTGTACTATACTTAGCGGTTGATAATTTATATCATATGTTTCAGAGAGTTAACACCGCTGTAAAAGACACAGCATGTATCGAATACTACATAATATATAATATAACTACCGATTGTACATTATATTCATTTCATATCAGGAAAAAAACATTGTTAATATATGGTCATTGAGTATTTATTGAGTATTTATTATTTTGCGTTAAAATGTGAAGAGGGCATTACCACATAGTAACTGCCGCTTCAGATTCTTCCATGGGAATTGGAGTTGAGTCCCTTGAATACAACTCGGTAGTGATTTAGATACGTCGTTAACAGTGGTACTAATTGTTTTCAACAGACGAAATCTTTCAGTTATCAAAGAGGACATTTTAGAACATATTTTGCTTCAGAATGGCGCTGATACTGAATTAAGCATGTTGCTTTTAAGATATAGACGTGTATCACCTTCAATAATGAGCCATCGGAATTCTAAATCTGACTAGCTGTCATTAAGTGTGTAATGATAAAGGAAACGTTTGGGCACTTTCAGCAATATAATGAGCATAGGTATATATGTCAAAGAGACAACAACCCAACCGGAATGAAAATGTCACCCAAAGGCCATATTTTGGTCTTCAATGAACGACTGTTGCTAGGTGACTACCATTATTGATTTTGGCATCGAAAGCACATCAGTTTCACTTTTGGAAGTTTGTCACTTAAAAGCCGTACATCTCTCTAATGTCAATTCTTCTCTCGATAACTTCTTCCGACAGTCCATATATTACTAACAAAATGATACTTGAAAAAGGAATCAGTGATTTGTTTCCAACAAGTATCATATTCCTAACTGAAAGCGATCATGTCATGATTGATTGGTTGATTGTTGGGGTTTAACGCCTGAGCAGCAATATTTCAGCTAAATTCAGGCGATGAACATGAAAGGGATGATAAAATGAACATGAAATGATGATGAAATTAAAAAAAAGGATGGGACTCAAGGATTAAAGGGTCGACAAATTTTGATTGCCACTAGAAAAAGGGGGGATAGGTAAGGTCGGGCAATTTAGCCTCATGTGGCGGAGCCCAAAGGTTCCTACTCCTATCGAATACCACAGCAGGTTTCTTTAACGTGGCACCTTTCCCATCACGGTGTACCACTGTGGTTTGCGGTCAGGTTTTCCATATTATAGCCGGACAACCCCAGCATGTAACATGCCAGGGGTACCCTATTCCACCACCTGGGGCACACATCCCAGCTGCTCTGTGAGCAGAGCGCCTAGCCTCCGGCTAGGTTTCTGAGCACTATTTAGTTGCCTTTTACGACAAGCTTAGCGCTGCTGCAAGACTATTTTTTTGACACCCGGAGCTGCACGGGACCGATCATGTCATAAAAAATCAACCTATCTTTTCTGTAGTTTACATTTCTCATTCATATCTAATCGTCTCTGATTACCGTTTTGATCGTATACTTTGGTTTGATGCTTCCATATTTTTTTCTATTTTGATGCTCCGGTAAATACGTGTTGCTGATGTCCAATACATGTAACAGGTTGATATATGCATTTCTAATATATTTTTTTATTATTTTTCAAACTGGTGTAAGTTAATAATATGTTTTAATGAATTGCAGAGCAACTTAAAGAAACAACTGACGAGCTATCCAATCACATTCCAGAACACATTCGAGGTAAATGGAAATAAAAATATATTGATGTGCATTATTGAATTACTTTTATTTTACATATTATAAGCGTATGTAGATCATAAATCTAAGTTTTGCTTATATTAACATCGCATGAATTGTAGTCATATTAACATTGAGTTTTTGTTTTTCAAGAGCAATTCAATAAACAAACGGAACAATGGGAGAAAGACAACATCATGTTTGTTCAAACAATAGCAGCGAAAGAAGTGTTTACAAGGATTGAGGAACAGAGCTGTGTGGTAGTAATTGGGAACAGCGGTACAGGTAAAACATTCACAGTCCGACATATAGCTCTTAAGATGAAAGAGGAGGGTTATGTAATTGTTCCAGCAGAGGATCCAGAGGGCATTAAAAAGTACTTCAAGCATGGCTGCAAAACTTTATTTGTTTTTGATAATTTATGTGGTGAGTTTACACTAAATCAAACTTATTTGGACAATTGGAAATCAAAATTAGATTCAATTAAGTCTAATCTGAAAGATAACTGCTGCAAAATTCTGGTTACCTCTAGGCTTCGGGTATTCAAAGACGAAAAAATCAAGATGCCCTCCGTATTTGAGAATAGTGAATGTGATATTTATTCTGAATGTCTTGGCCTTTTGCCTGACGGAAGGAACTTGTTTATCAAAAGATATTTTGGTGAAGGGGAAATAACAACGATCAATAAATATTTGAGTAATTATGATTTTTTCCCGTTTCTATGTGGACAATTAAAGGGAAGGAGTATTTTGGAATTGGAAAATTGTATGAAAAATCCATTCTCATTTTTTTAAGTAAGAATTTGATAGACTATTATCTTTTAGCAAAACAATGTGGAAATTAAATGATAAACACTTTCATTCGAAATTCTGATTATGAATTTATCAGCGAAAGATTTTTTCTTAGCAACAGTTGTGTTGAAGACAAAACAGGCAAACTGTATATCAATGTCCCAGAAGACAAAATCAATGTCACAGAAGACAAAATCAAGATGTTCATGGAAAGACTGGTTTCAGACTGGGATAAAGGTAGGGTAACTTGTGTTTTCTGTAATACAAACAAGAAATCTGGAGTTTTCCGCAACAGATTCATGTCTTACCTAAAAACAACTGAAACCTCTTTACAGTCAAAATTAGCAACAAAACGAGACAAGTGTTTTGGTGACAAACCATTATTCATGATATTTTTTATGGTGATATTGAGTTTGCACAGTTGATAATAAACCGATGATCTGTAGGAATGATTTATCCACACCATTATATATAGCATGTCAAGAGGGATATATTAACCTGGTCAATCTACTGACTCCTTGCTCTAAATGTTTAAACAACAAGACCAACAATGGTATTACACCTGTGTTTGTAGCCATTAAGAATGGACATATCATAGTGGTCAGGGAATTGATACAAAATTCTGTAGACATAAACACATGTACGAAGGAAGGCTGGTCACCATTACAAACAGCATGTCAAAACAACCATATAGAAGTTGTTAAAGAACTCCTCAAGTGTAAAGATATTGACATTGATCATAGAAATAAAAATGGTTGTACTGCTCTTTATCAGGCATGTCAGGAGGGGAATCATGGCATAGTTGATGTATTGTTAGAACACTCTGTAGACAGAGTTCAAAAGGTGGTGTAACACCTCTGTTTGTAGCCTGTCAGAATGGACATATCAAGGTGGTCAGGGAATTGATACAGCATTCTATAGACATAAACATATATATGAAGAACGGCTGGACACCATTACAGATAGCAAGTAATAACAACCATAGAGAAGTTGTTAAAGAACTCCTCAAGTGTAAAGATATTGAATTGATCATAGGGATGATAATGCAAGTTTCAATGCACTTTGTCATGTCTCAAAGGCCACATAGAAATAGTGAGGGCATTGATTGAACACAATGCAGACATAAACATAAACCTAGGTGTCATAGATAACAATTCAGAGGAAACGATAGAATGTGACCATGGCAATAAAGACAATCTCAATAAATTCTTAAAGGAAAGAGAAAATGACTTTTATAAATCTGAACATTCCAGTCTGCCCCTTGACCTTTGGGTTTGTCAAATGATCAATGTATAGATAATCAGAGAACTGGCTCGTTCTCCCAAACATGTTAAGAAGTGTAAGAATGATGGTTGTTTCCCATTACTGGCCGTCTGTTATAACAATCAAGTAGATGTAGTTAAAGAACTTCTAAAATATCCTGACATAGAAATAAACCGTTGTACTAGTTATAGACAAACTGCTCTGTATTGGGCGTGCCTGATGGGACATGTTGATTCTATGGATGTTCTGATAGAACATGAAGCAGACGTAAATATATCAGGTCTTAATAGTTTATCACCACTACATATCGCATAGGTTTCAAACAGAAATCAAAATATTTGAAACCGAATACTAGAAAAATCAGAATGCCTGAAGCCTACATTTGAACCGCATGTATCGTATTTTGTTTCTTTTAAAAAAAAAACTAAGATTTTATTAACACGTGTTGTAGTTTTTATTGTCTTTGTATTGCATGTAGTTGTGAAGTTATTGTCGGAATAATACATTATAAGATTATAAGAATGTTTGTCCCAGTGTAATAACATGAACTTTGAATGATTGATTGGTATGTCTTATAATCAGACAATTTTCTTTCCTTCTTATTAAAAACACTAAGAGCACTAACAATGACCATATACAATATTGAACCAAAGTAACTGCGGAAATAACTTCAACATTTTATATCATTTGTTTTTAAAAATGATACATTGCTAAATGTTTTTTCTTTCTGTGTTTTTTTTACTTTCGTTTTGTCTTGACATTTATTTATAACTAGATACTTGACTAAATTCGACTAACAATTTGTTTGTGATACAAAAATATTTACTTACTGAACGTTTGTGAAGATTCCGTTAAAGAGTAATCAAGGGAACCAAGGTTATAGCGGTAATCAAAAGAATGTAATCCAGGGACAAAGACCAGACATGGAAAACAGACATACACAACAAAGAACATAAAGTAACTAAAATCATACATACAAAGTAACAAAAGTAAATGAGCAACTCGGACTCCACTAAAAACTGGGAGCATGGACCAGGTGCATCGGTAGGGTAAGCGTTCTCTGCTTTTCTAGAAACACCCGCCGAGTTGCTCATTAAAAGTCAAGTCCGGGGTAGACACACGAAGGAAGGAAAACTATGACCCGTTGAATAAATCAGTTCTCATGGTGCTGATGGATACACCATAACGATCCACGAGTTCATGATAACGACCATAAAACTTCTGTAGTGATGACTTCAATCTTGTAGCAACATAACCTTGTTCCAGAGGCCTATTTGTTTGCGTAGTTTCGGCAAGCTCTGACATAACGTATGAGTTGTGACATGAACGCAGGAGTTGAACAGATGAAAGGAAAGTTGACAATTCTGAATGAAAAGACATCACGTTTATCGTAAAGTTTGGTCAATAGTTTTCCTTTACCATCGATTTCTAAGTGTAGGTCAAGATATGAGGCTGACTTAAAAGTGTCTGTAGTATCCTTTATCTCAAGTTCTTTTGGGTAGATGCGATGTATCAAATCCCCGAAATTAGGATTGTTTAAAGATAATACGTCATTTATATAGCGGAAACTGAGATTAAAGGATCTAGCCAAACGATATTCTTTCTTTCTGATCAGATCAGCTATAAAGTCAGCCTCATAAGAGTGAAGAAATAGGTCAGCAAGTAAAGGAGCACAATTTGTTCCCATTGGAATGCCATTGTTGAAAAACACGTCCACCACACTGGACAAATATGTTGTCGATTAAAAATTCCAGCATTTTGTAAACATCTTCCTCTGTATATTTGGAAGATGATTTGGAATTATTTCTTACAAAGTATGAGGAATCTCTACCAAGAACTATATATTTGTATCTAGGTGTACCATCTTTTTTGTAAAAACAACGATGTATAATGTTTTTAAGTCGGGATTTTAACAGAGTATGGGGAATAGAAGTATACAGTGTTGAAAAATCATAGGTTTTAATGCTATTATATTCAGATAATAGTCTTGAACTGATTGTCTCCAAAAGATCTTTCGAATTTTTCAGGATCCACATTGAATTTATACCACTACGGGAGTAAAAAGTATTATGGTAGGACTGTAGACCCTCTTTTACAGTTGTGAGTATAGAAGTTAAAAGTTTTGAAAGAGGTTTTAGTTGTACATTTTGCAGATCCAGCTATGAAACGTTGTTTGTATGGATTCTTGTGAAGTTTAGGAATCCAGTACATAGACGGTAAATCACAATAATCGTCCTTGGTAGAGAGACCAAAGAGGATAGCACAGATTTATGGTTTTCCACAATCTCTTTTTTGGAGAGAGTGGTAGCAGTGTAGGTCTTATCACTGCTATTATTTTCTACGTCTACCTCTGATAATAAACATTGGATATTAAACGTTTTGCAGACAAAAACAATGTTGTTTTGGGCTTTGTCTGCTGGTACGACAACATATTTGACATGTATAGTAGACAATGTTTTTGCTACATCGGGGTCTTTGAAAACTGATGTAGCCTTGGCACGCATTGACCTACTTTAAACTTTCATTTGTTTCAAAATCAAAGACCTCACGGCCTTTAACCACTCTGACAGAGAATCAATGTCTTCTTGTTCTCGTTTTATCCATTTTCTTGCATAGTCCTCGACGGCATCCATAAGAACTTTAAAGTTATAATTCCAATTTATGGAGCGTGGTTCACGGTACTTGGGACCTTTAGAAAGGATATTACGCAGAGATTCGTTTTCGATAATGGTTAAACGACGTGACCAGAAGGACCATATTTGAATGGAGAGGTTTGCAAGAACAGTCAGGTGGAAATTATGTTTTCAAGGCTAATGTTTTTCTTCATGTTCTGGCAAACTTAGATTACAATACTGAAGGACAATAGTACAAGCGTACTAAAGGAAATATTGCTTGTAATGTCACACCATGAACATGTCATTCATGTATGATGTTAATTTTCAATTACATTTGATAATAACTGACTTATAACAATATGTACAGGTGTGTTCTCTCGATAAGAACAATCTGCCTTGTTTGATTAAGCTCAGTTTATTTGATTTGGAATTGTGTATACATATATTCCTTCTCCTTTGCTTTATGTAGTGGGAAACTATTCTTGTGATGCTTTAAAATAAAATATTGCATAATTCATAACAATATCTAATACATTGCTATATAATTAGCACAATTGATGACGACAAGACAGATAGCTCTTTAGATGACGAATAATTTGTGTTACATAAAAAATGTATGACATTATGTTCAAATTTGCATTACTTTGTAATAAATTATAAAACTTGTAAAAATTTCTTTCTTCAATTAAGCGGAATTTTAGTAGATTCCGATTATTCAGTTGAGTCGGAAATGCTCATTTACTTTTGGTCTTTGTACGTAATTTTTGGTTACTTTATAATCTTTATTGTTTGTGTCTGTTTTCCTTGTTTGGTCTTTGTCCTTTGATTTTATTCCTTTGATTTCCACTAGAATCTTTGTCTCCTCAATAACTCCTTCGTGTTGTTAATGTGGATATGCAAAATATGATACAACAGGTAAATAAACCTAAAACAAAAATATATTCCAGATTAATTTAAGAAATTATCAACATCAAAACCAAATCATTATCAGACCATGAAACCGAAATGATGTACAAATAATAAATATAGAAAACAAATAATTTAATCCAATGATAACGACAGAAAAAGGAAAAAATAAAACACACATACAAATTAGACAAATCAGAAATCCCGACTTTTTTTTACAAATAAGAGCATAGATCAGAACATGAAAGCGTCATCAGATTTTCAAAAACACCTGTCGTTGTTGCTCATATGATGTCATGTCCGGGTAAACAAAAAAAAAGGAAAACTATGACTATGACACATTGGTTTTCAGGTTGCAGATAGATGTACCATAACGATCCATGAGAAGGGGAAACAAAGTTAATATACATTATACACAATGTAGATAAAAGTGTGAAATTCAAAAACACTCAAGGAAAAAAATAGAAATCATGCAAAACAGCAGAGCACATGAATTCCGTCAACAAACGAGTGTTTCGGAAGAATAAACAGGTATTTGTACATCACAGGCAACCACCACATTTAAAAAGACCAAAATCCGTTCAGTATGAATTATGATTAGGTGTCATCTGAAAAGACCAGACAAAAAAATTGATGATTTTTCCAAAACCAATATTTACTAAGCCTAATTATATTGTAACATTCGCAGTCCAAACTTTTGTTGTGATTGACAAATCGTGTGTTCCAAATTATGTTCTTTGTTGTGTATGTCTGTTTTCCATGTCTGGTCTCTGTCCCTGAATTACATTCTTTTGATTACCGCTATAACCTTGGTTCCCTTGATTACTCTTCCAAAGAATCAAGATTCAAACATTTAAAAATCATAATTAAAATATTCAGATATCAGCAAAATACACCGGACCATCAAAAATAAATTCAGAGACATCTAAATCCAAGTTTGCGGCCTTGAGTGAAATCACAACACACCGTATAACGATAATGGATATGGTGATATTTCAAAGAGACAACAACCTCGCCTTAATTATAAATGTTCGCTCAAAGCCATCCATTTGTCTTCAATGAACAAAGTTGAAACCCTGACAGCACAAAGCTGACAACTGCTGGCCTAAAACTGATAGTATGAACAGGTATAACGAATTAGTTGCCTCTTTATAAACATAAAGTAAACTGAAAACGAAACAAGAAATACATAAATTATTGACTTGAGACAGATAAAAAAAATGTGCAGCGGGTTTAAAGTTCTTTGGCGTTATCACAACCCTCCCTCTTTCAATCTGGTCACTGGGGAAAAAATATATTACTACATTAATACACTCAAAATCAGTTCTAAGTAGTTTGTAAACACATTTAATAAAGTAACTGGTTATAGTTTGCACAAACGAGTGAGTACTAGCAGTTAACTGACATGCCAGTCCAAACCAGTTTAAATCTACAAAGAGTAAATCAAGAGAACCAATATTCTAGCAGAAAAAATATGTCCTTATTGTATATGATATCAATCCCAATTACACCCATGATTACAACGGTACATCAATTCGAGTTATCCGCTAAGAAATAACACGTAACCCGTAAGAAGACAACGTTAAACATACATGTAATAGGAACACTATAACATTAACTTTATAAGTTCATACCATAATTCATACGTTATGCCATAACGCACTAAACTTCTTAAAAGTAGGTTTCTGGAACAGAGATATGTTGCTACAAGATTGAAGTCATTACTTCAGAAGTTTTACGGTCGTCATCATGAACACGTTGATCGTTGTGGTGTATCCATCTGCACCATAAAACTAGAAAACTTTGTTCAACGAGTCATATTTTTTCTTTCCTCTTTCTTTTATCCTGGACTTGATATTAAATGAGCAACACGGTGGATGTTTTTAGAAAAGCAGAGGACACTCACCCTACCGATGCACCGGGTCCATGCTTCAAGTCCCAGTTTCCATTCACTTTTGTTACTTTGTAGTTATTATATATGTTATTTTATGTTTTCTGTTGTGCATGTCTGTTTTTCATGTCTGGTCTTTGTCCCTGGATTACATTTTTTATTTCCGCTGGAATCTTGGCTCTCTTGCTTACTCTTTTAAACCATAGTAGACTTGATTACTCTTTCGTGAATGTGTTTATTATGTGTGAATAATAAATAGCCACATTTCAATCATAAAAAAGTGGAACTTAATACTAATATCACACAAATGCAGGTAGTAATGCACCCCTTTAACAGAGCTACTTCTCAACATACATTTTGTCTTACCATTCATGTAAATATTGTAGGGGTAAGTTATCAAGCCACTATAGAGTAACTCACATAGAAACATTCCTGACACTTGATTAGTATGAAACTGTAGTGGAACAATTTCTCAATGGAATATTTCCTTTTAAACTTCAGAGTATACTTTTTTAGAATTAAGATAAATTTGTTGATTCGGAATTGTCAAATGTGACATTATAATATAAAGCTCATTAAGCATCCATGCATTAAAACATGGCTTAATAGATATTATAATGCCTATGTCATAATTAAAAATAAATCAAGTGCACACTTTATTATTTGTTACTAAACTGTCTCCGTTTAAATAACTTTACTGAATTAAAACAATGAAAAGTTAAATCAAATACCATGGGAACGGGTAATAGATGAGTGTGTGAGGAAAGAAACTTAAGACAGACGGAAAGACAAACGGAAGAACAGAAGAAAATCACTATATATATCCCCGACTCTGCACGTGTGGGGGATAATATTGGTCATGTCTTGTTATTCTCACAAATTCAGCTTTATATTGATATGTTTTATTGTCATTTGCATAAGAATTTTAGACACGCAAGTCATTGTTGTTTAAGAAAAAAATCACAAGCTTTATATGTTCTCCACGACATATAACATCCAAACGATTGTTATTAAAACAAACTTTTTGTTCTGATGAATGTATTCCACATCAATAAAAAACTTTATTAAAGTTCATTCTAATTAATAATTAATTATTGTCTAAAAAGGATGACGACAGTCCGTCAGATAAAATGATACTTCTAGAAAATGTGTAAACAAAACAGCCCATTCCATCGAAAAAATATACCATTAATTGTCCACATATTTAAAAGGCCACATTTTATATTTGATTGATTGATTATTGGGGTTTAACGCCCGAGCAGCAATATTCCAGCTATATTCAGGCGATGAACACGGAAGAAATGATAAAATGAACATGAAATGATGATGATGATGAAATGACAAATGGATGGGACACAAAGATGATAGGGTCGAAAAATTTTGATTGCCCACAAAATTGAATGGAAGGGATGGGTAGGGTCGGGCAATTTAACCTCATGTGGCGGAGCGCAAAGGTTCCTACTCCTATCGTTACAGCCAGACAACCCCAGCATGTAACACGCCAGGGATACCCCATTCCGCCGCCTGGGGCACACATCCCAGTTGCTCTGTGGGCAGAGCGCCTAGCCCCCGGACCTGCACGGGGCCATTTTATATTTGAAGAAGCTACTATGCGTCATGATCGAAATGTTTGTTGAAATATAACAGTGAATAATGAAATATTGTTCCAATAAATACCAATAGAATTTAACCCACTTATGAATACGCAAAGACCTGATTTCTGGATTCCATATGGAATAATTGCATGTAGAGAACCTACAAACCATTGTTACATGTATAGCATATAACCATAGTTACACACAAGTTCCCGATTTGAGTTGTCCCGCTTTGATTGGTTCAACGGTTTTAATTGTTTAAAAAGTTATAGATAATTAAATTTATTTTAGTTAGTTACTATTTTTATGTGCATAAACAATTTAAGAAAACGATTGACTAAAATTGCCCACAAAATTTGACGAAATTTATATTTGTATGAAAATAAAATGCATACACTTAATCTATTAAAATGTACACGATGTATTTCACTTTTAATAAACAAATGATATCAGATTAAATTTGAATTAATGCAAACTAAAATATTCAGTATTTAATCATAATTTACAATTATCTACTTAAATATACAAACAGGTCAAAAGTGTCAAAGTATACTTAGCTGTACTCAGCTGGTACGATTCGGAAACTCATGAAACTTTCGTTTTTTTTGTTTTTTGTTTTTTTATTTTGCTTTTCCATGGATATACGTGTAAGGCAAAAAATAAGAGTGTCGTGAATATTTCAAAATAGAACAATAATAATACATTTTAAGTAACGATTGAAATTTTAAACTGCATGATGCAAGTTGACCGTTTAAACAACATTAAAGATGCGCTAAAATAAAGTGATCCCATCAATAAAAAAAACAAAAAAATTAAAAAATTAAAAAAATCAAGAAACAAACAACAAAAAACCGAGGACACAAATAATGTACAGTAACAGATGTACACGAAATAAATTGTTGTTTCGTTTTTCAATTATAACACAGTTTTGAATTGCAGAGAAGATGCAAATGAGTGATGAATGTCTAATCCAATACAGTAAAGTGTAGCCAGAAACATCAGGAAGTTAAAAGTTAGAACTGCCAAGACCAAACTCATTTTGGACATTCATAAAGTTCGTAAAGACAAGATTTTTCTTTAACGTTGTGTCAGATACATGTAAATTGATAAAAAGGAATTTAAAAATATCTGGTTTAGACAGGGTATCGTGTTATTCAGTGTTTGTTTTGAATCTGAGTCTGAATGGGCGGTTTGCATTCATCATATTTTTGCCGTTGCATTTGTAAAAACAATTGGCAATATTTTTACTCGTTGTGAATGATACAAAACATATATAATTGAATGTTTGATATTGAAGTTTTGTATTAAATGTATGTCTAACTGCAAGGTCTCACATTTTACTGCAGTCAAAACGTAGAAATAAATCAACGCAATAGTAAAAAACAGACAAAAAAGGGGGATGTGGCAAGCCAAAACATCTTTATCTAGAGATGGTAATGTAGAGAAAGATTGATTCTTTTTTAACAAAAAGTTTCTAAGAGGTTTTATTTACGAGGTACTTTTATTCTCAGTTTGACATTTTATTAAATCATTAATAGTTTGAACCTCATTACAAAAGTGCTTGGTTGAGATAGGATTATTTAGGGTTTACATTTGACGAGTTTCTCTGTCCATCTCTTTAACTTCAATTACATATGGGGAATACCCTTGTTACCTGAAATACGTCAAACGGGTTAATATTATTATAAAAGCAAGTGCCCATTTTTATTTTTTTAGATTGATGAAAATTCTGGTTCTGTAATAATTTTGTTTATCTAATTTAAATAATTTTAACTCGAGCTGTATATGTTATGTTTGGTTAATTCAGTTTAAACCTTAAAATGTCTTGTATAGAAGACACATTCAAGATTTTTTCAGGGTTCGTTTTAGACAGGTGTCATTGTTTATTGTTGGCTTGTACTGGTTTACTTGGGTATCTCTAGTGAATTTAATTATTTAATAGTTCGTCTGAAAGTTTAAGAGTAATCAAGGGAACCAAGGTTATTGCGGTAATCAAAAGAATGTAATCCAGGGACAAATATCAAACATAGAAAACAGACATATACAACAAAGAACATAAAGTAACTAAAATCATACAAACAAAGTAACAAAAGTAAATGAGCAACTCGGACTTCACTAAAAACTGGGAGCATGGACCAGGTGCATCGGTAGGGTAAGCGTTCTCTGCTTTTCTAGAAACACCCGCCGAGTTGCTCATAAAAAGTCAAGTCCGGGGTAGACAAACGAGGAAAGGAAACCTATGACCCGTTGAATAAATCAGTTTTCATGGTGCTGATGGATACACCATAACGATCCACGAGTTCATGATGACGACCATAAAACTTCTGTAGTGATGACTTCAATCTTGTAGCAACATAACCTTGTTCCAGAAGCCTATTTGTTAGAGTTCTAGAGCGATACAAAGTCTGCGTAGTTTCGGCAAGCTCTGTCATAACATATCTGTTGTGATATGAAGGCTAAAAACCACTAATTCCACTTTCCATAGGCTTCTATGCTAATTTCACAATATTCAATGGCTTCTCTGGACTTTACCTTAACTTTAACCTGCAGAGGACTATATATCAGCATGATTCTACATATGTCAGCTCACAATCCTCAGAATGGCATATGGGGTTAGCAGACTTGCAGTGCAGTACTGGTCACCGGAAGTGAAGGGTCTATAAGTAGCATGGGAAATCCCAGTGTTTTCACAAGACAGGGGTATATTTAAAAATCATTATGGAGATTAGGCTTCACATCACAAGAAGCAAAATGCACCTATAAAATGTACAGAAATGTTTTTCCTTTCAGAAACTGTTTCAATTTTTTAAATAAGATGAGAACTTTTTTCACAGCACTATGAGGAACAGGGGTAATTTCTGCGTAGGACTATTTTTGCGTACGTTCCAAATGCTCATTGGTTGAATTGGTGGTCTGTAACCTAAAGAGTCACTTTTTGTCTTAGAAAAAATAAATGACTATACAGGTATCTTCCTACACACATACTGAATGCATTTGCAAAGTTTCAGTGAAATGTGACAAGCACTTTTTTAAATATTTGATTTTTAAATATAGGGTAACCAAGTTGTGCGAGCAAAAAAGTGACAATATTCTACCATACTTAAATGCATTAAATATTTGCAAAGAACTTTTTCTGACTTTTCAAATAAAAAATATCAATCACAACTTGTTTTTTAACAATATTAATGAAGAAATAGTTTTAAAAGTAATCATTTTCTGAGAAATTGGTCTATTTTTAAAAATTTATTTCTGACATGTCTCCCCTTTTTCTTGATCATATGTCAAAAATCCTAAATCTTTAAATTTTCACAAAAGGTGATATATTTGGCTTTAAATTTGTAAATACAGTGTTTTCACATTAAAACATGACCAGTAAAGGGCACCTAAAGCAAAAAAAGTACTCAATAATGGATTTTCCATGTTGCCATAGGGGAATGCTGATATGGCCTTAACCGCAGTAATGAAAGTGAGTTTTTCCTCATTTCTAACCTAATTTTTGCTCAAATCTACACAAAACTTGATTTCAAGTGCTTATTACCACCATATTTAGGTAAATATAGCCCTCAAAGTTTAATATTTGATATTTTTACTAAATTTTCTACACTTTTTACAAGATAGGACATAAAAATCAGCCAAAAAGACTAATTTTCCATAATTTGGACCTATAACTTAAAACAAATGCATATTTTGAAGGATTTTTGTAGTGTATTCCTCTCATGGCAAAGTTAACAAGATCTTCAAGTAGTTTAAAGCTATTTCAAGAAACTTTTCATTTTGCCATGGCTTCATCTTAAGGCTAAAAACCACTAATTCCACTTTCCATAGGCTTCTATGCTAATTTCACAATATTCAATGGCTTCTCTGGACTTTACCTTAACTTTAACCTGCAGAGGACTATATATCAGCATGATTCTACATATGTCAGCTCACAATCCTCAGAATGGCATGTGAGGTTAGCAGACTTGCAGTGCAGTACTGGTCACCGGAAGTGAAGGGTCTATAAATAGCATGGGAAATCCCAGTGTTTTCACAAGACAGGGGTATATTTAAAAATCATTATGGAGATTAGGCTTCACATCACAAGAAGCAAAATGCACCTATAAAATGTACAGAAATGTTTTTCCTTTCAGAAACTGTTTCAATTTTTTAAATAAGATGAGAACTTTTTTCACAGCACTATGAGGAACAGGGGTAATTTCTGCGTAGGACTATTTTTGCGTACGTTCCAAATGCTCATTGGTTGAATTGGTGGTCTGTAACCTGAACACTCCATACGCAGGAGCCGAAGGGATGTTGCCACAGATGAAAGGAAAGTTGACAATTCTGAATGAAAAGTCATCACGGTTGTCGTAACGTTTGGTCAATAGTTTTCCTTTACCATCGATTCTAGGTGTAAGTCAAGATATGAGGCTGACACAGTGTGTGTAGTATCCTTTATTTCAAGTTCTTTTGGGTAGATGCGATGTATCAAATCCCCGAAATTAGGATTGTTTAAAGATAATACGTCATCTATATAGCGGAAACTGAGATTGAAGGATCTAGCCAAACGATATTCTTTCTTTCTGATCAGTTCAGCTATAAAGTCAGCCTCATAAGAGTGAAGGAAAAGGTCAGCAAGTAAAGGAGCACAATTTGTTCCCATTAAAATGCCGACCGTTTGTTGAAAAACACGTCCACCACACTGGACACATATGTTGTCGATTAAAAATTCCAGCATTTTGTAAACATCTTCCTCTGTATATTTGGAACATGATTTGGAATTATTTGAGGATGAGTATGAGTATGAGAAATATCTACCAAGAACTATATATTTGTATCCAGGTGTACCATCTTTAAAAAAAAAACAACGATATAAAATGTTTTTAAGTCGGGATTTTAACTGACTTTGGGGAATAGAAGTATACAGTGTTGAAAAATCATAGGTTATAATGTTCTTATATTCAGATAATAGTCTTGAACTGATTGTCTCCAAAAGATCCCTCGAATTTTTTAGGATCCACATTGAATTAATACCACTACCGGGAGTAACAAGTGTTGTGGTAGGACTGCAGACCCCCTTTGACAGTTGTGAGTATAGAAGTTAAAAGTTTTGAAAGAGGTTTGGTGGTACATTTTGCAGATCCAGCTATGAAACGTTGTTTGTATGGATTCTTGTGAAGTTTAGGAATCATACATTATAACAGACAATAGAGATCTTACAAAATTTTCTAGAAATCGGTATAGAAAGGTTTCAATGTTTTCTATTGAAAATTATGCCATATTAGAGATTTATAGTCAAAATAGTCTTGTGTATAAAATAAATCACACAGGTTGAATATAACTTAAAACTTGCAAATCCTGAATGGTAAACATTTCCTATTTAAATCATATACCATCCTCATTCCCTTTTTCATATCATTTTCAGCAATAGAGGAGTCGCCACTACAACATAGAAGACTACTACATTTCTAAAAAAAAAATATCCATGCATTTTTTGTCCTTTTTCAAATATCTAAATTATCAAATGAAATTTATAGTTTTAAGTTCCTCAACATTACACGTTATATTTTCAATTTAATTTAATACATTTTTCATATTAATAAATAATGTCCATATCTTCCCCATTCAAAATCCCTATGCCCCATACTCTCCCATATTCCTTCTCCATTTCCCATTCCTAATATACCAATTTAAAGTTACGCTCGTACAATAATATTGTAAAAATCATTGATATGTACCATATTATCGAATACTTAAAGTACTAAACATAATCAATCAGTTCTCCCCCTAGAGATTATATTTAAATACAAGAGAAAAAATACAATGATTCTGATTGGTTAACAACTTATACAGGTGTTCCTTATTATCATATGATTTTAACCTTTCAACTCGTATCGTGAGAATGTCTGCGAAATTAAATTTGATCCATCAATATTGACATTTATCAATATTATGCACTAAATATTTGAATAAAAAGCAGGTATTTGGTAAAACATTTCAAATCCTAGTTGGCGTTTGTGTAGCGAGTTTAGTTATGTATTTTGGTTGTAGTTATATATATATATATCTGGCCGAGTGGTCTAGGATATTGTGCAGGCGGTGTTGCCATAGATGTCACAGCGGTACGAGTTCGAGTCCCGCGGAGGGAACGACCAAATTTGACAGTTCTAACATCGTTGGGAATTTTTCAGACCTTTCTATTTTTATATATATATATATATATATATATATATATATATATGGAACATTTGACCTACATTTTATTGCAACGGAAATAAAGATCAGACCCAAACTTTTTTTACTTGTCGTTATTTGATCTTGATTTTAAACATTATCTAAATGACTTTGTTAAGCCTTATTCTTTGTATTTAGTGCACAAAATAAATAATGAGCACTTGATGTTTATGTAAAAATTAATATGCAATTCACTTGAGAGTATCTCTGTGTGAACATTTCACACAAATTCCCCTTAACACAACTCTCTGTGAACATTTCTCATGAAATCCTTAAAAGTAAAGAGTAGTCAAAGAAGACCAAGAGTTTCATGTGTCACATTATTAAGTGAAATTCATGCTAAATTCGTGTGAACATGGTGTGATTTTTAAAGTGTTTTACTGTGACACAAGCGAAATTATAAACGAAGCGAATGAATCATCACATGTTCAATTCGATAACCGATTATTTATTTCCATTTAAAATAACGTCCTATGGAAGCGTTTTTTTAAGTGTGTCAATGCAAAAACGGGCAGTAGGCGGAACATGACAACGTTGTTTGTTTTTTCTTTATATCATCATTTTCATCAAAAAACATATGTATCCTTACTTAGAGTTGAGTTTAGCTACAAATAAAAAATAACATATATTTTATAAATACTTTTGTTATTTTGTCAGGGAACAATAAATCATAACCAGACCCGTCCATTATAGGTTATTACAATTTTCTTTAAACATTCAAACATTTTTTTCGGATTGGATTTGGTCGTTTTCACATTATATGTTCGAGTAAAATGAAAATGAAAATAATCAACATGATATGTTTGGACATTTTTGAAAATTTTTGGTGTTTAAAGATAAAAATTTCAATGTATATGAGGGTAATTATTTGGCATAGGAATAAGAACTGGACTAAATTTCGTCTTTGTTCCTGAATTACATACTCTTGGTTTCTGCTGGAGTCTTGGTTCTCTAGGTTACTCATACACATTGTACATACCCTCTTGGTGTTGAATTTGACCTCTTATTTCGATAGTTTTGGTTTGTAGGACTTCATGTATACAATTAGTTTTTTTTACGCATGAAAAGTCTCTCTCTCTCTCTTAAACATATACGTAATTCAACTAAAAGTATGGGAAATTTTCAATGAAAATGGGTGGTATAGATTAAAAATAAGGGTGGTCTAACATTTCCCCTTTGGAGAGTGTGATATACATTGTATTTTAAAGCTATTTGTATTATTACGAAATAAATACTACATAAAACATTTTATACTTTATCAAACTGTGCTCATTTTCCTTTTTTGAAACAAAATCTTTCGAATCGCATTTAACATTAAAACACACTCGATGACCGACTCAATGTAATGGAGTGAAGTCTATTGAATTTTATTTCTTTCGATTTAAAATGTCTTTACGAAATATCTTTTAAATATCCATTGATAAAAAATCTTATCGGGAAACAAATTATTAAAGGGCACAGTCCTATTCGGTGGAGAACCGAGGACCATTGAGACTTTGATAACTAGATAAGCCGTTATACAAACGTTACCTTGCATAATTTAAAATTACTACTGAGACGTAAATCAATACTATCCATAAAATATGTATTTGCATTTTTAAAGCACATCCGGGGCAATGTGTATTATCTAAAATTAGACTCGACCCTAGTAACGAATATGCGCAAAAAGAATGATTAAAAACGGTGGCGGCGAATTCAAACATTGTAAAAACCCAAATTTTGTACTTTTGGATTAAAGTGAAAGGAATGTCATTTTCAAACATTTTAGCCAAAGGATTATGTGGAAGTCTTGGTTCTGAAATAGCAGGTAATGTAGAAACGTGTTCCTCAATTTGTTTAAGGATAATATTGCTTACCACATCCCCCCTTTTTTGTCTGAGCGTATGAAACATTCGAATGTGATTCTTTTAGTGAACTATTAGATAAAACCTTATACAACGAGACTTGACTTAGCCGTCCCATAAATTAACCGAAAAACAGTCCAAACCATTTTCGTGTTGAAGCCTCTTCATATCAGTTGAAATTAAAATTAATTTAAACACGGGTATAACGAGTACCTGTCTTAACAGCAGGTATTCTACAATCCAAGAATATAAGAAGCACTTATTACTATGAACGCATTCAGAAGATCTTTTTATTACTTTTTAAAACTAGAACTCTAAATGTCGTTTTCTTCCTGAATTCAAATGTCGTAAAAACACGGTAATAACTGAAGCATTTGGTTTATTTTCGTATAGAGAAAAAAATGTTTAAAATGTTTTTTATGATTCGTTTCTATATGTAATTTACATGTAATCCAATTTATAATAAACACTTTAATTAATTTAACAGTTGTTTAGTCCATCAGCCTCTTCCTTTATATGCAAGTTTCACTTTACATTAATGTGTAGACCATCAGTTCAGTTACGCAATTGCACACCCATTAAAAATAAAACCCAGGTGTGTTTACCTTTTTAAATACAAACGCTGTTTATCAAAATGAAATTGATAAGCCTAGTTTATGCGAGCTTTTCAAGCTGAAAATAAAGTTTGCTGAATGAAAAACAAAACTAACAATGCAAAAGTGTATGATCTTTTTCACTTTACAACATAAGTAAGCTACAATACTTTTTAGATAGTAAAAGCATAGTCCTTTCAGTATAAGGTTGCAAAACAAAGAAAGGATATTTCCCTTTTACCATTACTCGTAATACTAATAACATATAAAATTGATACGTTATACCGAACTGAGTAATCGTGTGCTTTAACTTTTTGTATTACACTAATTTTGATAGAAAGACAATTCAAAGCTTGAATTATAGTTTTGATATTTGTTTAGTACAGCTCTGTCTAAAAACCAGTGATTAGTGGTTCATGTAAATCTTTTAATTGGAAATACTTCAGTAGGCCTTATAGAAACTGTATTCGACAATAAGAGCGCAAACGAAAGTTGTTCACTTAAATAGTAGCACTTAAATTTGGTACGTTCTTCTATGGTAAAGTACAGGAAATTTCCCATCATAAATTTGACACTATAACAAATCAAACATTGTTCACGATTCATAGCTGATCCAAGAAAATTAATATAGGAAGAGTTGATTTTGCGACGTAGCAAATGCGTTAGAACAGTTTCTTCGATTATCTTGAGATATTATATAATCACCCCTACCTGATATTTAGACCTTTATTTAAAAAGTAGTACCATCACTAGATATAAAAACGAGGGGAAATATTTTGAAATGGATGGAAAACAACTAAGACAATTAATATAATTCAATACGACAAAGGTTAAAAAAAAATACACAAATAAAATGAACAGCAAGTACCCAACTCGGGTGACCTCGGATTTTACCCCCAAGAGCAGATGTTCTCCAGTTGGGTTAGCTTCAACTGCTTCTCGCAAGACACCTGTTATGCTGTACATTGGCGGTCAAATCTAAGACCATCCGACACTACCTTTAATTGACCGATGGAGGGCATTTTAAAAATCGATTACAGTTTTCTTAATGTTAAATTGAAATGACGAACAAGTATGTATTTATATCGGATGTGTCTGTAATTAGGACCATTGTGGTGGTTTTCAACCTTAAAACTTGATGAAGCCATTTGTTATACAGACATTTTTATCGTTCCTTTTGACTTTTCACTAAAGTTGATTAGTCCGATCATTTTTTTTTTTCACTTAAAAACCTGAAAGTTGTCTTAACCAAACTCTTGAAGAACACCCTTTTATATCAGTTTTTTAAGCTTAATATAATAAACATCCTTCAGGAGTTCGGTTTAGACAGGTGTAGTACACGTTAGTTCGGTTAGATATGTTTTAATGTAAACATGTTGGCTTTGTAATGAATAGTGCTTATACAATGAAAACATTTGGACATACAGAGAAATCTGTCTAAACTGAACACCGATTAAGCGAAAATCTGTGTAAACCTGACACTTAAAATTATTGTATCGATTTTTAAACTTGATTTATTTTTCAAGTGTCAGTCTCTGTACGAATCAGGCAGTAAGTAAAACATGGCATGAAAAAAAAAATTTAAAGTGTAATTTGACAATTTGCACTATCAGAAACTATCGGTATAAAGGCAAAGAGACAAAATTTTCCATAACATGCGGGACCAATGAGTTATGATTTCATGAAAATGCACTGAAAATGAACATTTCAAGGTCAGATACGTTTCTAAGCAAAGCCAGTGATGCAGAGATTAAACAATGGTCTTCTCAAATAGAAAAAAAACCCTGAGTGATATTTTAGTATCAGATCGGTGGGGTTTTGCCTGATTCTTACAAACACTTACTCTTAAATATCAACAATTTTAACAGATCTTTTTCAGTACTATCTTACGCTACATTTTATAATTTTCAAATTGATTAAGACCCGAGATATTTTCATTCAGTCTGATTTTAATTGTTCATAATATTAATAAAATGTCTCAACTTCCTGATTTGAAAACATACAAACAAGTTACATCACGTCATATCCTGTTACAGTTAGATCAGATAAATCGGCTAATTACCGCATCGGATGACGGTGTGATGTAACAGATCTGTTAAAAAAATAACGAAGCATGCAAATACAGTAGTGTGAAATCTTATTGATGAAATTGATATTTATCTTCCCAAAATTTTCGTTTTCCATGTTAATCTTTTGTTGTCATACCATATAATAACAAGTTTAAGCTTTTTTTTTTTTTTTTTTTTTTGTAAGAATCAGACAAAATGAGAAAAATCTGAATCATGCATATCCAAAACCCCCCGATCTGACAAAATGATTTCACTCAAGGATGCTTTCTCTATTTTCGATCTGAAGTATGACAAATGTCACGACATGTGATACAAATTTTGATATTTAAATTTAATTTATCGTATGTTTCAGGGTTTTCAAAAAATGACAGCGGTAAAGGGAATGTAATAAAGTTGCGATAATACATAATATAAAAATAAATTCAGATTTTTTCCTAAATACATGTCTTATCTTTATTAATAATATTCAAGAAATAGATTACAAAACTCCATTTTATCATCTTTTTTACAACTGGCTGTCCATTTATGTCGCTTTATTTGACCCCGAGCGATAGCGAGTGGTTAAATAACGACATACGTGGTAAGCCTGTTGTAAAACAACGATAAAAAGAAGTTTCCTTTATATATTTCAATTCTAATACGACTAGTTTCTTCATATTTTTTTTAAAGACGCAGCCTATGTGTTGCACGAAGTGTTGGTCATTTGCTTATCACTTTTTTACCTTGGCTGTGGTCTAAAGAGCTTTAAAGCATGTCATAAAAGAATGGAATATACGTATAACAACGCGCTTAATTACTTCAATTCGCTATAACAATGAATCAAAAATCTAAAATTAACTTTGGTTTAAAGCCGACAAAGATTAAGTCATGCGTTCAGGACTTTTCTTTTAACAAGAGTTCATCTGCAAAAAAAGACGAAACCTATTGCAAACAAAATTTCGATTAATTACAATGTAAGTCATTTCAAGGAAAATAAGGATGTTAAATTAATGTGGTAAAAATTGTAATCACTGCCTTTCACTGTGTTTTAAGAAAAAAAAACAACAATCTTGATTCATAGAATAAAAATATGTGTTCACGGGATACATGTATAAATCTGTGATTCGTTTTGAACTAAAACATCGATAAACTGTAGATCCATGTTATTACAGTAATATTCTAAGATGTGCACAATATATTTTATTTTATTTCATTAGAAAAAAAAACCAGAATAAGAATCATACTGTTATAACCAATCATTAATGATTCAAACTACATCTGAAAATTCCAACTGAAAGATTTAAAACAATACTACTACACTATATGAATTAGGATATCCAATCGTTAAGAAATTAAGCTCCACTCTATATTTACATTTTGTTTTTAACACAATTGCGTTGTGGTTTTACATTTGATAGAGAAATGTCCAGACAAAAGGGCACTTAACCCTTTTGACGTATTTCCAGATCAGAAAGGAAACAATATAAAGTATGCATCCTCAACATTACGATACCTGAATTTATAATCCAAAAACAATTTAAAGTATTCCTTTCCATTCATGTTATAGAAGTTTTATGTTTAATCCAACGAATATTTAAACATAAATTGATATTACAAGCTTTAATCATTTTTAACCACAATTTTACTTTAAAAATTTAGCTCCTTCATTTGGGTATGTAAATACGAAGCTTATCACCGTCGCATTTATTTCCTTGTAAATAGATTTTTCCATGTTGCATGTCCGCATATTGATACGTCATCTAGAGGCTTGCAGTTTTTCTCAATTGTCGTCTTTTATATCGGTTATGATAAATTAAAAATATTCTGTACTTCCAACTTTTGGTATTATTAAAGGTATATCCTCACGATCAGTTTGTGATAACCCCATTTTATTAATAAATCCTTTTCACATATTTACAATCTGTACGTATTTTCTATCCTCGCTCCTCTGGAATATTTCAAAAATAAGCAATTTCAATCCACTTATAATAACTGGAAAAGTTGACAAATTTGTTAAGTTTTTCTTCTTAAAATTCCTGATAAGATGCTTTCAGGTCTAATTTCACATGCACCATCCTTTAAAAAAATGAGATTGTGTATGTCAACTCAAATTTTTTATAAAAATCGTTTAAAATTTGAATCTCAGAAAATCTGTTAATTTGTTACATAAATATTATTTTGTTAAATCCTATTACTCAGACATAAAATCTCTGAATTATTACACTACATCGATTCCAGCAGTAAAACATGTAAAAACTGATAATAATAATCTCTTCATCCTAAAAAGTAAATTTCCAAAACTTAAAAACTTATAATTTCAAGAAGAAAAAAATCAAATCAAGTTTTAAACAAAATGACAGAAAATTGCCAATGCATTAGGTTATATAGAGAGTGATTTCAAACAGATGTCATTTCCATGACAACCTGCACGCGACAGGTGCAAAAAGATACGAAAATAATCAATAACAAGTACCGGAAGAAGATATCAACTCTTCACGGTAGAGGAGATTTATCGCGACACATCCGGTGGTTAATATTGTTTGTGAATAATGGGTTAATTTAAAGTGCAATTTTCATAAATTGTTGAGAAAAGAGACAGCACATGTTGTGTAAATAAATAAAAGTTTAAATTCGAGGTGAAGTGCACCTGGTCTTTGCATTAAGTTTACGGCTAAGTTGTGCTTCTCGGACCCCATAGATAAAGTATTTTATAGTATACAGAGTATTTAATTTTGTTTCCGTTGTGAACATGTACTCGTTATTTACATGCAGGCTCCTATCTTAGACTTCCCTCAATGCTCTCCTGTTTTAATAAAACAAACAGTTATATCTTAATTCAATGTCTAGTCATTTGTTTTTGATTTGAAGAATCTAAAACAATATATATCAAAGAAGAATGAAATCTCATGTACAAATCATTGGAACGTTTGAATTCAGCGTTTGACACCAATCTCATGTAATCATCAAAGTAACTTGGATTAAATTTTATTCAGCATGAATATAGTAAAAACATATCACTGATTTCAAGAGTTATGTCCCTTACCTTTGGTCTACCTCCTTAAGGAGACCAAACAACAAAAGATTAAAGAACCAGACGTGTTTTTGGTTCTTGTTTGCAAAGTCACAACGTATGTTTATTAAGTTATTATGATCTTGAAAGGAAAAACATGCGAAAAGGAATCATATGAAATGTTCCTTTTTTGCATAGACATAGGTTTTTATGTGAATTTGGAAAATAAGTTTCCATGTGTTATTAATTCAACAAAGCAAATGTTTCCAAATTTGTCCTACACATATATGGAAGACATGTTTTCTTGTATATAATGTACATTTATTTACCAATCGACAGCAATGGGAATACACAGATTCTCATGTGCGGCACTTCATATGATTCTCATGTGCGGCACTTCATTAGACTCTCATGTGGGGCACTTCATTAAATTCTCATATGGGGCACTTCATATGATTCTCGTGTGGGGCACGTCATATGATTTTCATCTGTCGCACTTCATTAGATTATCATCTGCGGAACTTCATTAGATTCTCATCTGCGGAACTTTATTAGATTATCATGTGTGCACTTCATATGATTCTTATGTGCGGCCCTTCCGGCTGTTAAATGTAGAAAGGCAATGACAATCGTTTAATGCAGCAAACATGGACTTTCTTAAATCTTTCTTTACCTTTTTCCTGACATTTACCGTAATACTCTTTCTCTTATTCAAATATAAATAATATGAATAATATAAATTATGACAAATTCTTTTTGATTCGCACATTATGTTTTCCATTATAACAATAGGCAGTAGTGCGTGAAACTTTCACTTTTTATAGTATTCTTTCACATTTTCATAAAAGAGTTTTAAATAAAATATGACTTGCAAAAATCATCTCCTATCAGTCTGAAATCAAGTCTTTAATTTTAAAGAGCACAATATGTCTGTCTGATTTGAAATTACGATAAATAACATCAAATGTATTTAAACGACATGATATGATAAACGTATCATACTTTTGTTTAAAATTGGTTAAAAAATTGAATGATTACGGCCTAATAAAGCCAGGCTGTTTACACATCGCGTGCTTTTGTTTAGGTATTGATCACTAATGTGTCTTTGTGTCGTTATAAAACTTTTTGTTTATTTTTTTTAGTATATTATGATTAGTATTATTCATGAAAAAATATACTCATTGGATTATCATATGCAAATCAAAACTAGTATTCGCCATACGACTTTCGGTTTGTACGAAAATTATGTGATGAACATTATTTAATTCTCATGTGCGACACTCCAAACAATTTTTATGTGCGCCACCCCACATCATTGACATGTGCGACAATTTATTAGATTCATATGTTCAGCACTTCATAAGATTATCATGTGTGGCACTTCATACGATTCTCATGTGCGACAATTTATTAGATTCATATGTTCAGCACTTCATAAGACTATCATGTGTGGCACTTCATACGATTCTCATGTGATGTACTGCATACGATTCTCATGTGTGACACTTCATAAGACTATTATGTGTGACACTTCATAAGATTATCATGTGTGGTACCCCATATCATTGTTATGTGCGACGCTTCATTAGATTCTCATGTCTGGCACTTTATGTCATTGTTATGTGCTACACTTCATCAGATTATCATGTGCTGCACTTCATAATATTCTCATGTTTTGCACTTCATGTCATTGTCATGTCCTGCGCGTCATAAGATTTTCATGTGCTGCACTTCATAAGATTCTCATGTCGGGCATTTCATGTCATTGTCATGTGTTGCACTTCATTAGATTCTCGTGTGCTGCACTCTATAAGATTCTCATATCCGGCACTTCATAAGATTCTCATGTCCGGCACTTCATAAGATTCTCATGTCCGGCACTTCATGTCATTGTCATGTGCTGCACTTCAATAGATTCTCATGTGCTGCACTTCATAAGATTCTCATGTCCGGCACTTCATGTCATTGTCATGTGCTGCACTTCATTAGATTCTCATGTCCGGCACTTCATGTAATTGTCATGTGCTGTACTTCATTAGATTAGATTATCATGTGCTGCACTTCATGTCATTGTCATATGCTGCACTTCATGTCATTGTCATGTGCTGCACTTCATTAGATTCTCATGTCCGGCACTTCATGTAATTGTCATGTGCTGTACTTCATTAGATTAGATTATCATGTGCTGCACTTCATTAAATTCTCATGTGCTGCACTTCATAAGATTCTCATGTCCGGCACTTCATGTCATTGTCATGTGCTGCACTTCATTAGATTCTCATGTTGGGCACTTTATTAGATTCTCATGTGCGACACTCTAAACAATTTCGTGTGTTGCACTACATATGATTCTAATGTGTGACACTTCTGGTTGTTAAGTAGATATTGCAGCAAACCTTATCGATGACACTTAATTCGGTGAATAGAGTGAATTGGAAATTTTTATATCAAGAGTAAACTAGGGCAAGACGATTCGAGCGATAATCACTTATTCTGAAGATAAAAATTAGTCATACAAGAGAATCATATGAAGTGCTACGCATGTACATGACGTGTCTATTTTCTCTGTATAATCTTTATCCTCAGAATAAGAATAACATAACAATTAACCAAAATAAGACGTACAAAATGAGTAATCCGGGTTCCCTTAAAATCTAGGACCATGGACTAGGTGCATTGGTAGGGTAGAAGAACGAGTAGGTGTTTGGTTATTTAATATTACTGATGAGTCGAGATAGTGGAAAGGGGTTTAGAGAGATACGTTAAGATTTTTAAATTGAATGTCAACTTGGTTTGATGGTTGGTCTATTGTAAGGTTTAATTTAAGTGAAGTTGATTTATATATTGCTTCAAAAATTGAGATATGGGAATGTTGATTAAGATATGGGAATATTGATTGAGATATAAGAATGTTTAGTGAAATATAAGATTGTTGATTGACATATAATAATGTTTATTGAGATATTAGAACATTTGTTGAGATAAAGGAATGTTCATTGAGTTACGTAAAGGTTATTGGACGAAATATCATTTTGGAGATTGAGATTTAGTGAAGGTAATGCTGAATTCGGAATGTTGAGAGATTTACCAGAATGTTGAAAGAAATACCAGATTGTTGAATGAGTTATTGGAAAAAATGATATGAAACGGTAATGACAAATAAGATATGGGAATGTTGATGAAGATATTAGAGTGTTGAATTAGGAACTATTGAGGTCTCGGAAAAATGATCTATAATTGTAATAACAAATGAGATATAGGAATGTTGAACGAGATATGTAAATTGTGAATGAGATATTAGAATGTTGAATTAGGAACTGTTGATTGACATATAGGAAAAATAATTGAAATATGGGAATGCGGTGAGATATATGAATAACAAATAAATGAGGATTATGTTTCTAAGATATGTCCAAAGTCAGGGCCATTCGGTATTTTATCCAAAAGAAAACATGTTGTGTTCCCAGCTTACCAATACCTTAAATACTGTTTAATTTTTTTTTTATCATTATATGAGATACAGTTTGCCTCCCCAAATTATCAACTTGAAGAGTTAGACCTAGGGTAAGAGAAATAACTCTTAAATCAGTGATATATTTGTATCATATTCAATTTCACCAAAAACTTTCAAGCTTTCCTTTGAAACACAATGAAATCAGTCCAAGTTATTTTGATGCTTACATATGATTAATGTAAAGTGGTGAATACAAACGTTCCAAAGATGTGAAAGAGTTATGTCCCTTACACTAGGTCTACATCCTTAAAGGGTCATTTCCTAAATGAATAATTCAATTATTTCAGATGGATAATCAACGCCACAAAGGTCACCAAATCAATGAACCGGACATTGTACATATAGAGATATCACGTGACAAAAAAATTCATGAAAGTGAACGGGAATCTTTAAACAGATCAAATCATGGCAAAATGTCTCCTTTGACAATAGACACAGATTTTCAGCATCAATATATTTATACAAAACAAATCGAAAAAGATGGACTACGAAACCTTCCAGGGGACGACAAAAGGATACAATCAACTCCCTCGCCTTTTTATTACTCACAGATTGAAGGTCCATTGAAGTCGCCAGGAATATTTGTACCCTATGCTGATGATAAAACAAGAGAAAGACTCGAGCATGCCATTAGAGAGGTCTTCGAAAAAAGTAAGTTGTAGAGAAATATAGCAGAAAACCCTGCCTATCCTAGGCCCCGTTTGAAAAAAAAAAACATTTGTCGATCAAAAACCTTTGATAATCCGTATAACCTTGGGTAAATCAAATATCTGTCTATCCTTAACCCTGGGTAAACCACACATTTTTCCTAAGCCCTCGGTAAACTAAGCATCTATCTATCCATATTCCTGGGTAAACCACACATCTGTCTATCCATATTCCTGGGTAAATCACACATCTGTCTATCCTATAATCCTCGGTAAATCACACATCTGTCTATCCATGTTCCTGTGTACATCACACATCTGTCTCTATACTAAACCCTTGATAAACCAAACATATGTCTTTCCTTATCCCTTGATAAGCCACATAATATGGGGTAAATCAAACACATGTCTATGACTCATGTTGTCAGATACAATAGTTGTATGCACGTCCCATTCTATGGTATATGGAGAATGAGGAATAGTGATACTATAATGGGGAATGGTGATATTATAATGGGGAATGATGATATTATAATGAGGAATGGTGATATCATAATGGGGAATGGTGATATCATAATAGGGAATGGTGACAGCATAATAGGGAATGGTGATATTATAATGAGGCATTGTGATATTATAATAGGGAATGGTGATATTATAATGATGAATGTTGATATTATAATGGGAAATGGTGATATTATTATGGGAATGGTGATATCATAATGGGAAATGGTGATATTGTAATGGGGAATGGTGATTTTAGAATGATATGGTAATATTAAATGGGGAGTGATGATATCATAATGAGGAATGGTGATATTATAATGGGGAGGAGGGGAAATTAGGATTTAAAGTATTTTGAAATATACAATGAAAATATATTATATTCAATAGACCTATTCAGAACCGGTATTGCACTCTGGGATTGGTCAGGGAGTATTTTACAAGAATACTGCAACGGTGCAATGTTGTTTTGAGGAAGGAAGTTACATTTTTGATCTGGCCCATTAGAAAGAGTAATCAAGGGAACCTTAATTCTAGCCGAAATCAAAAGAATGTAATCCAGGGAAAAAGACCAGACATGGAAAACAGAGATATACAACAAAGAACATAAAGTAACTAAAATCATACATACAAAGTAACAAATGTAAATGAGCAACTGTGACTCCCCTAATAATTGGGAGCATGAACCAGGTGCACATATAGAGTAAGCGTCCTTTGCTTTTCCAGAAACAGTTTTTAATGTTGAATCTAAAAAACAAAACAAAAAAAAACAAAAAAAAAACAGAAATTCAATTTGACAATGTAAATATTTGATGGACAAATTACATTAGGAATATTGTGTCCTCACGAATTTAAAAAAAAATTAATCGCAAAACTTAAAATAATACTACCCGGTTATGTTTTACAGGATAAACAGAAAAGCAGCCGTCTTCGAAAGAATCATTCAAATTCTGCAATCTGTGAAACGCCCCAAAAAGGCTACAAATATTTTTTTGCTATTAAGTTGCTGTATGTATATATCACATCGAGGTTCAAAACAAGTTTGGTTTAGACAGGTATACATCGTTACTTGTTTTAAACTTTACAATTTGTTTGGTTTAGACAGGTTTAACTGTACTACAAGGAGTGTCGACATCGTTACATGTTTTCAACTTTATAATTTGTTTGGTTTAGACAGGTTTAACTGTACTATAAGAAGTGTCGACATCGTTCTTTGTTTTAAACTTTACAATTTGTTTGGTTAAGACAGGTTCAAAATAATAAACACGGCAATGAATGAACTTAAATTAGGATCGTTTAGACGGTTGTTGGTTTGTTAAGAGTTCGGTTTAGACAATGTACAGGTGATACCTTCCTAAACCGAACCTCGTTTGAACTTTGAACTTGGTTCGGTTGACAGAGAGGTTAAGTACTAAGACTAAGACAAAGAAATAGTTTTTTTTCTTCTGTTCTGCATTTTTTAATAATTTTTTTTGGTATTACTACTTTGAAGCTTTTGTATATTATAGATGCTCCTTCACACAAAACTGAGATTCTCCAACCGTTTCCTCTACAAGACCCCCCGAAGCCAAAGTTCAAGCGTCAGATTTCAACGGATTCCAATGAATCTTTGGATAATCGAGTCCAAAAATTCCCTTCTAAAAAACCACAAAATACCAACTCTGGAGCACTACACAGTTCGATTTCAACACAGCATTCAAGGTCAAGTTTTGAAGAAATAGGTCAAACAGAGGAATCTGGCGTCGGTGAACAATCATCATATACAACACGAATACAGAAAAAACAGGATATAAATGATGGTTATGTGGTTCAGCTGCATGTTCCATCAGATACCTGTGAAATTCCGTCAATGTCAACTTCAACTGAAAAATGTCAAACAGTCCCTCCTCGTAAAGGGCACGCCAAACGTCCGTTGAACACAAATTGCTCAATCAATATTCCCGAAACACCATACACTAAAAATCTGGAATGGGTTATTTCAGATCCGTCCCCGAACTCGGTTCATGATTTCATACCAGCAACACCGACACCAGTCCTGACCGATACATCTTACGGAAGTAGTCATAAAAAAAATTCAAAAACTTCAGAATATAAACATCAAGGGAACACATTTTGTGTAAATGATTTTTCTTCCGAATTCCAGAATGAATCTTTTATTCGAGATGCCGCCCCAGTCTGTACATCATCGACAGTTTCAGATGTAGCCAATTCTAAAGTCACTGAGAAGGGTTTTGTTTTTCCATTTAAGTCGAACATTTCTGAACCTGTTCTATTTAGCCCAAGAATAGCATCAGACAAGCTCCGTCTGCCATTTGAAAGCACGACTAAAGTTAGTGACGATTCTTTTTCTCGGACGATAGGAGGTGAAAGTGACAAACAGTACTTTGATTCAACATTCCATGGAGACAAACTCCGTCCGCCATTTATAAGCACGCCTAACCTCGGCGAGGATCCTTTTTCTCGGGCGAGAAGTGGTGCTATTGACCAACAGTATTTTGAATCACCTTTCCATGGAGAAAAGAACGTTTCCGTTGATAAACAGTATTTTGAAGACCAAAGATACCAGGAAATACATCATCAACAACAAGGGTCACTTCCTAACAATATTAGTCCGTCAAAAAGTTGTTCTATGATCCCAAATCAATATCATTCATATAAAAGAGATTCTCCAGTATATAAAATAGATTCTCCCGTCAGATTATCTTCTCGTTTAGACGTTCCTGCGAGGGACAAACACTTAAATGAACAAGGAAGCCCCTCAAAAAGTCCTAATAGGACTGGCTGTTCTTCTCTTGTTTCCAAACCAGACAGACAGGGATGCTCGTGGAATAGGTCTCCAAATCGTCAACATTTCGAAAACCTGGATCGTGCACGACTCACCAAAGGAATAAACCGCGAGTCTGTTTCCGAATTAATGATGGAATCGTTCAACTCTACATTAAGTAGGTCAACCTCTCATTCAAATCACTACAGTTCCCCTAAAGAAAGGACTAACGGCTATAGAAAAGTCGTAGGGTTATTACAGAGCACAGAGTGCAGTGATCAAAGCTTAGATGGCTACAACGGATCTGGAAACGAACACGAAAGGTACACAATAGTGCGGGAAATGTTGCGTCCGTATAGTATGATCGAGTTATCTCCCTCTAAATCCGATATCGATCGAATGAGAGAAAAAGTTCGAACTATTTATAGATCGTTATCAAGCCCCATGGAAATGAAACAAATGCTGAAGAATCTTTTAATTGAGGAAAGAATGAAAGAAGAATTCAATGTTGACGAAGTCTTTGAAGATTCGTTTACCTCTGAATCATCCATGACTAGCACGAGCAGGCATTCACGAGGAGCCTGCTGTCAAGGAAGTTGTCATGGTTACAGCGAAATACAATACCCAGATGCCCGTAGACGTCTGTTTGAAGAGAGGCAACAAGATGAATGTGCACAAAGATTGTTTCCAAAAGGTATTGAAATTTCAATGTTTTTATATAGAACCCATTGAGGTAGTTTTTAAACAAGAAGGAAATCATTTTTTTAAGACTGATATCTAAAAAGGCAAAATGGAGATCAATGCCATAAAAACGATACCTTAATAGTTTATTAATAGTTTATGTTACATGTAGCATCGTATGAAGTGGTGTCTGCTTGGTCACATTTATGGAATTAATTTGGTTATTTCTTCTAAATAAGGGGGTCGTCAAAAGACAACTGTAAAGGCATTGAAAGGATACATGCTTATTATGAAAAATTCATGAGATCACAAATGAACTAAAAGCAAACCAAAATACAGTTATAACATTGCTGTCAAACATAAGAAGGGAACCCCATTTTAACCAAATACTTAGTACGCTCCCGGAGGGAGCGTTTATGGTTGTATTATCAAACTGGTTCTGTATATTTATATCAAGAAAAAGCATCAATATCCGGTTTGTATCTGCATTTTCAGGAGCTGAAAAACGGCATAATGGCAGCTTCATTTGCGTATATTTCTATATATGAATTGAGAGCAAAACCAGTCTGGGAAAATATTTGCTAGATTCGATAATTAAATATAAATCGAATCATAGCTTTTCCAAGGTTGGCCGTAATAGTCTACAGTATGGCGCCCAGATGTTTAAAAAAAATTATGTAATCAATATTACCCATAATTCTCGGGTCATAAAAATTGCGAAATGAAAGCAAAACATAAAGAAACGAAAATAATCGAAAAAAGAAAGAATCGAAACGATACAATTCTATAAAATGAATCAAATCGTAATAAATACATAATTAAACGATACAAATCGAAACAGAATGAATCGAAACTAAATTGAATAGCAGAAGTCTTTTTTTTTTGACGTTTCGAATTCACAAGTTATAAGAACCACAATGTTTACCAGTGCCGGATAATTCGACCCAATGGTATTTCGGACCATGACAACCAATAATTCCTTATGAATGCCGGACATTTCAGCCACTAGCCAAAATCAGACCATGATAATTAGTATTATGCTTTAGGACATATATCATTACAAAATTTACTATATTTGAAGATTATAATTATAATACATCAAATTACAGCTGACGAAAAAATATCAAAGATGTTTTTAGTTAATGTTTCTTAGGGAGCGTTGAAAGGTTCACCTTCCTCATATTAACCAATAAATGTGATTGGTTAAATCAAAAGTAAGGTTAATATGTGTATTTTTTCAGAAATTAATCAAAGGCTTGATTGTACTGATGCAAGAGATTCGAGGGTTGATTTGACCGATATCCTCGACGAAATGTATCGGGAGCGTACCCAAGAGCTTTATGACGAACAAATGTGGAGAAACTCCCAGAATTTTGAAGAAACAGGACACCATGCCATGTACGTGGGCACCAACCGTTCCCCAAATCGTCTTTCCCGTAAATATCAGATGATTGGCGGTGAACCAGCTCCAATGCCGGAAAGGGAACTTGATTGCAATATGCCCGGATGTTCTCATACTCAAACGAGAATTCAGCGAGACATTTCTAGGAAACGAAAACGAGGTAAATTTGAAACTTCAGCTTTCTTCTGTCTTCCTTTTAATGCTTTGTGAGCTTCTGACAACATTGTATATATGCATTTAGACAGATTTTTTGTTATTGACAGACCTTTTGAATTTTTTTCAGAAAAATTAATGAGTTGCAACTTATTTTAAATTCAAACACGATATAACACACTTGCTTCAAATAGAAGACAAAAGAAGAATTTTCTAAGAAAAGTGTGAAATAATTTCCGCATAAATTCGAAAATATGTTATACCATGTACATCTATGCATAATGATTTAAACGTATAGCAAAACTAATTTCCCCTTCAGGTGATCTTGAAGTTCATGTCAGCTGTGAAGATGACGAAGTCTCGATAAAATCTCGAAATCTTCAGTCAGCCTTAAAGAAAGTGGAACATGCTGGCGGAAAAAATTGCAGTTGTGCAAATATTGAAAGCTCCATCTTAGAAATGGCGCGAAATGCTTATCAAAAGATAAGGCGTATGGACTCAAGTGAATATTCATTTGACAGATTCAATAACGAGGCTTCAGAAACTAGAGAACATATTTTTGATTCGGTAAAAGTTCTCTGCGGTATCAAATCCATGTGTAAATATGGCCGTATTATTGAGGACATGTTTACCGGAAGTATAATTTTTGTCATCAATAGTCCGACCTTACTTGCTTTAGAGGATCTTTGGTGCATGTTTGATTCAGGTGAACTTCGGACAGTTATAAATAATACGTTTCTTACTGAAAAACTAAAAGATAAATATAATTGCCCGAGTGCAAGGCTGGAGGTTCATATAGCACGAGAGGATTACGAAAGAGCACGAAAAGAGCTAAGACTATGTAAGTAGGATGAGAAAATCTCATTTATTCCTGGTATTATTTTTTTAATTACAAGGTAAACTTTTTTCGAGTTTAAGGAGTACATAATTGGACCAAGCCCTAAAAAATTGTCTTTTTTATTTTTTGGTTCGATCTTAAAATTTGATAATTCCTTTTGAAATTTCTATCTCAATCAGATTTTTATTGAAATTAAGATATTTTTATTTATTCATATTGTAATAAAAATAGTTTTGTTAATTAATTGAAGCCCGACTACCAGATATGGTGTCTTCCTCAAATGCCAACATTTTATATGTTACATATTCCTTGAATGCCAACAAAAAAAATCAATAGATGTTTATATTATAACAAAAGGTGCTTTTATAACAATTAGAATTATTTTATAAATAATTAGTGAAGTTGATACATGGCACATTATACCTTTTTATATTGAAAACAGCAGATTTTTAAAAGTATGTAAGAATATGATAAATTTGAATTTTTTAAAATTTGTAAAAATATATATATTTTTTTACTTTTATTTAAAGAAATGTACAAATAATATACATTACTATTGATATATAATATAAATATAAATTTAACACTATATCAAATTCTTTATATTAATGATTTATTTCATACTTTATCATTCAAACGTTTTAACTCATTCATATGAATATATTTATTTTCTACTTATTATGCTTCATGTGATATTCAATCATAGTAATTAGAGTAAAGTCATTAAACCATGGTCAACAAAACGGATCTTCTACATTGTGTAGACATTAAAATGTTTTATTAAACTGAATAAAGACCTCATACTTAGTAACTATTCTAGTACTAGTACATAAAGAAGTAGAAAGATAGATTGAAATATCTTCAATTTATTGGACTACAAAAATAATTCAAAAGTCTATTGTGCTATACATGTACAAGTATGATTTTGTGAAGAAATGCTTCAGTATAAACAGCCAAAAAAGAAAGATTTTAAAAACTGGAATAATTTATTGAAATATGAACTTAAATAAGTCACTGTAATTTACCTATCTTTTAATTAGTATTAATGTTTTGATAAGCATGCACCTTCGTTGTGATAACCAGTGATACCTATTCCTTGAACGCCGACAAAATTTTACTGGTAAATTGTCGGTAGACAGGGTTCGACATTAACGGTTGCCCGATTGCCCGGGGCAAGTAAATCGCCGGTCTGGGCAAGTAAAAACGACATCAAAGTTGCCCGACTGGGCAAGTGAAAAAAATATGTGCCCAAATTACATTATTTCTGATCATCGCAGCTCTAAAACATCGAAAATTACTTCTGTATAGTTCGCCGTTCTTCCCGACCTTGCTGATCTAGATTATCATTGGATAGTTTTCTGATTTTCCCTTTGCCAAAAATAGATCGTATGATATTAATGTCGACCAATCGGATGCGTCCAATTGTACATCTATTTTCGTTATCCAATTGAACATCGCGATTTATTTATGGAATTTCTTACTTTGGAAAACTGTAAGAAATCTGTATCGACAACTTCGAAAATATGAGAGAAAAAGAGAAAAAAAATTCTATTGAAGATAGTTATTGTTGTCCATTTGTTAAACTAAAGATGTGAAATAAAAACTCCTCACATGAATACTTGTAATTTCTTTGCTTCTTGTTTTACCCCTTATTCCCGCAAAAAATATGACGGCTTTTCGATTTATTTGGCTTGTAATTAATCAGTTCTCCCCAAGTGTCGAGGTAGTAAACACTATATAGTGACACAAAGTTCCGGGCAAGTATTTCAATATTTCGGGCAAGTGAATCACATATGTCACTTGCCCGACTGGACAAGTGAATATAAAAGTTAATGTCGAACCCTGTAGTAGATCAAAGGATGTTGGCATTCCAGGAATAAACCCCAGATATGACATAATTGAATTGAAAAAATGTGCAAGTACTAAACTAATAAGGACATTTCCTTCTTCCTTTGTAGGTGAAATCAAGTCACCGAAGCTGAACACATCATTGTCCAAAAGTGATACGGAGATTGCAAGTGTGTGTAGCTCGTCGAAAGAAAATTACACATTTGAGAGGTCCCCAAGGAAGAAAGTAAAACCGACAGCTCTAGCTATCATACACATGCGCAGCCAATCAGCACCTAGTGTTAACCAATCGCCTTCACCTAGTCCTCTCTGCTTATCTCCATTGTCGAACTCTCCATTTTCGAAGGAAAGGAAATTTTCCTTCTCAAATATAGGTGAAAAATCACCAAGAAAGGCCTTCCAGGAAATGTAAGTTCTAACTTTGTATAATTTCGATAAATTATTTCAATGACGCAAATATTACGAAAATGTGTCTGTACATGTAAGTGCTTTTTTTCTTGACATATTCATTTTACTTTAAATTTACAGTCAAGGCAACCACTCGGTTACAGAGGAATTTAAGCTACCAAGATTTTAGTGGAAATCAAAAGACTGTAATCCAAGGACAAAGATTATACAGACACACTTAACAAAAAACTTGAAATAACTAGAATAATACATACAAAGTAACTAAAGTAAATGCTCGGACTCCATTTAAAACCTGGAGTATGGACAAGATGTACCGGTAGGGTAAGCGTCTGTTATAACCTAGGTAGGTAGACCTAGGGTCAGGGACATAACTCTTACAAATCATTGGAACGTTTGTATTCAGCATTTTACATCAATATCATGTAAACATCAAAGTAATTTGGATTGATTTCATTCTGTGTCAAATGAAAGCTTGATATGCTTTTGTGAAATTGAATATATATACAAACATATCACTGACTTCTTGAGTTATTTGTGTCAATAAAACAATAAAAAGAAAATATCATCTAGTTCATTGATGTTCATGAAAATTTTCCGCGAAAAGGGGCTTCAGTGCGGGTATTTTTTAAGAAAAAGGCAAAATTGAAAAAAAATATATCAATCATGCTCAGAAAACAAAACACGAATTTGTCAATGAAGGCGCATAGTTTGTAGTTTATTGAAGATGAATCGTCAGTTTGTTTGTCTTACAAGTGTCAAAGGATGCATATTTATAATTATAGAATGATTTGGCTAAGTGAGTTTTCTCTATTTGATAATTCGAAAATGTGTTTTACTACGAATTACTGACTTTTAAGTAAGAAATGAATGCAATTTGTACATTTCAAATATAATTAACGCTTTGAATAAGATTTCATGGAAAGACTTTTATGGGGTTTTTTAACCATAATTCACCCACTGCCTGATTTTTACAAAGAATATCACTTAAGAGGATGTCCCTGAGAAACCCAAGCAAAATCTTCCGAAAGGGATATTAACAATTGCATATGAACTTTAATGCATCTGGTAGGACCACGTGAGAAAGTAAAAAATACAAAATACGTTTTTTTTTTTTGTCGAAAAAAGAAAGATGGCGGAGATATGGCCGCCATTTTGTTTTAAAGGACTTTCCTTGAAAAATGGCTGAGTTATGCAAAAGAAGATACAAAACTTTGCATTGAGTCTATAATTGCCCTAGCCTAAACCAATGTCTTTCAGATGAGTATGTAATCAGAACACAAGTTGAGTTCTCAGTCTTTATTTTTGCAATGTATCGATTTCTTCGAAAATTTATGTTTCAGAAATCCAGTGTCTCCTTCCACGAAGAAAGTATTCGATTTTGATGTAAATATTACCTCAAAATTGTCACCAAAGAGGAAAACTTTTGGAGAATTACCACCATGGGAAAATAAGAATGTTCAGCTTGGTACATCTCCAAAGAGGAGATCTATACGTGATTGAATCAAGTTGTGCTCAATTTTTGATTACGTGTTACTCAGTTATCTGTTTGTGTGTAGCATTTTTATGACGTGTCAATTTGTATGGTACGTTAAAGTTCTAGTATATTTTTCTTAATATAATTATTCCGATAGGGCTTGAATGTCTCGACACATGACCACGTAAATTCGCGAGAATGGGTCCCTCACCCAATCAAGAGCATACATTGGACGTAGGATGAGGGTAGTCTTATAAACAAAAACCTCTCCAGCGTAAATGCGATGGAAAAATGACGACAATTTATTTCTACAATAAATCATCAAGTTTGGATTAAACACAAAATAGAATAATTCACATCTATATGCATCATGTACCCAGAAGTAGCAAACTAAATACAAACCCGTCCCGGTTTAAAACGTATTTAACACGAAGACGAGACTTTCAAACCTGAACTATTGTATTTTATAAACCAAATTTTATTGAATGTACTATAGAATATTGCAAAAATTGCTTTCTAAATTGTTCGTGTATTTCATGTTCAAATGACAGGCTAGGTTCTTTAAAATTACTAGACCTCTTACTTCGTAACTGTCTAACTCAGGAAGAATAATTTAATTTTAAAAGTAACGAGTTTCTGATTGGATGAAAAAAATTCTCTTAGACCAAATTTTGTACTTTGACCTCATCAACATTTTTCTATGATATACAATGTACTCATTGAACTCCTCAGCCTTTCTAGTTACACGAAATAAAAAACCTTAGAGGCACGAGGCGGAAGTTTCTGTCCGGAATTTGAACCGATCCGATTCTTAAATTATAGTTAATTTTTTTACCATAATTTTTTCCCTAGCTCTTGGCTTCGCGCCAAAATTTTTGACAGAGCTATTGTTCTTTATTTCTAACGATTTTTTACTGACTCTTTTGGTGCCATCTGCTGGATAGAACTACTTTGAGTCGCGTATGATTACAATTCCGACAAATTTGTCAAGAAAAAATTATCTTTTCTCCATCCGAGGCTATTCTTTTTAGTGTAGCGGAAATGGCATATAGCTAGTAGCTTTGATTGTACTATACACTTGTTATTTGATAAAAAAATAACTTTTTTGAATTGGAAACACATTTATTCACAGAGGATGACTTCTCTACATGTATATATACTGAACTTTTTGTTCTACTTTAATTTAAGATTATTATAATTTGGGGACTGACTTCTTTATGTGATGATAGAGTATTAATTTGTTATTTTATTTCAATCATATTTACATTGTAGGCTTCTTGTAGTGATTTTTTTTATTTTTTGAAAAAATAAAAAAACATTTAAATTTTCTTATAGGGTTGCAACTATTTGAAGAGGATTAACTTCGTATATATAGAGAGAATTTGAGAATTTGTTATTTAATATAAATTTTATTGAGGGGCAACCACGCTTTGTTTGTCGGGGGTTAAACTCTGCGGATAAAGAAGAATTTGTTATTTTGTAAAAAATAAAATGGGGATGGGGCAAATACATGTGCTATAAGTGAACTAACTTCGCTATGTATAAGAAAATTTGGTTGTTTTATTTAAATTTTAGGCAAAATTATGTGTCTGGTTTAGAAATGTGTTTGGTTTATTCAGGGAACCGTTTTAAGCACTTGCTTAAGTACTATTTAGATAACGTCTACTCTTGTACTGTCCTGAAATTATTCCACTAAAGGCTAACAGAAGCAGGAACAAATTACCATCAATGTTTTCACAGTGAATTTGGTCCTCTACTTTATGACTAATGATTTTTTTTAAATTGTTCTTTGTGCTGATGTGACCGCAGATTTAACTGTCATGACGCAATAACATACAAATGCTATTTAATCACCACAGGTTTATTCAAGCGGAAGAGGGGGTTTACCTTATTGTAAAACCTAGATTTAACCCACCATTTCGTTTGAAATGTCTGTACCAAGTCAGGACAATTGCAGTTCCACTGTTCCGGTGGTGTAATATGTAATATTATGCCAGATTTGTTCTGGACTTGATCATGGAACGGATTAGTGTTCGGTAATTTTGTTGTTAACCTTATTGAAATGCACATAATTTCATTATTTAATTTCGACACTCCTTCTCCCCTAAACGAAACCATCATAATATGGCTATGCCCTTTATGCTTTAGATTATCTTGTTAGATTTATTCGGATATTTTATGAATACAGTGAAATTTGTCTTAATCGAATCCTTTAAGAAATATAAATGTATATGTTTTTCACGTGAAATTCATGTTAATCGAGTGAATCGTGAAATTGGGTGAATCGAGTCTTCACGTGAAATTCACGTGAATTGTTTATATGCAATTCGTGTAAAGTGAATTTCACGCGAAAACCATGTTAATTTTATATCAAGTTCACGTGAATTCCATGTGAAGTTAACGTGATTTTATGTATATATATATCGCATCGATTCTAGAGTTGGGGTGTAGTTTAGACTTGATTATATAATTCTGCCTTTGTATAATTTGATCAGTTGAGACAGATTTTCGGTACATCCAGATTAAAACTGATATGAAGAAACTTTCAGATGTGTCTAGTTTAGCCAGGTTTTTGGTTTATTCAGGGTTCGTTTTAGACAGGTTGCACTGTAGTTGATTTTTATACGTATATTTATACTTTTCATTTTCACTGTTTGATTTAGATTTTATCACAGATTCTTATATTTATTTTTTTAAATTATAATATATACTTAGATTGAAAATAGTGTTTTTATTTGGGTCGGACCCCAATTGCAAAAATGGCTGGTGTGGTAGTTTGACCTTTAAAATTCAGGGATCAAAATCAACGTTATAAAGTAATATGCTATATACAAGAACCAAAATTACATGTATATATGAACGTATTAAGTAGTAGTCTGTGTAAGGATCATGCAAATTCTGTAATATGTGATACACCCTAAAAAGGCTACTTTTTTATTATTTGTTAATAGGTTGCATTAATTATAGATTTATATAATGATTCATTCCAATCTGTCTGCTCTTAGGACATAACCCTCATGGAAAATCCAATAGTTTCTATTGTATTTTATTGTCATTTACAGAGTTAGCTCCCTTAATTTGGAATGCTACAGAATATTCTTTATAATTTTTATCTCCTATTAACAAGAGTTATATGAAAAGCCACATGTTAATTTCAGTTTAATATAACATTTTGAACAAAATATCAAAAATGAAAATACATATGTATGTAGGTTTTCCAACCTTCAATCACATCTTGAATTATTCCTGTCTGGAGTGCTACTTAATATATTAAAGATCCCAACATGGACCAGGTGCTCCGGTAGGATATAAGCGAACCCTTGGCAACAACTGTAAGGGACCCTCTACTAACATAAAATCGTGAATGATTTTCTTAGGAAATAAATTATCCATCGTTCAAAGATGAGTCTAATATGAGATTTAACTCTTTGGTGAATCTTAAGGAGGTAGATCTAGTGTAAGGGACTTGACTCTTGAAATCAGTGATATTTCATCTAAGCCTACAAAAGTTTCATTTGAAACAGAATGAAATCAGTCCAAGATTCGCCCCTGTAAATCATGTACAGGAAGATATTTATACATGATCAGAGGCGGATCCAGAAATTTAAAAAAGGGGGTTCATGCTAATTTTTCCAGCTGTTTTGCTCAAAATTTTCAGACCCTTAAACCCCCTCTCTCGAATCCGATCAGAACAATCAGTGTTTATTATTAATTTCTTGTATTCAATATTTATTGTGCCACTGAACGCGGTTCTGGTAACGTTCAACAAATCTTTCGTTTCATTGATTTTCCATTTTATCCCTTAATCCTCAACGATGGAGGTCAAAAACGTTAAGGAATTTTAATACTCAATATATATTTCGTTTATTAAATTATTTTGACCATAATACACGAACTCATTTTGTAAAATCAGACTTTAATCCAGCTGTAAACAAGGAGATTTGTTAAAATACGGTTGTATGACTGTTTCCTACGTGTTTGCATTAAGGTTTACAAATATCATCTTATAAATGTCAAATATTTACACCAGACGAGTGAGATGTTTGGTCAAAATATTTATACAGTGTCATTGTAGGCAATCGTCTGCTTATCCTTCTCAATTGGTCACGTGGTCTCCACGCTCATTCTGATCACGCAGCAATAAAAAGGTTTTTTTTAGGTTTAGATTATAACGAGAATGGATATGGTAAATCGAAGAGACAACAACCCTACCGAAATGAAAAATGTTAGCTCAAGACCACCCGTGGGTTTTACATTCGGTCATGTGATCGAGTGGACGTAGTTGTTTTACCTAAAAGCTATTTTTAGAAAATTTAAATTCATATACATAGAATATATTAAATGTTATTGCTAATTTGAATAAAAAAAATGCCGGTAAACTTCGATCGAGTTTACTCCGTTTTATAGAAGATGCTTATGTTTGTTTTTGTAAGCACGCTGAGCAAACTCTTCCAAAACATGTAGATTGTTGTAGAAATATGATGGGGGTTTCTTAACTACTCTTCTGGTAGCAGCCAGACGATACCCGCAAACACAAGCATTCAACAGTACAGATAGACACATTCAATCATACATGGATAAGCCGAGGATATATCAGCGTAAACTGGGTTTCATTCCAAAAAATAAAGAGGAAGTTCTGTTATTATACGCTCAGTTTTACCAAAGCTTTGCACAATCTAAGACAATTGTCGAATAAAAAGACGGTCCCAACAGACGGTACTCCAGGACCTACAACTGCATACCTACATGTATAAAGGGATCTTAGACAAATGTTTTTGCATTTTTGATAATTTAGTTGACCTGTTGTCTTTCGTTAAACAAATTACCAATCAATATTTTCTTGCACTCACAACTTCAAAAGAGATACATTTATACAACACTACCAATATGTGATTACTACAAGATTAACGTCATCACCACAACGTTTTATAGTCGTCATCATGAACTCGTGGATCGTGTATATATATATCTGCACCATGAAAACTGATTAGTTCAAAGTGTCATAATTTTTCTTTCCTCTTTCGTCTACCCTAGACTTGACTTTCAATGAGATTGTACGTTGACATGAATCATTAAATGCATCCTAGTGTCGACAATTGTAAGTTTATAATTTTTTAAGATGAAGATTTTGGAGAAAAAAATATTTCAATTTTTAAAAATGTCCAACTGTCGTACATGTAAAAACAGTTATATTGTCTTTAAGTAGCAGTCTTTTTAAGAATCATGCAAAATCTGAAAAATGTGATACACCCCAAAAAAGGCTACATATTTTTATTTTTGTAATTAAGTTGTTTTATGGGTCTATACTATGAAATGTGTAATTATTCATTCGAATCTGCATGCTCTTAGGAGATAATCAACATTGAAAATCCAATAGATTCTATTTGAGTGTCATTTACAGAGTTATCTCCATTAATTTTGAAATCTTCAGTGCATTCTATATACTTTTTATCTCCTATGAACATGGGTTTTATGAAAAACCAAATGTTAATTTCTGTTTACTATGACATTTCAAACAAAATATCAAAAATGAAAATATGTAGGCTTTTTACCCATGAATCACATTTTGCATGATCCTTAGCTGGAGTACTACTTAATTGCTATATAAAATAACATTTTGTCATGGTTGGTCAGGGATGAATCTTTTTAAAAACATTTTCAAAAATAACAGTACAGTGAAACCTGTGAAACTGATTTAGACCCGTGTGGTTTAGACAGGTATACCGATAACCAAGGCTCATAAAAATTAAATGATATAAAGGGACTTTAAGAAGTGTTTAGTTTCGGAATATTCAGAGTTCGATTTAGACAGGTTTTTAATATAACTCAGTTTGGTATAGACAGGTTTTTAGGATTTCTCAGAGTTCGGTGAAAACAGGCTTCTAGGATTACTCAGAATTCGAGTTAGACAGTTTTTTTTTTAAAGATTACTCAGAGTTTGGTATAGACAGGTTTTTAGGATTACTCAAAGTTCGGTGTAGACAGGTTTTTAGGATTAGTCAGAGTTCGGTGTAGAAAGCTTTTTAGGATTACTCTGAGTTCAGTGTAGACAGGTTTTTAGGATCACTCCGTTTGGTATAGACATGTTTTTAGCATTATTCAGAGTTCAGTGCAGAGAGGTTTTTAGGATTACTAAGAGTTCGGTGTAGAAAGCTTTTTAGGATTACTCAGAGTTCGGTGTAGACATGTTTTTAGATTACTCAGAGTTCAGTGTAGACAGGTTTTTAGGATCACTCCGTTTGGTATAGACATGTTTTTAGCATTATTCAGAGTTCGGTATAGACAGGTTTTTCGTATTACTTAGAGTTTGGTATGGAAGGTTTCATTGTTTTACTGTAAAAATGTCTGTCTTAACCGAACCCTGAGTAAACAAAAAACAAACTGACTAAACACAAAGCTTCTGAAAGTCCATTTATATCAATTTAAATGCCGGCAGTTAATACTTTTCTCCTCAACACTTTTTACCCCTGATGAAGGCCATAAGGCCGAAAATTTGGGCTCATCTTCTTTATATTTTTACGTTTTATTTCTATTTTATTTGTATGCAGTTCTTTACCTTCTGTTCATTTATTCATTATTCCAATTTAAATGTGTTTTTGGACCTGTCGAAACCAAACACCGATTACATTTTATTGAAGTCCATAAAGGGCTCCGGTTCACTCAGATTTCACTGTACTTTCTTTACTGACACTTTTTTTCGACTGATATATCTGACTACCAAATCCTGTTACGACATTTGAAAACAATACTGGTTTCAGCAATATGTCTTATGCCGTTTAACACTCAGTATTGTACAGACTAACATATTATGATCATGACTCTGTCAAGGCATTCTTCTTTTTCATTTCTGTTGAAATACTAAATCGTTAGAACAAACATCGTCGTCTGTGAACAGTAAAAATGACATACTTACGCAGTGGCGGATCTAGGGGTGGGAGCAGAAGGTTGTCACCCCCTTTCTATTGATTTTTTTTTCATATTCATGACTAAATTGACATAAAATGGTACCCCCTTTTTCTGAGGAACCCCGGTTGTCACCCCACCTTTTCAATGTGTCTGGATCCGCCCTTGTTACGTCAACATAAATGAAATGTATGCCAAGGCCATAGACAGAGGCTCTTGAACAAATAACCACCCCTCTTTGATTTATATCTTAACCTGTTATTAAAGAGAAACCATACCAGATGTCCAAATAAAATTGCTTATCAGTGATCAGTTCGCACCCCCCCCCCCCACAATATTCAGAAACCCTGGCTACGGCCCTTTATGCACAACTCTTATACATTAAATGACCATAACACATGTAATTGTAGTTTGTTCATTGTTTTAAGCCGTTCATGCACATGTAGTTATTTCATATTTAAAGTCGACTTAAACAGATAAAGAGATGTAATATGATTTCTGAATCTATTTCAAAATATTATTTCTAGTAGCTTAAAAGCAAATAAGGTGTTGCTTTTCAATGTATTAAAGTCACTTGTTATCGGTAAGTTAGATTTGAACAAGAAACTTGAACACCTGTGTTCATTTTACTTGGTACAGGTGTGTAAATTAACCCAAGAAGTTTCTGTATTTTAACACTCAAAATGTCCTCAGGTGTCATAGAATAGTATTTTATTCCTTATAACATGAAAGCGGTAGGTATTCAAAATTACTGTACAATCCGTATTAACTAAACTGCTTTAAGTATAAGACTTTGTAAGAATTACTAGTTGGTAAAATGGATAAAAATCTGAAACATGAATGTAAAATCCACTAATCGTAAAATATTACTCCACTCAAAGAACTCTAATTTTTTCTTATTAGAAATGAGTTTAGGAGTGGCCAAAACCGGAGATAGAACCCAGGACATGATACACAAACCAAGAGGACGCCCTTATTCAATATTAAGGTGCGGAACCAGACACTTTGAAAAGTAGGGATTGGCAGTCGCGGTTATCAGAAAAAGGGGGGTTGCTAGTATATTGCTTAATATATTATGTCAATTTTACCCATGAAAAGGAGGGGTTATTTATGGCTATGACACACGCAACATCACCCTTCCCCGGATCTGCAACTGCCTTATTAGTGTTCGCTTCTGATTCTTTTAGCCACAATGAATCCAATTTTTACTGTTGTAAAGATTTAAATTTTAAAATGAGTTCATAGAATACATGTATCATTTCTAGTTATTAATGAAACTAATATAAACGGATTAAAGACGATGTCTGGTTTATAGAGGTTTGTATTACATTGTATGAACCAACCCCTTGATAAACCAAACACCTCTATAAACCAGACATTGTCTTTAATCCGTTCATTTTAGTTTTGATGTAACGAGAATGGATATGTGTTACAAGCGCTTAAAAGGTAAGGATATAATAATAATCTCCCCTATCCAAAAACTTGTCTTATAAATAAAGATATATCGCGAGAATAAATAAGGTGGATATGTCAAAGAGAAAACTCTACGGGATAAGGCCAGCTCAAGGCCACCCATGGGTCTTAAATGAAAAAAATAAGGAAACCCCACACAACAACGCAGGCTGCACCTGGCCCCAGAACAACATTATACAGAGGTACATCGAAATAGCTGTACCCGTATATTTCAATGCATTTTTAGCCTGTTTTTACGGAACACCTGCCGTAAACAAAAACATCTCCAAACCAAATGGGTTCGGTTTTAAAAGGTTTCAATACAATATACTTGTACATGAAACCCAAGGCTAATGTTCTCTGGAAGACTTTTTTCTTAAACATTTGTACAAGTGCATATGTATGTAGATGCCGTTACGGAATGTCAGTTTCGCATCAAATATCTAGGATAAATTCGTTGCATATAACGTGACAGTAGTTTCCTATTTTGTTTGAATTTCAATTCTGTCTCATAAGATCAAGTATCAAAGACATATGAAAACAGTTTAACTTTAATTAAAAGTATATACAACATGAGGCACGTGTAACCTGTAAGAGGACGCGGTTGAACATATTAATATTTTTTTACAAACAGGATTAATTTTCTTCATAATTTATCTTAACAATGAACTGCGAGCTATAAATATTTTATGTTGTTTAAGATACGAAACTAAAAAAAGATCCTTGCTTGCACTATAGGTTACTCCCTGTTAAACAAAAATCAAGCTCTCAGTGCTTTCAAGGTCAAAGTTTAATTTTTTTTCTTGATTACAGTTACGATAACTTCGTCCTCTATTTAACTACTTTTTCCCGAACACATCAGAAATAAATACAAAAAAAAATGTATCTACTAAAAATGTTTGACTTTTCTTCTTTTCAGACTCTTCTTCTGATAGAAAAATGGAAACTTCGTGGATGTTTTATTATTGTTGGTGGTGTTGGTATTTCCATTCGTTATCGTTGTGCACCTTGACTACAGAGTGTCGTAGGTTTGAACCTGGAAAGGAGTTTAAAACCATTAAGTGCCACTCCGTCTAAGAATTAGGCAAAATGTGTACACAGTGTGGCATATGAAGAAAACAATACAGAGATCTTATTGCATTATCGAAGTACTTTTCCATCTAAGAATCAGGCAAAATGTGTATAAAGTGTGGCAAATGAAGGAAAAACGCGGAGATTTTATTGTATTAACCAAGTATTCATACCTCATAACCTCCAGAAATTACTATCAAAGTGCTTGTAAAGTTCGCTTTTTTTAAGTTGAAATGCACTAGAAAATGGCAGAAAAATTTCCTCGCACAATTTCCCTATATAAGCAGTCAAAAACGATCGAAATAACTGTTGTTTTGGGGTAAATTTAAATAGCTTTCAAGTTGTTTTCTAGATTTTTCAAAACATATTTGAGGTACAAAAGACCTAATTGAAAAAAAAATGATGTGCCACTCATGCCTGATTCTTAAAAAGAATGGTACTTAATACAATAAAACCTGCCTAAACCAAACACTTTTAAACCCCTCTTTATCGATTTGAATGTATTCCCAACCTTTGTAAACCGGACATCTGTCTAAACCGAAACAATTCTAAGATCTAAACTTGCTTTTCTGCTTCCACTGACACTATGACAAATGTACTGTCGATTCGTTTCAATACACCATAAACTATGTGCCTACATGGTTAAATTTGAGTGCATGATACATTCTTTTTTTTCAATTCTGCCAGATTTTTATAGCTTCCAGCACTTAATGCCGGTGTTATCTTTTTATAGGTAATTTTGCTGTTGGGATTGAGCATATGATAAATCCGGCTCAGCGAGTCGGATGTCTATTTGGCAGATCAATAATTCACGTTCTATGTAAAAATATAATCAATCAATCAATGTTTGACGAAACTGTTAGCCCAGTAATAAAATGTTCCTGATTGGACAAGATTTGCAGTCACGTGTTCAGTGATTTATAAAGTTTTAACTGGATATATTATGATGCGGGTCATTTAATTTTCTTCTCAAACAGTCTGGCTAGTTTAATGGGCTATACCGATAAAGTTAACGGGCATTTCATCTCTTATTCAAACAAATAAATGTTTACAAATCATTTAAAAAGTCTTGACACCTTGATAATACAGAAACATCGCGATACAGATACTTGGAGTTCTATTTTATCATACGCGTTTGGCCTTAGGGAACTTCCAATCGACCTTGATTAGGGTGTCGTTAAGATCGAATATGAAAAAGGCAGGATTCAAATTTTCATAAAATAAAAAGACAGGCCTTCAAAAGAAATTAAAAAAAATATATGACCGTGTGTGCTAGGATCATATTTTCTACCCTAGCTTTTTATTTCGAGAAAACAGAGGTCCTGCATTTTTCTGCTGCACAAAGCACTTTTTTTAAATATAATATTTTATATATATATATTGGTTCATATTAAAAAAAAACGCATTGTGCAGCAGAAAAAAAACAGGGCCTATACTCTCTCCAAATAAAAAGGTAGGATAGAAAATGTTATCCTAGCCCATACACCCACTCCCATTTGACAAATATCAAATGTTTGCTTCTTTACTCGTTTTTTTTTTCTTTTTGTAAAGCAAGTTTGGACAAGAAACTCTTTTTCATTTCTCTTTCTGTTGTGTTGATGCTTTCGTATTTTCTTCTTTTTATTACTGTGTTAATTTTTTGTTTTTATTAGTTTGTTTATCATATTTATTGTACGTACTTTGTTTGTGTTTTTTTTTCTTTTTTTTCTTTTCTTAGTGTATTTCTCTCTTTTTTCAGATCTTAAGGTGAAATTAAAATATTTGGTGAAAAATTATCACACATTATAAGGTCTGCTATTACCGGACAGGCGCAAATTCAGGTTGAACACCCCTCCCCTTATTTGGGGATTTGGTGTGAAATCTTAATTATTCACAAATTTACAAAAAAAAAAAAAACATTTTGCCCTACTTCATTTGCCCTTAAAAATGAATAACCTGTGCAGGATGTGGCCATTTTCTAAAGGCATACAACAGTAATCATATACTGTTAAAAGGGTACATTTAGTAATGGTGTTGGCATGGTGCGAAGCTACGAAAAAGGATATATTTCTGACTGTGCAGGTCACTGAATGTAGCAAAAGTTGTACCCTGACCCTTTTTCGGCTGAAAGAATAATTCGGTCTTACATTCAGGGCTCGTCTGGATTATCTTTCATTAAAATTTATCGAGTTTGTGTCAAATATGCTGAAGTGAATGGAAACAAATAATAAACCCAAAATTCAATACAATGTTTACTTCCGCTAATCAGACATAATAAAATACAGATTGCAGTCCGGCACAACCACGATAAAAATCCGCGATAGTGATGTGTATATCTCCTATAAGGCTGATAAATGATGTTTCAATGAAAACAAAACAAATATAAACTGATAGCATTATTGTCTGCGGTGAAAAAAAGTGAAAGTAAATTGTATTGCTTGTGATAAGTTCCCGGGAAATCCCAAACGGTCTCACTGTTCTCTCGTCGCGTGCGAGTAATATCAAGGCGTGATATTCCTGTCAAGTTTGAATTTTTTACAGTCATATAATTGAATAGAACTGAATAAATTAAGATAATTCAATGAGAAGTGACATCTGAATACTGTGGTATATTTTGGAATAAAGATTGTTACATTGTACATGGACGTCACGATCAGAAAAAACAGATTTCTCCCGTCGAGATGTATATCTTATATAACCTAGCTGCCCGAGTGGTCTAGGGCGCTGGACTTAGTGCAGGCGGTATTGCCATAGATGTCACAGCGGTACAAGTTCGAGTCCCGCGGAGGGAACGACCAAAAATTTGCTTCGCAAATTTGACAGTTCTAACATCGTTGAACAGACCTTCTATAAGTTTACGTTATCTTCCCGGTATCAAATTGATCCGATGGAGCAGTGTAGCGAATAGTCGTCACATTCTGAGACGTTGTATAATATTGATTTGTTGTTATGTGCATCATTAATTTGATCCTCGATCCTACATAATAACACCTAGATGAACTGTCCCGTACTACCATACATCGTGTACTAAGTTACAGCCCTAGATTAATCCTACGAGGAGGAATGACCCGGCCAGCGAAAGCTACATTTTTATATAGCCTAGCTGGCCGAGTGGTCTAGGGCGCTGGACTTAGTGCCGGCGGTGTTGCCATAGATGTCACAGCGGTACGAGTTCGAGTCCCGCGGAGGGAACGACCAAAAATTTGCTTCGCAAATTTGACAGTTCTAACATCGTTGGGAACTTTTCAGACCCATATATATATATACCGATTTAACAAATGTTGCTCTTACGCCCTTTCCTAATTGAACATAAGTATAAAATGATTATGATTTGTTTCAACCTCGACAACCCTTTCGTCTCGCACGATCGGTATTTCATTGCATGTGCTATTAGACCACTAGTTGTTGGTGTCAGAGCTATATTTGTGGGATATCTGACCAAAGCATTGGATGAGAGCATGTCCTACTAGCGACATGGAGCGCGTCTTCATTCTAACCGTCTTTAAGTTACGCTAAATGAAGATTGCAAGTTTCAATGCCATAATACTGTGTTTTAGACTTAGTGCAATCGGTTATCACCATATCCTATTTGCAATGATCTGTAAGTTTTAACAAATCCACGAAAGGGTGATACAGCTGAAGATCGATGCATCGGTTATGACAACCCCCCTTTTTCCTCACTTTTCAGAGTAAATATGCAGCATTTCATGTCTATCTATTTTTTTTTATTTTTGTTTTGTTTTATTAATTTATATAACTTAATTTTGTGGGGGTGTTTTATTTCTATTTTTTCTTCTTTCTTGTTGTTTTTCTTTGTCAATGTTGCATTTATTTGCTTCATTTTTCTTTTTTTTTCTTTTGTTTTACTACCTTCTTCTGAGACTTTAATTCTATACAGCTACTTAGGCAGCAGAAGAATTCTGTATGTGATACACCACAAAGAGGCTACATATTAGATTGCTTTATTTGTCTATACGATGAAATATATAATCATTCATTCCAATATGTCTTCTCTTAGGAGATAATTCACAATGAAACTCTAATGTTTTCTACTGTATTTTAATGTCATTTATAGAGTTATCTCCCTTGTTTTGAATTTTACAGTTCATTTTATATACTTTATATCTCTTATGAACACAGGTTCTATGAACACCCACATGTTATTTTCTCATTACTTAAGCATTTTAAACAAAATATCAAAAAATAAAAAATGTAGGGTTTCCAACCATGTATCACATCTTTCATGATTCTTAGATGGAGTGCTACTTAACGTGTTTGATATAAGGTTGGCCCTGTTTTATTATGACAAAGATTATGATTTTATTTTGGTAATTCTGTTCTTCTTTGTATTGTTAAAATTATTGAAACAGAAACTGATATACAAATATAAGTTAAAAATCAAATATTTAAATCACTGTCTGAAATCGTTCAGGAGCCGTTTCAAGTTCCTAACAATGATCTTTGGAGACAAAATGTAAACATAGCCACCCGCTTTATGGCGCAGCTATTTACATGTGTATCTTAAGGCACATCCCATTTTCTTCTCTAGGTAAAACCTTGGATTTTTATTTTTCGCGCAAGCGCGTTCAGCAGAGCCGGTCGAGAGTTAAAAGATTATTTGAAAATCTAAATTGTTAAGGAATCGGGAAAAAATTGAACCATAATATTGTTCTGTTCGTGGCTGAGTAAAAAAGTGTTTGTCCCATGTATGGATTTTTTTCCTAAACTAATCCCAGCCCAACCCAACACAACCCCCACAGTCTAAAAAATGTTCCGTGTCCAAGTGAGACCTGTGTCGTACGTAATTTGCTTCTTGTGATGTGAAGCCATAATGATTTCTAAATATACCCCTATCTTGTGAAAACACTGGGATTTCCCATGCTATTTATAGACCCTTCACTTCCAGTGACCAGTACTGCACTGCAAGTCTGCTACCCCACATGCCATTCTGAGGATTGTGAGCTGACATATGTAGAATCATACTGATATATAGTCCTCTGCAGGTTAAAGTTAAGGTAAAGTCCAGAGAAGCCATTTAATATCGTGAAATTAGCATAGAAGCCTATGGGAAGTGGAATTAGTGGTTTCTAGCCTATATAATACATTGCTTAAGAGGTCTTCGTACAAAAAAGCTGGCGTTTTGGGTGAATCGGTACAAAAAAAGCAATGAATGCAAGTTCTGATCAGATTTAACAGGATTTAACTGAAAAAAATTCTTTGATACGAATTCATCTACACTTATTTATAGTGACAGATTCAGAAAAGATCGGTTAGCTAAATCAATTTTTACATACACATGTATATCTTTATATGAAATATTGATTAAAAAATCTATATCTTTGACAAAAACTTCATTAATACCATGCATGATGTTGCGATATTACCAGTCCATCAACCAAATAATTACCCAAAATGCTTTAGCTCAGCTCAGTAATTGATCATATTTCATCTTAGCTCAGCTCGGTAATTGATCATATTTCATCCTTCCCATCATTTCATACGTATGTTTAAGATCAAAGGTGACAAAATACAATACCAATTCATTACTTGAGCAAACAAATAAATATTTACCATGTCATTGTCAAGCTTGGCATGTAAATATTTAAGTACAAATCTGTTTAAAGGGTAGGCAAAATTTAATATACCATGTTTCTCTGAACCCGTTTCAAATCAGTTACTGTAAATCGGGAAATTTCGTGCCATCTTTTTTCGCGGATTCTGATATAAATCTGCTTTCACGAAGAGTTACATTCGCGATCACTCATCAAATTGTATTGTAATGTTCGAAGAACAATTTCGCGATAGTTTATTTATTGAGTTATAGATCTTTGCTGGAAAATGGCGAAGGTAAGACTGACTGAACTATCGAAAAGAAATTAAAGGATCAACAGTAGAAATTAAATTTACTATACATGTATAAACATTTTAATGACAATGCTTTTTATCAAAACTGTACTCGATCGCACTAAAATTTAAACCAAAACAAACAATTTTAAACACCTCCAAGTATTTCAAATTCTTCACCACAAAAATTCGTAATTGATATTAGTACTATATTTGAACACACGAACTTAATTTACCACTCAACTTCAAAGTAAACACGAAGAATAACAAGCAATCTGGAAATCACCGTGTTTGTTCATTGTTTAAAATTTCAATTTATGTTCCTACAATATTTTTATCATGTGATTGTGGTGTTTGTATATATTTTGTAATTTTTGAATATTTTTATTTAATGGACTGTCTTTGGAGTACAACGGGACGAACTATTAGGTGGAAATAAATGATACAAACACTTTAAGTAGATTTAGAGCGCTTGCTTGCGAGGATAAAACTTAACGCCTTTGGGTTATTTAACGCCCTTGTCTCTTCACAAGGGTCATCGGTCCTTCATCTCCTTGAAACGAGTTTTTCTACATTTATACTATAATTCAGTTTGGTAATTAAAGTTTAAATATTTTCAAAGGTATGCTGTTTTACATTTTGTTTCATGCTATGGTTGTTTCAATAGTTCGTGTCAATGAGCCGCACGGAGTGTATCTTCGCTCTTGTAAGAAAAAGGAATTGAGTTTACCCTTCTGGTATTCCTGAGTTTATCCTTCCGGGAGACCTAAGTTTACCACCAGTTTCATTGAAGTTTGTGTGTATATGTGTGTGTGTGTGTGTGTGCGCGCGCGCTTTCCAATTATTTTGTTACGAGTATGCGAAATGACTGTTCTTTTGGTTCTGTTTTTTTTTCTGTTGGTGTCCTTTTTGTATCTAGTCATCGTTCTCTCCACGGAATCCCACTCCGTCATCGTTCTGTCCACGGAACCCCCCTCCGTCATCGTTATTTCCACAGAATCCCCCTCCAACCACCCCACCCCTAATTTTAACCCTCAGTATTCAATTTGTATTCTATGTGTTGTCAATAATGATTGTCTTTTTTTTTTTTTTTTTTTTTAATTTTTCTTTGTATTTGGTGTTATTTTTGCAAATAGGTGAATAAAATAAGATAAATATCTTGGTATTCGTATATTGGTATGTCCGTCACACAAACATCATATTGAAATGGATTTTCTAAATCAATTAAACGCTTGGAGATTCAAGCACGCGGATCATGAATGGTCGGTCACCCGCTTCGTTGACAGTTCAAATTGACTATGAAAATTGCTAGGTCTGCAAAATTGCAAATTAAAAGGTATCAGCTACGAAGAACGATATCTTTTGTGTGACTTTATAACCTTTAAAGAACTCGTTGAAAGGCGTGAAATTGTTACATTAATCAGGATAATTTGAATTTGTTACTACGGCTACTCTTTGCCCTCCAATTTCGTAAATAATAGCATATCTGTACCGTTACAATTCAGTTAATACGTTTCATCCTAAGAAGATTAAAAAGTTCTATTTGTCATGGGGATTTTGCATATACCACACAAGCTATGTTATGTTTTATAGTGCAACCAAGATAAGCGTAAACAATCAATACTGCACATACCAATCAATACACATGAATTGATAGTCTATGGTTTACTCGGACGAATTATAAAAATGAACCCAGTTTTTTTTTTTTTTGTGTTTTTTTTCCTTTTTATTCATTTTACTTCATCAAAATTTATTAATTTGTATTCCGTTTTATTACCAGTTTACTGTTGTCGGTCATGGGCGTTGGTACTGCTGTCCGTCTGTTTGTAAGTTGTACGAACACACTACATAGGAAAAATTGCATAATACGTTTTTTCTTATGTTTTTTTAAACACGTGACAAGAATATGTTTATCATGTTTTCATATATTTAGGACAACCATGAAAACATATGCTTCTGAATAAAGAATTTATTAAATTAATAATAATAATAAAAAAAAACAAGTAAATGAAGATAATATGGTATTTATATGTTTTCGATAGGGTTTCTATCTTTTCAAAGATTTTTCGAAAATATTTGATTTCGTATATTTGTAAAGAGTAATCAAGTGAACCAAGGTTATAGTGGTAATCAAAAGAATGTATTCCAGGGACAAAGACCAGACATGGAAAACAGACATACACAACAAAGAATATAAAGTAACTAAAATCATACATACAAAGTAACAAAAGTAAATGAGCAACTCGGACTCCACTAAAACCTAGGAGCATGGACCAGGTGCACCGGTAGGGTAAGCGTCCTCTGCTTTTCTAGAAACACCCACCGAGTTGCTCATAAAAAGTCCGGGGTAGACAAACGAGGAAAGGAAAACTATGACCCGTTGAATAAATCAGCTTTCATGGTGCTGATGGATACACCATAACGATCCACGAGTTCATGATTATTATATTTTTACTGGTCCAAAACATATGTTTCCATGTATTTTAAAACGTAAGCAACGTATGTTGCAATTATCCTTAAAAACCATTAACTATTAATTAAATATACACACTGAAAACTTGTTTTTCTCATTTACTTTTGTTGCTTTGTATTATTTCATTACTTTATATTCTTTGTTGTGTGTGTCTTTGTCCATGGATTACATTCCTTCGATTTCCGCTGGAATCTTAGTTCCCTTGATTGCTCTTTAACAGAACCTCATTTGTCTTTAGAATTTAAGATCAGAGAGGTTCAAAATAATTCAAACATGTATGAAAAGACTTCAAAGAGAGACACAAAATAAAAACCTGCCTAAACCGAGACCTTGTCTGACCCAGATATTTTTATGTCCTTTTTGTCATTTTGAATGTGTTTCCAACCGAAACAGTTTTAAAGTTCAAAAGGGGTTCGGTTTTGACAGATTTCACATTAGATTGTTTTAAGTGTAAGTAGTTTTAAGAATCGGGCAAAATGGGAAAAATCAGAAAGATGTATGTCAAAACCCTGCCAATCTGACAATATTATTTCACTCAAGGGTGCTTGAAAAGACAATTGTTTGATGTCTGCAAAATTTTTTTTCAGAATTTTTCAACAGAATGTTAGAAAAATTAGGTTTTTGACAGAGTTATCTGCCCTTGAAATGTGTATTTTCTGTGCATTTCAATGAAATTATAACTCAGTGCATCAAGATGATATGGAAAATGTTGTCTTTTTTCCTTTGATTCAGATGGTGCAAATAGTCAACTATCAAAATGATGTTTGTTTTTTTTTTTTCATACCATGTTTCATCCACTACATGATTCTTACAGAGACTGACACTTAAATGTTGAGTATCTCACCTTTCTTCAGCGTTAAAGACATTTAGGCTTGTTTTGTTTCGTTTTCCTTTTCTGGTTTTTCCTCGTTTGTTTTCGTATTTTTTGTGTATTTATTAATAAATTTAGTTTTCTTCTTTTTTTATTATTGTATATTCTTAAGGTTGTGTGTGTGTGTGTTTTTATCTTTTATTTATATATTTTTATCCTTATGAAAAACGCATGCGCATTGTAATTTTTCTATCAAACGAATAGGTCCGAAGCAATACGAAGGTCAAGATTTTTATCATCTATGTACAACAGGATAGCGGGGGAAATACAGTTTTTCGTGATAAGAATTTAAGGAAACGAATTTATTCAGAAGAGGATTTTAAAATATTCAACAATTTTAGAACGCAAAGACAATTAAGCGAAGATTATTTGTATCATTTTTGTAAGACGAGCATTTTTTAAATTTGTGCTAAATGCCTGGGTTGGATCTAGACAATTACAAACGTGGGAGTTTCGGTCCAGACACATAAAACGGGTTCAAGACTACTATCTGTTCATATATGTTCAATTTGAGCGTGATTCAAGCAAAATGCAAAAAAGGGGGATGGGTTAGAAATAAGCAATTTGTTTTTATCATAGTCTACTCAATAAAAAACAAATAGTTGTTCCCTTCAAAGTCTTGGAACATTTCTCGTCCGATGTTTTTAACAGGACTCAACTGTAGCGTCTTAGTTCATATCACGTCAGATGTTTTAAACAGTACCCATCTTAAAAAATACCATGTCAGATTTTTAACAGGACTCAACTGTGGGGGTCTTGGAGCATATCAAGTCAGATTTTTAAACAGATCCCAACTGTAACCACTTGGAATATACCACGTCAGATATTTTACAGAATCCATCTGTTGCGGCATGGAACATACCACATCAGATGTTTTTAACAGAACCCAACTGTAGCGGTATGGAACACACCACGTCAGATATTTATAACAGAACCCAACTGTAGCGGTATGGAACACACCACGTCAGATGTTTATAACAGAACCCAACTGTAGCGGTATGGAACATACCACATCAGATGTTTTTAACAGAACCCAACTGTAGCGGTATGGAACACACCACGTCAGATATTTATAACAGAACCCAACTGTAGCGGTATGGAACACACCACGTCAGATGTTTATAACAGAACCCAACTGAAGCGACTTGGACCAACCTGATTAATAGCTTCTTTGAACTGCATCCTACACCTAAAAGCTGAACTAAATTGGATGTAGCTTCTGAAAAATAAAATCCATTGTATGTTGCTGAACAGAACTAATATGTGGCATATCGAATGGAACATTACAAACAATAGCGTCGTAAATCATTGCGTGTGCATAATCTGAATTTCATCTTTCTTCCAAAAAAAAATATCGGTAGTTTGGAAAACCCTACTTTAATTGATAAAACTGGAGAATAAGTGGCTAACCACTTTTGTATTATCTTCAAAGTGTTTAAACAAAAAGTTCGATTGACCAATATTAACATATTCAGGTGTGAAACTAAAGACATTTATAATCATATTGGTTTAGTGAAAAAAAGAAATACTAGAAATAAATCTTGTGTTTTGATTTTTTTCTGTACAATTTCAGATCTAACTTATTTATTTTCCTAGCATGTCCTACTGTTACCAAATTGCACATCCTGGATTTTCTCAGCCACCCATCACCGTCCTGCCTTTTTATTCCCAATTAGATCCTAGCCCCCCCCCCCGGACTCCGCTAAGTATGGAACAATGACCAGATGCGCCGGTAGGGTATAAAAGCGTTTTTAATCTATCCATGCAGAAATAGATCATCTTTCCGTGCATCCTGCTTTAGAGGGTTGAATATCATGGTTATTCAGCTAACATTGCATGACCTGAAATATATCCATTTTGCCGTCAATGCTTTGGACGCTCCTTTTTTCTAAAAGCCCCATGGAACCGCCCTTATTCAAAATTTCTGGATCGCCTCCGGAATATGTCCCTCTCTAAGAATTAATTGTTTATGTTGTTAAATTCTATGGATAAAATCTAGAATGAAACAAATCAGAAAATCTATTTTTGAACAAAGAGTAGGTCCGAAGAGGGCGCTATTTGGCCTCATAATTTATCACTTTTTTTAAATTTAATAACAGCTAATTATAGATAGTAGTAGTAGTAGTATATCAAAACGGTTGTAAATGCAATGTACCAAACACGAGCTGTTTGTGACGAAATGCGGACGTTATTTAAGAAATAACAGTATTTAAATTTTGCAAGTACATGTTGAAGCAAAATTTGGCCTTGCTGAACCCACTTCCTTGAATAAAAAATAAATAGCAGAACTAAGTCTTAAGGTCTTGAAAAACCACGAACATGCAAACGTGTTGGATTAGAAAGGTTTTCGGAAAATTCAGTGTTCAGTTTATACAGGTTTAATTGTACTTTAAAATTGGTTCAAATCTGATATGATGAGACATAAAGAAATGTCTGATTTAAACAGGGTTTCGGGTTATTCAACGTTCGGTTTAGACAGGTTTTCATTGTAATATAGAATTGGTTCGGTTTACCAAAGTTCAAAACTGAAAAAGAAATGTCTGATTTACACAGGATTTCGGATTATTGAGGTTTCGGGATCGAGAGTTTCTACTGTAGAACCTTGAAATAAATTATGAGTCTATTCAATTAATAATGTTGTCTACTTTATCAGAAAAATAAATCCTTATCAAAAATCTTGTCAATAAAAGTAATCTTTGTAAATAAACTAAATAGGTTTCGAGTGCGACGACTTAAGAGAACAAACAGAAAAATACCGGAGATTCTCGCTAGTTACCACGATATCTCCCGTTATCGCAAAATTGGATTTTTATGACTTGATTGTTTGTTGTGATCTACATGGTACGGGTTTAGATTTAAACCTGGAACTTAACATTACAAGGTACGAAAGTCCATTTCGTATCAAGACTCTTGATGGTAGAGTTAGATATCGACCGTTTAGCACCAAACCGGAAATTACTTCCGACTATCAAATAACACTCCGGTTCTGGGTTATCAGAAATGTACCAATCTCATCCAGTTCTTCACTGGTTTACAGGCTCTGCTGCGCATGCTACACAGGATGTAGGATTTTTCACAAGTCAATAGCATTCATTACATATCCGCGAAACTGATGCATTTTATTGCACTGCATTGAAAATGTCTAAACCGGACCCTTTTTGACTTCATAATTGTTCGATTTAGACCGGAGTCCGGTTTACCAAGGGTCAAAACAAATTTAAATAGACGTCAAAAATATTCTGGTTTATACAGGTTTTTGGATTATTCAGGGTCCGGTATAGATAGGCATTACTGGACCTAGAACGACACTTAACTTCAATGAGAGAGGGCGCTCGCTCTACCGGTGTATACGTACCTGGTCCATATTTAATGTAGTTTTATATCTTTGTACATGTACGTGTTATATTGGTTATAAATTCGTGTTTTCTGTAGTATGTGTTTATTTTGCATGTCTACTCTTTATCCTTTGGGTATGTTCTTTTGATAACCGCTCGAATCTTGGTTCCCTTGACAAATCTTTCGATAAGGCCTATGTAGCTTGTAAATACAATGTACGCCCTCTGCTTTGAGCAGTGGTAGATCTAGGGGAATGGCGCATTAGATTGGCACTCCCTCTCTTATTGGCAAATTTGTCATTTGTATGTGTGAAATTGACAAAAAATGGCAAATAATGTCCTAGCGCCCTTTTTCTGAGGACCCCCGCTGATACTCTCCTTTTCAAATCGTCTGGATTCGCCCCTGTATGAGGAAGGTGTAACTTGTAAGAGAACGAAGTTTGATATTACTATTAGATAAAATGTATACCTAAAAATCTTTTTGTCCCTATTGTCCCCTCCTTCCGCGCTTTTTACAAACATCTTGATGCATGTTTGCTGTCACTTCTTGACGCTTCTTGTTGCTATTTGGTGATACAGTACTGGTATAACGTAATGTTTTTGGCTAAAGCCGTCGGAAACGAAAAAAAACGAATCTTAATTTGAATAATTATTGAAAATCATTTATTAAACGCTTTTTAGTGAAATAGATACGAAAATACCGAACTTTGCATAAGCTCCAAAAGACGCGACTTCATGTCAGACTGAAAAACTCTCAGTGCCTCAAGCTATGACTATATTTTGCATTGAATACTGTTATGAAGACTCCGTCCTCTATTATACATGTATAAATGCAGATTATCTTTATATCACGTAAGACTTGTATTCTAGATACTGGGTAATAAATCAGCTAACTCACTGTATGACACGTAATTCACCTTTTAGCTGAAAAAGCTCCTCAAATTTAACACCTTTAACGATAAAATTCATAATTGAAACTTTATATCTGATTAACTGATTATACCCAAATACCATCAATTGTGTGTCAATTTTCATGTAAATTGTATCAAGATTTTTAACTAATACAATTTATGCAAATTTATGCAAATAATGATGCAACTATAGCGTCATGTTATTTGTTTAACTGCTGTCTGCTGACATTAACTGTTCTGTCAATGTCTCATTTAAGATGGTCGCGTGTGAGGCGTCTGTTTCGTATCAGGTATCACAAACGGAGATATTGAATTTAAAGTAGCCATAGTTTAGTATTCATGTGATACTTCTTCGCGCGTAATTTTACAGTTAAATTTTAATTAAATAAGTATAGTTTTACTAGTATGTTTAAAACGGTTTTAAGCTCAATGGGTATTTTCCCTACATGTATTATGGTTTAAATTCCAAATATTTCTGTTACACTGAATAAATTTGCATTTCATTTAAAACAAAAACTGCAACTAGTTAATTTTTTTCTCATTTTTATTATGGCATTCCCCAGGTAAATATTTTTTTTCTTTTAGTATCAAATTCAGAGGGTAGGTTTTTAGATAAAGACATAAATTGGTTGATTGATTGATTGATTGATATACAAACATAAAAAAGTATTTATCAACATTATTTGCGTCCCCCCGCCCCCTAAGATGATTTTCTGGATCCAATACTGCTTGGGACTATAAATTAAGACATAGAAAGAACTTCTTTACACACTTGTAATGAATTAAATGTAGCTAAGTATTTGCACAGAAAACACTTTCACAAAACATCACTAGGACAAAATGTCAACACAGGTGCTCGAGTGCTTGGCAATAATGTCATTTTCCGTATTTTTGAAAAAAATATTTGGAATTTTGGATTTTTTTCGCGTTTGCCCGATACGGAATTAGTCGAATTGTTGTTATGACTTATACCGCACTGTACCAGAATGGATTGATTGGTTGGATGGTTTATTGGGTGACATGTTGATTGATTAATTGACAGGTTAAAAAGTCTTAAAAAACCATCGTTTGTCCTTTCAGGAACAGTAAACCCTGTCACGATTTTATTACTGTATTCTACTACATGTACATTGATCATGTCAGATGTGAACGATTTAATCAGTCTATCATTGATTCAAATTAAAACAAAATATCCTAAAAAATGATTTTCAAAGACGTTGTAGAATGGGTGTCACATGACCGATGCTACATGCGTATTTTAATCTTAACTGGTGCGTAGGTACGGAATGACGCTATAGTTTGCTTTACATAAGACGGAAATGCAATAGAAAATGATGCATGTTCAGAATACACAGGTGCAATAGAAATGGTCAATATAGACAGGTGAAATTAAGTGTCCAGTTAAGACAGGTGAAATAAAATATTCAATATAAACAGAGGAAATGAAATGTTCAGTATACACAGGTTTGGTTCAGTTCTTGTTCATAAGAATGCCGCATTTTTTATTTGAAAGCGTGCAAATAAGACAGCAGGGGCGGGTTCAGGGCTTCAGGTTGGGGGGGGCATGAATAGAAAAAAAAATTAAGAAGTAAAGTTTGTGCAAAAACAAGTTTTCAAACAAAAATATTAGGGGGTATGCACGGCATGTTCATCCTTGGATTCGTGTGGTTAAACAAGAATAACTAAATGTTCTATACATGTATCAGAGTGATAGCCCATTCCTACATGTACATTTTGTAGCTTTAAAATTAAAAGTAAGATCTCATTCCGTTTCCAAAGCGAGTGGTTTAATTTCATAATTATTTGTTCAAAGTCGGTCTTATTAATGTAATAATTATCATCAAGTGTGACCAAAGATACTTCCAAATACAGAACAACAAATAACCTCCGAATGGTAAATGTAAAAAGAGTGAACAGGCGGACGGGCGGACATTATGATTCAAAATGTAACATCTCGCCAACGAGAGAGGTGTCTAGTGTTAAACTCAAATGACTTTTACTGCGGTAAATAGCTCCTGAATGGTTAACATAAGTTTTACGAACGGACGGACGGACGAACGGACAGGTTGATGGTCATACAAACCACCATTCTAAATCGTCGAGGAAGAATAGTCTGGTCTTATTTTAATTTCAACTACATGAAGTTACACAATTATGATCTATGTACACGTAATCATTGATGTCGACTTATAAAACCTGCTTGCGTCGTGTTATTTCTTGCTACAACAATACCCTCCTTTTTATCTCTTCCGAAAAAAAAACGTCATAAAAATAAAAGTGAATTGTTTCTTAATTATCTGATAATAGTTTCGGTTTATTTGTTGTCAGTTTTACGCCCACTTAAACACCCAGTGAAATTGACTTGTCAATGAAAGTGATAGACGCCCCTCTAAGTTAATCGGATAAAATTGGATCAACATAAAATTAGTACTGGACGCCCCGAACTCCACTTCAAACGAAGAATTCAAATAAACGACTAGACAGTGCCAAATTAAAATGAAACGGCTAACATGTGTCTGTATTTCTTCTTTACCTTTATAAATTTACAGTTAGCTGAATTATTTGGATGACGCCCTTTTTATTGAACATGACAGATTTTTTTATTGGTCTTTGCTTTACCTTCTTGATGGTAGACCTTACTACATTGAAAAGGTCAATTGCTGGTTTTGTCAATTTTTTTTCACAATCAGATAAAACCAAACACAGTGCAGAAATTTTCATTGTATTAAAAAACTATATATAATCAATCAATCAATCAATTAATCAAACTATATACATGTATAGCCTACATGTATCTGGCCGAGTGGTCTAGGGCACTGGACTTGTAGGATTAATCTAGGGCTGTAACTTAGTACACGATGTATGGTAGTACGGGACAGTTCATTTAGATGTTATTATGTAGGATAGAGGATCAAATTAATGATGCATGTCACAACATATCAATATTATACAAACGTCTCAGAATGTGACGACTCTCTTCTCTACACTGCTCCATTGGGTGAAATTGATACAGGGAAGTAATGTAAACGTATAGAAAGGTCTGAAAATTTCCCAAAGATGTTAGACCAAAAATTTGCATCGCAAATTTGACAGTTCTAACATCGTTGGGAATTTTTCAGACCTTTCTATACGTTGTCCGGTTTACTAAGGTTGGAAATTCATTCAAATTGATAAAGAGTGATTTTAAAAAAAGTGTCTGGTCCAGACAGGGTTTCGGATTATTCAGGGTTTGGTTTAGGTGGGATTCACGGTATATATACATGTAAATATATGATGACAAAAATTGGAAATGTGATAACCGACTTAATTTGTTGGATGCTCGCAATTAATACCAATACTTGAATATGCAATGTCAGCGAAAATTGAACAACATCCATCATTTAAGGAGGTAGAACTAGGGTAAGGGACATAACTCTCACAAATCAGTGAAACGTTTGTATTCGGCATTTTACATCAATGTCATGAAAGCATCAAAGTCACTTCGACTGATTTCATTCTGTTTCAAATGAAAACTTGATAAGCTTTGGTTAAATTATATATGATACAAGCATATCACTGATTTTAAGAGATATGTCCCTTACCCTACATGTTAGTCTACCTCCTTCAAAGGTATTTTATTTACTCTATTTAAAAAACTTGTTGGTATTTCATGGATATCAAAATTATTTTCGGTCTCATTTCCCCAGGGTGCTCGTAAAAAAACGCTTCTTTTGTGCAAGACAGTTAGATACTTAATAACACTTCATGCTTCGAATTACAAACAACTACAAAACTGCGTCTATTTAAAATGTAAAAGCTCTGTATCAAATACGAAACTTATGCTGTACATGCGTCTGTTCTGTAAATGAGATGTTGATAATGAAATTCAGTTTTCAAGGCAGACATCTTCCATCAAACAAGACGCTGGACCATTTGTTTTGAATCTCATTTGCATAAAGTAGTGTCAATATTTGACACTTTACACGCGAAAGACTACCTCGTGTCAATGTCTCTGTCTTATCTGATAAAAAAGAAGCTACCATGATGAATGAGAGTCTGGTTGGACCGACCAGGACGATCATAGATTAGGATGGTTGTATCAAGATATTTTTGAAAAGGCAGACGACATTTTATAAGTTGACAAAAGGGAGGGGTTCAGGAATACCTATTGCAGGTTTTTGCCACTATTTTGCACACAAAAAGGACAAAATTATCACAGGTCAGTTTTTGGATCCCTTAAAATTGTTCGGAAGTGGGTGCAAAAATTTAGAAAATGATAGCATGTGGATTTTAAATATCTTGACATATAGATTTCTCTTTAATAGATTTCTGGGTTTCCCCCTGTTATTGTAACTCTGTTTCCGATGTGTTGTCGCTTTTTGTCAAGTTTGAATGTGTGCCCGTTCTTATGGGGTGTATCTGGTGGTGTTTAATACACACAGAACTCACGGAGTCTCCGAGATGCTCTTTAAAAAAAACACAACAAAAAGTACAACTTGACACAGTGCAAGCAAGACATGTAGACCCCGTTTTTTGGAAAATTTTGATTGTTTCGTGCAATTTTGGGTAAAAATTCAGGAGCTTCGAGAAGTTGAGCAATATCTGCTTTTACAAAACACCCGAACGACTTGAACCGTAAAGAATATATATATTTCAGACATTATTTCCAGGTTATAAATAATTTTGATTTAAAACCATAAATTATACGTTGCACAACTTTCCAGAAGTGTTGTACCGTAGATAATGTTTTACGAGGTGTCAATTTGAAACTTTTAAAAGCAATGATATTTATCATTATACCGTTATTTACTACAAATAATGAAGTCATTATAAGTAAGTGTCTATTTCACACCTTATACGTGATCTCTGCCAAGCACGGCGGCCGTAATTTTCTATTCAACTGAAAAACCGCACATTGATAGTTTCAAGGCATACACTTTGGCGGGAAAATCTTTTCGTATTTACGGAACGCAAGCCATTTCAGCAAGTTCAGCCAGGGGTATATCCTACCAGCATGGCGGTCTCATTTGTGAAAGGAGGAACAGCTAGCATTTGTAAGTTTGCATCGCAATGTCGCTGCGGTTTCGGAGTTTGATCAACTGCTGTCCATTCAATCGGACAGTAAATCAGTTTATCGAGCTAGAGAGTTACTTCCCTTTGCTTATTTTGCTTTAAAATAAAGTTAAGGTCGGAATATGAAAAAGGGCTATTCAGTGACTGCAGATATACATTGAAAAAATGTAAAAGGGAAAGACCGCCTTTGCATTAAGTTAGGCTCTTGTGATAAATCATACCCACGTAAACAAAAATAAATAACCTTAAATACAAAATGCGCTTTCGGAAAATGCTCAAGGCTATGCAGAGTTCGAAATCTTTGAAGTATATGTGGATAGCCATCTTACAGAACTCTCCTATCTGAAGGCAGATCATAAACTGACTTTATTGATTTTTACCGATAGCTTCCGATTGGCTCGTGACGTCACTAAGTCGATTTGGTAATGATACACTCACTGCAAATAATATGTAAACAAATAATGTTCCGTAAAATTACCACGATCCTGTTTATCTTATCACCGAAACATGTTGTCTTGTCAAAATTACGATTACTCGAATGATATAAGAGAAAAATTCTAAACGTTTTTTTGACGGCAACACGAACATTCCTCGGAAGTAGCCGCAAGATTTTCCTCAGACATACTCTAGTCTTCTAGCTGCAAATTCCGTTGTTCGTCGAAGTTGTCTGACATTTGCTTGCATGTTGTACCTCAATCTCTTCTTCTGTTTATTTTGGGTTGAAATTATAGGGCAAAAGTCCCAAATTTGCGATTTCAACGGACATCGTAATCAATTACCTATTTACTTTCACTTTACAAATCGACTTCGTGACGTCACATCTCAACCGATCATGGTGGCGCCCATAGGCGCGGAAAATTGAAATTCCATATTTATAAACCACGATTAATCAGTTAAGAAAAGGAAGATATTTTGTTTCAATTTAATTTTCATGAACATTTAACAGATAAACGGGTCAATATCGGGAAATTTAGACATCGACAGCGGCTCGGTCATTATATCGCTGTCTTAGTCAATACCACTGGCTTAAGGTCTGTCTAAATATCACGATATTGACCAGTTCGTCAACAACTATTATGTTTATATCACTGAGAAACTATATCCTTATTTTTCTTTGGTTACACATATACATGTAATTTAACTTAAAGAAGTGCGAGTCTGTCTTATTAAAGGGGCGTAAATCACCAGGTGGTCATTATCGTGAATTGTTCTGATAATGACCGGTTTTCTGGTCCGTTTTTGTTCGTGGTATTGACTGATGGAGATTAATTTCATTCTGTTTCTAATGACAGCTTATGTGCTTTGGCGAAATTGAATATGATACAAACATATCACTGATTTCAATATCGTGTTCCTTACCCTAGTTCTACCACCTTAAGATACTTAACCAAGTCAAACTATAGAATCCTCCAAACCATCGCATATCGTTTCTATATTTTACCTTGATACGTGTAACCTACTACTTTTTCATTTCTTTTGCAAATTGCGTTTGATAATGTTCTATAAGGTATGATCCGATTGGTTGTAAAATCACCTTGAAATCACCTTGCTATTTTGTATGGAAGCGTATTAGTGTCACCTATAGATGTACCTTGCTTTACTATGCTAAGTCTCGCGTTTAGAAATACTTTACATGTAAAAACTAACAAAAGTTCAGTTGAGGTAATGTTGATGTCAAAGCCGTCGGAAATTTCAATAGCGATCAACGACTCTTAGATCAGTGAACTTTTTTTTAATAATTATTTATATCGTGGGAATTTTTTTTACCATACAAATGAATTTGAAAAGAAAGCAAACTTTTTATTTTTCTGGTCTTCAAGCGATTTTTAACCGTTACGGTAGTAAACCACAGCTAGCGCTCTTAACTTATCGTTTATAAATAATTTATTTTTTTACAGTACAGCAAAACCTGTGTGAACCAAATCCCTTTTAAACTGGTTTGGTTTAGACAGGTGTTCGGTTAATTAAGTTGGCAATAAATGTATTTAGTAAAAAAATGGTGTCTAATTTAGAAAGATTTTACTGTAGTGCGAATTTCTAGAGGTTTTCATCATTAATTTAGTTACATGTACCTCTTACTTCATGTCAGACCCAGGGAGGGTTCCGATGGGTAATCCAACATCTCAGGGAGGGTTTCGGTAGATAATCCAACACCCAAGGGAGGGTTCCGATGGGTAATCCACCACCCATGGGGGAGTTCCGATGGGTAATCCAACACATCAGGGAAGGTTCCGATGGGTCGTCTAACACCCTTTGTTATAAAACTCTGTTAATTTCATTCAGAATTTGGTCACTAATAAATATACAGTGAAACCTGTCGAAACCAAACCCCTTTTGAGCAACAGAAATGTTCTATTAGGACAGGTATCCAGTTAATCTAGGTTCAAAATATATTTAAGGGATTTAAAAGGTGTCTCGTTTAGACAGGTTTTTTGGTCATTCAGGGTTCAGTTTAGACAGTACTTGGGTCATTCAAGGTTTCGTCTAGACAAATTTTTGGGTTAGGGTTTGGTTTATATAAGCCATGAACCCCCTTTCAAAATCTCGGGATCCGCCCCTGCTTACTCCTCACCCAAATAAAGAAATGTTTGCGTAGGTGAAAAGCGAGAAAATATACGATTATCTGAAATGGTATTGTCCAAATGACACCCGTTTATAATTACATATCAAGATTGAGATAAAATATGCTAATAATGTTCAAAGAAAAGATACCCCGTTGGGTCTTTATGTAGGTGTTATAGTTTCAATTACCGGTCTGTTTTACAGGTTGAACATTGGTTATTTGTCAAATATTTAAATTGTATTGTAACTGTCATCCGTCGTAAGGTAGCTGACGATCCACGTGCTGCGGCCATTTAAGCGTTTAATTGATTCTCCGCAGTCATCTCAGCGTTTAAAAGGACAGGTAAATTGAACTTGTGGCCACACAGGATTAGTTTTAGTCCGACTAAAATAGGGGGCGAGTTCAAGTGGACATACATGCTAAATCACTAATGAAAAACATATGAACGATAAAAACAATATTTCACTTGTCTTTCTATAAAAATAGGGATCAGCTTAATTTTATGAATTTTAGTTCGCCTTGTGCGGTACCTTTCATTGTATAAGAATGCCAAAACCTGATTCATGAATACATTTTCGAAGCAAAGCTTTGAACAATTTTTTTTATCGGAAGACATATATCTTTCAGGAAACTACCCCCAAAACAATTGCTCCTCTGAGCTAGCACGATTAAGATCAGGCTCAGCGTGATTAGTATACAAAGCAGGGTCTGTTCGATTGGTCAATCGTTCTCGTCCTCTCACATGACGTTTCAACTTAATCAATCACTTAAGTACAGTATGGAATACTCAGTAGTATTATTTTTTTCTTGGCTAAGTTTATAAACCTTATAAGTTTTATCGCCTTTTTAAGGCATATGGTAGTTCATTGGTTGTGAGACAATGTCAACATTATCAGATGATGAAAGGAAAGCAGTTCATTAGTTTTTGTGACTTATACAATGAATCGTGGAGAAAACAGTGATGTGTATTGCCCAACATGGTTTGAAGTACTATCATAGTTTGAAGTACTATCATTTCAATTTCAGTATTAAGTCTGGTTGAATCTGTGTCAACCATATATCTTGCTTAACAAAACAAACTTCTCAGTTCACAAAGCATTCGGTTTAAACCCATTTCACTCTTAATGTATGGACGCTTTTGGTTGGCCGTGCATTTATTTAATATTCGTATTGGACGTTAATTATCTTGGTATTTGGTTTTTTCTTGCTTTTTGTTTGTTCGTTTTCAGTTCGTTTTGTTTTGTTTTGTTTGTGATGATGTAAGTAAGGAGTTGCCTTCCAGATTTGGATACAATTTCTTAAAAACAGCACAACGCCATACTTATATAATGTATTCATTTCTTATTTTGTTTCATTTTATTTTATTTTTGGGGGGAGGGGGAGTCAGGATGGTTAAAAAGTCAGAACCGGAATTTTTGGCGAATTATTCAATTTAAGCAGCGAGAAAAAACAAAACACACGATGAGTTACCATTCCTAATAAACAGAACAGGATAAAGTAAATTATAAGCGGATTTCCAAATATAAATATTATCAATGACTTTTCGTTTGCAAGAAAAGTTATCATTTTATTTATTAGTATATTATAGATACAGCAAGCCAATGAATTCTGTAGCACGCGACTTTACAGCTAGACATTGAGCGAGCTTAATGTTCCCTGGCATATAATCATGGAAAGATTCAGTCTAAATTGACTTTAGCTTCACCTTTGACACTGTCGTATCGCGTTATATTTGCATTATTGTCATCATATCAAAATTTATTACTACTTCATAATAAAGTTCATATCAACTGACACGGAATCTAATCAGTGTTGTACCGGAATGCAGTCTGTACTTTATTGTAACTGGTTCACTATATTGACTCCAGGCACGAAACCACAATTAATTTTCCCACTGTCTTCTTCATAGCCTTTCTGTAATTTAAAAAAATTCCACCGGCGCAATTCAATTCAGATTTTCAGGGACGTTAATTTGAACCTTCCAACAACTTATATAAAAAATATAAAAAAATTTACCATTATTTTTTCAAATTTTATGCATAAACACAGAGATACCCTAAAAAATGACCCAAAATGGCTTCTGGATGTCACAAACTTGACCTTTTTTGACCTCACCAAATCACAACCTAAATGTCAAATTTCTCATTTCAACACATCTACTAAAATAATTTCATTATTCCTCTTCCATTTGAGCACAAAAAGTATGAGAAATTCTGAAAGGAAGTGTTTCTAAAAAATTTTTGAAAAATCCCCTATTATTATAGGAACTATATTCGTATACAACGAAAAGCTAAGGGCAGATAATTGTGGTCTCGTACCTCCAGGCACGAGACTGCAATTAATTTTCAAGTGCATTTCAATATACACATTTGAGCAGATTAAAAAAATTCCACCGGCGCAAACTGAATAAAACTTCTCTGGCCTAAAGATATGTACAAACAGGATTTTATATATAAATTGTAGAAAATTTTACCATCATTTTCTGAAATTAATACATATAATTCGGAGATGGGGTAAACATGACAAATGAACTGAGTTAAAAGTCCTAAATTTTAACCTTCTTCCACTGAACCAAATCACAACTTTTAGTCAGAATTGATTAATGAAAAAAAATCCCATGTAATTTTAACCAATTTTCTACCAATTAGAGGCAAAACTTCAGCAAATAAGTTTCCATTAAAAATATGAAAAAATGTGGAAGGTACCTACTACCAAAGTTGGAACTATATTCGAAAACGAAACAAACGAAAACCAAGGGGAATTAATTGTGTTCTCGTACCATCATTGACTTGATTAATTGGTTGTAGACAGGTATATAAACCCTGGGTAAAACTAAAAAATGGGCATCCGACTAGTTATTGGTGCATGCGAAGAGTCCATATTCCCAAACGGACGCCACTAGGAGTTTGATCTACTAAACAATACGCCCTTTCAATAGAAAAAAGTCCCTCATTCCACTTTTTCTTGCTATGCTTGTAGGGTCGGGGCAAAGGCGAAGAGTGAAACCCATATTAAAAAAATATTATGTAGTGCAATTGAGCACACAAAAAAAAATCAAAACTATTCAACCCTATATTGATGTGCATATGATGTGCTATTTGGGTTTCCATCGGCGAACAGTGTTCATTGTACAATAATAAATATAGTACTGTATTGGTTTTTATGTAAATCTGAGGAAGAGAAATGATTGGCCAGTATCAAATAAATATTAAAAAACTCAAGATACTTGCCGAGATAAGTCTTACCACGACTGTACTTGCCTTAATATCAAACAAAATAGTAGCGGTACGTTTAGTGAAACCTGCCTAAACCGAACTCTGAATAATCTGAAATCCTGTCTGAACCAGACATTTGTCCTTCTGTATTAGTTTGAATGTATTTCCCACCTTTATAAACCACTCCTTTTTCTAAACCCCAAAAGGATCCGTTATAGACATATTTACCTATATTAATATTCCTTTAATTTCGTTATTCGATACTGTAACTTTGGAACTAAACAACACCGGAACCGTTTGATTTACAATTCATTGGAATGTATGTATTCAGCATTTTACATCACTCTCGTGTAAGCATCAAAATAACCTGGATTGATTTCATTCTGTTTCAAATGAGAGGTTGAATTGCTTTGGTAAAATTGAATATGATACAAACATATCAATGATTTCAAAAGTTATTTCTCTTACGGCGAGTGATCGGTTTACAAAGTTTCAAAATGCATTTAGACAAAACAAAAAGAATCTTACAAGAAGGCTGGTTTACACAGGTTTCATTTATCAAGGTTTCTGTTTAGAGCGATTTCACTGTACTTCTATTTTCGTTGAAGAAATTGGTTTGTTTATTTATTATCCACCGTCTTTTTTATCAAGGTCAAGGTAACATACTTTTGTAACTCGTTATAATCTCTTTACTTGTTGTTTTAAAAGTTTTACTAGAAGTATGAAATTGACACTCTTGTATAATATAAATATTTCGACTGCAGTTGCTGATATCATTTTTATGGGTAACAGGTTACCTTTTACAAAACTGTCAAAGGCATTAGACATTGTTGCACTTTCTCCGAAATCGAATCCACCTGCATGTCTGGCTATGGCTAAAAAATACAGAGATCTTTAAAATGATCTCATTAAATACAGTGAAACCTGTCATAACAGAGCCCTTCAGCTAATAGACAGGTGGTCAGTTTACAAAAGTTGGAAGTTAATTCAAATTGATATAAGTTGATTTTGAGTATTGTCTGGTTCAGACAGGGTTCCGGATTATTCAGGGTTCGGTTCAGACAGGGTTCCGGACAATTCAGGGTTCGGTTTAAAGAAGTTTTACTGTATGTTTTCCCGTAGAATATTTAAGTGAAACTTTAAAGAATGCAGACACATATCCAGATATTTCAAAACTGGGGTTTTTAAGCTTCTAAAATAATTCTTTTCCTCAAAACGATTACACGAAATTTACATTTTCAAACACAATATGGTTGCATGTTTCTCACTTTCGGATCCCACTTTGTCCTATATAATGTATATTGATAGACTGATAGATAAAGATTTAGTTGCAAAAGATACAAACTAATAAATCTCTTCCAATACCTATACATTAAATACCTCACCATGCCCTCACAGACATCAGATATTCGGAGGTAGACTTTATACGGTAATATTTCAATGTTATCATAGCAGCCATGAAGGGTCATCACTATATACGGAAACAGCATAACTTAAGTAGCAGTCTTTGTAAGAATCATGCAAATTTTGTAAAATGTGATACTCCTTAAAACAAGGCTACATATTTTTATTTTTTTTAAGTATGTTGCTTTATAGATCTATATTATGAAATGCACAATTATTCATTCCAATCTGTCTGCTCTAAGGAGATAATCAACGTGGAAAATCCAATGGTTTCTATTGTATTTTAGTGTCATCTACAGAGTTTTATTCCTTAATTTAAATTGGACAGTACATTCTATATGATTTTTATCTCCCATCAACAAGGGTTATATGAAAGGCCACATAATACTTTCTGTTTACTTTGACATTTTAAACAAAATGTCAAATATAAAAATGTATAGACTTTCCAATCATGGATCACATTGTGCATGATTCTTATGTGGACTGCTACTTTAACACTGTGGTTAACTACTTATTCTACAGTTTTATTAAAAAAGTAGGGTTTTCCAAACTACTGGTATTACTTTTTGCGAAGATACTTTGCACATTTGAAGTTACTTCTTCGTGGACGGACGATACACAGTTAATTCCTACAAATAAATGACACCGATGTCATTCCATTTTTTTAGACCGACCTTGAAACACCGGTGTCATAACAGCTTATATCGTATCAATTTTAGACTATCTTTCTTTGTTGAGTCGCTATGATCTGGCGATAGATCCTCGGTAGTCTCGTAATAAATCTTGGGTGGTCTCTCAATGTCTCACCATAGAGCCTTTATGGTCTCGTCATAGAGTCTTGATGGTCTCAATACAGAGCTTCTGTGGTCTTGCGACATAGCCTCGGTGGTCTTGTGATCGAACTTCGGTGGTCTTGTGATAGAGTCTCGGTGGCCATATGATAGAGCTTTTGATTGCTCTCGTTAAAGTTAACGTGGTCTCGTGGTATAGAGCCTCGATGGTCCCGTGATAAGAGTCTTGGTGGTTTCGAGATAAATCTTCGGAGTTCTCGCAATAGAGCTTAGGAGATCATGCGATAGAGCCTTGAAGGTCTCGCGATAGAGCATGGGTGGTTTCCTGATAATGCTACGTTAGTTTCGCGGTAGATCATCTAGAGTGGAATGTAGTAAATTTAACCCCTTGCCGAGTTGTTCCCCAAACTTTAAATTGGTCTGGAATTTCAACTGTTAAAAGAGTAATCAAGGGAATCAGTGTTATAGCGGTAATCAAACGAATGTAATCCTGGGACAAAGATCAGACATGGAAAACAGACATACACAAAAAAGAACATAAAGTAACTAAAATCATACATACAAATTAGTAGAACCGATTTGTATTAAGTATGCTATCCGAACGATCAAAAGTATAATGCTATCAGAATTTTCTATCTTGTATTACATGTAGCAAATTGTAGAAATACATGTAGTTAAGCGTCATATATAGTTTTATACAATGTATTTACACATTTAGAAGTCGTTACGTAATAAACAACCACTTGATATGCTTTTGAATCGGAGTTTTGAACCCATTCTTGTGAATTTATAGGACCACCTAGCGAGACTTTCAAGTGAATTTATAGGATCATGCGGCGAGACTTACAAGTGATTTTATAGGATCACGTGGCGATACTTACAAGTGAATCTATCGGATCACGTGGCGAGCCTTACAAATGAATTTATAGCATCTCTTGTCGAGACTTACAAGCGAATTTAAAGGATCACGTAGCCAGACTTAAAAGTGATTTTATAGGATCATGTGGTCAGACTTGTGGGTGATTTTATTGAATCACTTGTCGAGACTTACAAGTGAATTTATAGGATCACGTGACAAGACTTACAACCAAATCTTTAGGATCACGTGACGAGCCTTACAAGTGAATCCATAGGATTTCATGGCGAGACTTAAAAGTGATTTTATATTATCACTTTGCAAGACTTTCAATTGAATTAAAAGAATCAGGTGGCCAGATTTACAACTGATTTTATGGGATCGCGTGGCGAGAATTACAAATAATTTTATAAGATCACGTGGCGAGACTTACAAACCCTATTGAGGATAGATAGTATAGGTTAGTTGGCTCAGAGTCCCGATGGTCTGACTGTGCTATTACTTTCTGCTAGGTATGACTTTATTACTGACGCTAGGGAAAACAAAACATTAAACAGAAATCTAAAGCGCTAACAATATCAACTTCCACAAATAAGGGGAGTGACGTCAGATGCGCGGGAAGAGTAAACATTTCCTGCTCCACCAGCAGCATCCGTCATGAGGCAAATGGGTATAATCCGGTAAGAGTCTGGCTACAATTACATACATGTACAGGTAGTGTATTTAGTGTATTTAAAAATAAAAGATATGTGATGGTTATGAATTTCATTAGTGACATAATTTTTTCGAGGAAAATAGTTCTAGTAGATTTATTTTTCACAAAAGCAAATGCTATTCAAAGAAAGCGGGTTGTTTAAATATTTCTCCTTTTTTTTTGTGAAGGTTCTACAAAAGAGAAAGCTTCGTTTTACGAGACGAGAGTAGAACATTATAATTTGACTTCATTCAATTTCGATAAATAAAGTTTTTCATTATCCAAATCATACTTTTTAAGTTCATTTTTCTCAACTTGTCAAACTTAAAACGCAATTTATGAGTTGATCAATTTCCAATTTTTGCAAAGATCAAAGTGCGACGAATGTTTGAATACATCATCTTTAAACGCGTTAATGACTTGCAAAGCAGACGGACGCTTTATTGAAATATGATTTATGTTAAATGTTCTATTTAAGTATGAGGTAAAGTGAAACCCATTTAAACCGCGCTAATATTAGACTTTAAAATTAATTCATTATGGACAGGTGTTCGGTTTACCGAGGGTATAAATGCACTGAGACAGATTTAACGTGATTTAAGATGTCGTCTGGTTTTCGGATTTTTCAGGGTTCAGTTCAGAGTGGTTTCACGGTATTTACAAATGATGTATGAAAAAGATCTTAAAGTGAAATTAAAAAGAGGAAAAAGTTAAAAATGACATATTTTTATATGAAATTAGTACTTAGAACAACATAATACACACTAAGGGAACTAAAGCGGAGTGAATGAATCTGTATAAATATTACAAAAGCAGTCCTTATTACTAGAGACAGGCAGTGAAACGAATTTGACAAAATTTTCAAAAAGAGTGGGAGGTTGAATCTGCGGACCATCCCCTAATCCTCAAGCTCCGAACAGTGAGTTGACATTGGCAGTCGTTCGAAATTCACAATAGTCGCTCTGAACAGCCAGCCCTTTCAGAAATATTGAAGTGTATACTGCTGTGAACAGCAAACCTGTTTGTCGAGCTGGAGAGTTACTTCCCTTGGATTAAAAATGGAAAAAAGGTCAAAGTCGGGAATCTGAAAAAGAACAGTTCGAACTCTGACTTTTATAGAAGTTCGGAAACATCCATTGCACAAACAGTGCGTTCCGACGCTCACCCTATCGATGCACTTGGTCAATGCTCCCAGTGTCTAGTGGAATCATTAACTTTTGTTGCTTTGCACGTGCATGTATTATTTTGGTTATTTTGTATTCTTTGCCGTCTGTTTCCCCTGTCTAGTCTTTGTACCTGGATTGCGTTCTTTTGATTTCTAGAATCTAGTGTTTCCTTGGTTACCCTTTCCTCTCTTACAAACCACTGCAGACAGGTCTTTCGAAATGATCGTACATTATTCAAACGTCGACAATCGGGTGACGTTGCGTAAACTTTATTGATTTTTTTTTTTTTTGCGAGATTCTTGCATTCCCGTATGGGCTGGCTGCAGCGCCTAAAGTGAATTTCGATCGTCAGATGCTGTTTGAGAGCTTGAGTGGTCGTTCGGTAGTGGGTTTACGTCACTTTGAAAAACTTGCTAAAACGGTTTGCATTTCGTAAATATGAAAAATCGATGTAATGTAAAAACTCATCGGAGTTCATTACATTTTTAGATTTAATAACCAATTCCGTATTAGAATTCAAATTGTTTTTGCCGCTTCAGAGTTACTCGAGGTTTAAATTACAGCGACCTCTTGTGCAGCTGAAGGATTAAATAATACAAAAAAAAACAAACAATACGGGACAACCAAACTTCTTGTGATGTGAGCAGTGTTACATGAAGATTATATGGGAATATAGGACGGATTATGTAGATGGAAATTTTTGGAGGAGGAAGACTTTTACAGCTGGCTAAACGTCGTGGGAAAGTAAAACTGTTACCGTTATATCGATCCAGAAATAAGGAGAAAATGTGACTTTCATACTGGTGTCAAAATCAAGCGCAAAATCGGATTATATGTTGCCATAAAATGCACATTAGTTGTCGGAGTACCATCCTGTGTAAGAATCAGGCACAGGATGGAACATCATTTTCTCATTTGTCCTTTTTTTCCTCAAATATACTCAATACATCTAGCAAACAACCAAAAGCTACTTAAAGTTATCCTGAAGCATCTGTGACGTAGATAGTGTTTGGCTGCTTATACAGGAAAAGTGTAGGAAAATTCTCCTGTCATTTGTCCATAGTGCATTCAACTAAAATTGACCTATAATTGTCTTTAAAAGAAAAACTTCCGAAACACTTTGTTGGTTATTTTTAGAAGCTATAAGGTATGCGTACTTGGAAAATGCAATGACATTTCTGTTTTTGTTTCTTCATCTGCTACACCTTGTACACAATTTGCCTGATTCTTAGACATAGAAGTACTTAAATAACTTTGTTTAGGTACGTACATGTACGTTGCATTGGACTGAGTTTACATCGCAAAGAGCGAGTACACATTAATCAAAAGAGGGGAGAACTCAGCCAAAAGTGCTACATGTAGATATCACTTGGTTTGCTACATACAACCGTACCTTGTACAGGTGAGATCATTTCTACGACTGATTTGGAACAGATCTAGAGCCAGCTCTAGTGACAGTTCTAACAGTAGAACCGGCTCTGCTAGAACTGTCAGAAGAGTTGCCTCTAGTAGCAGAACCGTCAGAAGAGCTCACTCTAGAACTGTTCTATGATACTTATAGAACTGTCCTAGAACCATCTCTTTTGACAGTTCACCTGAAATGTTAGAATTTATCTTATCTGTACAAGTATGGGCATCACATTAATCGAGCACCATATGATTACCATAATTATGGTACATTTGGCTGTGTTTTGATGGATCCGGAAATTTCAGTGGTTGGGCTGCACATTTTTTAACACTTTCTGTCCTTTGAGCAAAATATGGGTACCGATGAATAAACCAAAACCCGGACTCCCTTTTTTTTTAAACGTTCTGGATCGGGCACACTACTAGCTTACAGCCCCTTCTCCGATTCTTACAGGAAATCAAGAAAATGTTAAAGTCTAAAAGAGGTTTGGTTAAGACTGAACCCTTGATGAAAACCGGAAACCTGTGTTAAGGAGGTAGAATTTGGGTAAGGGACACAACTCTTGAAATCAGTGATATGTTTGTATCATATTCAAGTTCACCAAAGCCTCTCAAGCTTTCTTTTGAAGCAGAATAAAATCAATCCAAGTTAAATAGATGCTTTCATAATATTGATGTAAAATGCTGAATACAAACGTTCCAATGATTTTTAAGAATTGTATCCCTTACCCTAGGTCTACCTTTTTAAATGGACATCTGTGAAAGTCCTCTCAGTTTCAAGGCATTTTTAATCTGTGTAAACCTAATGCCTGTCTTAACTGAACATACTTCTCCTTCCAGAAAGGTCAGTTTCTAAAGGCTTCTCCGAAATTTGACTCTTACGGTTTTGAACCTCGAAAAATTATGAGCCATCTTTAAAGATCGTCCAACATACTTAAAATGTAATCTTTCAGTCCAGAAAGGTCAGTTTTTACAGGCTTCTCCTAATTTGACTCGTACGGTTTTGAACCTCGAAATATTATGAACCATCTTCAAAGATCGTCCAATATACTTAAAATGTAATCTTTCAGTCCAGAAAGGTCAGTTTTCATAGGCTTCTCCGAAATTTGACTCGAACGACTTTGATCCTTGAAAAATTATGAGCCATCTTCAAAGATCGTCCAATATACGTAAAATGTAATCTTTGTTCACTTATCTTTTGTCAATTTCGGAACAAATAATTTGAACCACAAAAAGTTGAAAATGATCCTCATATTCTGTCAATCAACGCTTTAGAGTCCATGATGGTGCCTGAAGTCTATCACTTCATGTTTAATTCTTTTATACACATCTAAAATGCATCGGAACCTGCCTTAAGGAGGTAGACCTAGGATAAGGGACACAAGTTTTGAAATCAGTGATTATGCTTGTATCATATTCAATTTCACCAAAGCCTTTGAAACAGAATGAAATCAGTCCAAGTTACTCTGATGCTTTAGTTATGATTGGCGTAAAATAGTGAATACACACGTTTCAATGATTTGTAAGAGTTGTGTCCCTTACTCTAGGTCGACCTCCTTAACCGAAAACTGAAAAAAACGGAAAACCTGTCTTAACCAGACTGTTTTAAAAACTAACTTTATCAGTCTAAATGCAATTTTAAACTGGGTAAAACGAGCACGCGTCTAAACCGATTTTTTTTAAATCTAAAGGCAGTTTGATTTAGACAGATCTAACTGTATTTACAAAACTGGAAAAAAATCTTCGTGTTGACACCTGCTCAATGCTAAAATTATTGCTGTGAGAAAAATGCATTTTGCAACCACAATGAAATAAAATCTTCTCATTTAAGTCATGTTTTTACATCACGCATAAAACTTTCCTTTTTTTCTTTTCTTTTTTTTTTTTTTTTTTTTTTTTGGGGGGGGGGGGGTTAGTTCCTACCTTCTTTTGTTTGTTTGTTTTTTTTTTTTTTTTTTTTTTTTTTTTTTTTTTTTTTTTTTTTTTTTTTTTTTTTTGTCTGTTTTTTTTTTTTTTTTTTGTTTCTTTGTTTTTGTATTTTGTATTTTGTTTTTATGCCCCATCCCTATTCCGAGAGCGACTGATCCCCTCTGGTTAACTACATTGTGCACCAATAGATGAAAGTTTTCGACAGTTATTGAGTGAAAAGCAACCAAAAAGGGTTTAACAAAATGGTACCGAACAATTGAACTCACTCCCAATTAAAATGGCGTTATACCCGCGTAGGTATTTAAAAAGGGTGTAATACGCTTATTTCGGTCAATCAACTTTTTCAGAATTCAAACCAATTTGTTTTATTGAGAAAATAAATATGTAAGTATATAATGCCTCTGATTCATGATAGGATTTATCACCAAAAGTTGAGAAAATTTTGATAATTTAAAAAAAAATGTTTTGATCGGAAGACAACTACTGTGATTTATGGACTAGCAAACTATCTTCGTGAATAGGGTTTAAAGTTCTTCTTTACCTCGCTCCTTTTTATTATTGTCAAATTCCCACGCCTTCCCATTGTTAAATTGTGATAAAATTATTGACCTTCGTATTGTCGCGGTCCTTATCGTTAATTGATACGGTACTTAATCCGCCATGATGAGTTGACAAAAGTTATCGTTCCTGCTTTGTGTGCATCGTTATGAATTTGTGGGAAATGCATGTCTTCATCTTAAATTGTTTGTTTATTATGAAGATTGTAAACACAATCTGAGCTCAAGTGACATTGAAGTGCGATCAAAACAATTGTCAACGCCGATAAAACAAGATACAAGTAATAGAGAAATCCTTTAAATTTTAGGGGGACTTTGGTCGACATTATCATCTAACTTTTGTCATAGTGTTAACTTAATTCCCGATATATAATTATTCTCAATCCTTTGAAGTCGCCTTTTGTAATATGACTTTATTTTTTTCCTGGATTTTTTTTTTAACTTGGTCTTACCCCTGCCGTCTCCCTCCCCGTCAATTTTTTAAGACATAAGTCCATGTGTACCATTAAAAGAGACTGTCCATATAGACAGGTTTTACTTAAGAGACGGTAATTGTACAATTCTGTACGAGATTTCGATCGGACATTTTTCTTTGAACCCAATATAAACCACAGCCTTAAATAGTTTGCGAAGTCGACGATAATTGAAATTTGCCAATAAAAATTCTTTCCCAGTATCAAATATTTAATCTTTATACATTAATTTTCTTGTTCTTCTTTTATGTCGATGACATTGTCAATATTTGGTGCAAATTTTGATTGATCGAAATTTGATCAATTTCAATATTGAAAAACCTATTGACAAACAAAACGCCCCACATATTTATCTTGTACAAAACTGTTTGGAACCAACCATTTGATTAAAAGGGGGTCAAAGTTTACTTGCGATAAACAGGGCAATAATTGTGAATAACAGATTCACGATAAGCCGTTTTTAATATTGCTAAAAGAATACAATTGAAAATATCAAAGGCAGTTCTGATATTACGACGGATAAAAAATACACCCGGATAACATAATGTTCCTGGCACCCCTAATGTCAAATGGTTACGCTCTTGAAATACATCTAAAGGCTCTTTGTAGCACGGTTCCGGGACGCAAAAATATTTAAGTTTTTAATTTATTGAATTTTCGCAGCGGAATATCATTAGTTTCTATTTAAATGGCTCTTTTACAAATATTTCATGTGAAAATTCAATATTTTATCCATTTTTTCCGAGGGGTCCCAGGACAAATTAATGACATCGGTCCCAGTAACGTCATTAAATATCCGTTATTTACACTGCATTCCAATTATAATATTTACACAATGAATATTGAATATAAAAGGCCAAGCCAAAATGTATATGTTATTTTATCCAAAATTTTTAATTTGAGACTTACTTTCTCGATGTATATTTTTTTTCAAAAGTGAAGTGATCGCTGAAAGTGTCCATAAGAATAAGACACAGATAAGATCGAAAGCAGGATTCCATTTAGCATCGCAGAGTACGACTCGCACAAACAGTAAGGTATAAATGTCTCCTATTAGCCTTCAACACAGAGTACGACATGCACAAACAATAAAGTCTAAATGGCCTCTACATATGTATGAAACCTTCAACGGAGTTTAGTTTAAACATATTTATTTGGTCAAGAATGCAAGCAAGGAGATTGGACTCAAGTTGTAACAACATTATGGAGGTCCTCTCTCATACAAACAAGAATACATAATGACGGTAATGATATATAACTAAAATTTACAATAGAAAATGAAAAGGTAATGCAATTAACATTAGCGATATGAAATTAAAACAAGGGAATGGAATAAAAGGGGGTCTAGCAAAAGGGTAGGGTGGGAGTAACGTGAGAGCTAGTCATTTTATATATACATATATATGCAGTATTATTCAAACATTTTAGTTCGTTTGATAAAATGATGAGCACAAGCAAAAATATCTGGTTTTCGTCACCAGCCACCAGAAATTCTATTGTTACGTTAAAACCGCCTAACCGTGCCAGTAGGGAATTTCTATGTTCATTATACAAATTGCATTCCATAAAAAAAGTGGATGCAATCTTCGAAAGGATGTTCACAACTACAAGAAGGGGATGGCACTGCATTTATACGATATAAATCAGCATTTAAGGAACTATACATGTTTCTTAGCCTGGTATGTATAACATTAACTTTCCTTTCACCAAAATTGAAGTACCCAGAGTTTTTTCCCGTTGTTCTTTAATGATTCCTTTCAAAATGCGCATGTTTCTTGCATTTCTTGTCTCTAAATTTTGCTAATTCCAGTCTCTTACTGTTGAATAGAAAAATGACCTTTCGGTACTAGTTAATCTGAAGTGGGGTCCGCACTGTTGCGTAAATTATACGACAAAATACATGTATGGTTATTATGTGGGGACATAAGATCACTTAAGTATTGTGGACACAGATGGTTATGAATGGAGTAAAACATGTTAAGACGCTTGAATCGTCGTCTTTCTTCCAATAACTCCCAACCTGTTTCATAGTAAATCGATTCCCTACTGGCAAAAATAGGTAATCCTGTTACAATACGTCCAGCTTCAAGTTGCGATTTTTCTAAATTGTTTTTAACATCAAGAGCAGGCCCATCCCACACTTTTGAAGCGTATTCCATGACTGGACGAATGAAAGTCAGATAAATTCTAGCTAAATATTTTCTACAAAGAACATATTTAAGTTTTCTAAGAACGGATATTTTTTTTTGCCACCAGATTGCATAATATTGTCTAAATGGGTTGAAAACGTCCCGTTCAAATCAAACGTTATACTTTAGTGTTTATAAGACGAAACAAATTTAATGGGTTGGTTTTAAAATAATAAATCAATGTCTTCCGCAATGTTGCGTTTAGCAATGATTAAAGCCTTGGTTTTCTGTGAATTAAAATTTATTAACCATTTTTCAGACCACGTTGTTATATTCTCTAAGTTCATTACATCTTCGATTGTAGAATACGATAGTGCAGAGTATGATAGCCATGTGTTAGCTATGTCATTAATATAAACAAGAAAAAGCAGAGGGCCAAGAACGGAGCCTTGTGGTACTCCAGCATTTGTTTGTTTCAGAGCAGATTTTGTATTGGTCAGAAAAACACTTTGCGCTCTGTTCGATAAGTAGCTTTTAAACCAGTTCTTCAAATTGTCGCTTACTCCATATGGTTTTAAGTTTTGTCAGTAAACCTGTGTGAAAAACTCGGTCGAAAGCTTTAGATACATCACAGAAAACAAAAGAAGATATATTTTTTTTCTTCGAGAGTCATTGTAATTTTATGATAAATTTCTATTAGATGGTGAACGGTTGATTGATATTTATACAGTAAGTCATTAAACAACAAATTATTAAACATGTGCTTGATAACAATCCTTTCAAAACCCGACAGATGATATGAGTGAGATAGGTCTATAGTTTGAAATTTCTAGTCTATCGCCCTTATTAAAAAGTGGGATCACATCGGAGAGTAAGACTTGCACAAACGATAAAGTTTTATTTTATTTTGTTATGTTCCTGTATTAAAATATTTGATATTCTTTACGATACATCAGACAAATCAAGAACATTAATCCAAGTCGAATTTAAGTCGTTTTGAAAAAGATTTCCATAGGCGGTTCCAAGGGGCGGAAGGGGGCTTGCTCCCTTATCAATCTGATTTTTTTTAACATGTAGCGTATTTTGGTGTGTATATAAACGAAATAAAACACCTTCGCGTTTATCCGTGACTTTGGTACTTGATTATTTACTTGTACTCAAGAAACAACAAGCCAGTCGCTTCTAGAAGAAGGATAGCAATTTACAATAACGGCCCTCTGAGGAAGGAACGAAGATTCTTGCGGCGAAAATCAAACGAACGCAATTAATGGACAGCGATAAGAAATAGAAAACAGACAAAGAACATAAAATACCCAAAATAATACGTACAAAGAAATAGAAATAAATGAGCAACTCGGACTCCGTTAAAAACTGGGAGCATGGACCGGTAGGGCAAGCATCCTCTGCTTTTACAGAAACACCCACCGGGTTGCTCATAAAAAGTCAAGTCCAGGATAGACGAAAAAAGGAAAGGAAAACTATTACACTTTGTACATAGTGTCATGAAAAGAGATTAATAACTTTTTTTTCTAAAATAAGAACTATTACTTTTTTGATTTCCAAATGTAACTGTTGTAGGGCAATAAACATACAATGTTCATTGTCTGTCCTTTTCACACCGAATCACACCTCAACATACGTGATCCTGACTACTAATTCTGTCACCGAAACCATAAAACACCTCGTGCAAAGGGTTCATGAAATTTAAGAATTTTAATACGTACATGGGTGAATACAGAGATTCAAGAACGCTTTAGTGATTTTCTTTCATTTTAATCAAAGTTTCCAAAAATGTTATGGCATAAGCCCGAATCCGCCTTAAAGTTGTAATATGACGGTGTAATGTACATGGTGTCATGTTTTCTATTTTCAACGGGCAAAATTATATTTTTAATTTTGCTTGGCCTATTCAATAAATAAATATTATTCAATGTTAATCAAATCAGTTTCCCACGGTCGACGCAGACGTTTCTGCTCTGATGGAATGTACTATTTCGTGTATTCAAATACATTTCAATAAGTATAAATACGGAACGTAAATATCTAAATGTGATTTCTTTACAAAAGAGTTCTGTATTATGACTTAATGTGATTTCTTTACAAAAGAGTTCCATTAATATGGCCGCCTTCCGTGTCGCTTTGTAAAGCTATGACAAATACAATGCACAGATTTGCATGTAAATAGTGTGGAATTCGTGTAAAGTAGAGGCTTTTAAAATACTTATTGAAAAGATATAGAGATAAAGGTATCTAAAGTATATTGAATCGTGCTTTTATTACGTTAAACCGTTACGTCGAGTGTTATACTGAGTAAAATTGAAATAAAAATATATTTTAACAATTCTATTATGTGTAGTTATATGAAATCGCTTGCGGTCCTGTTTTTAATATTGATCAAATTTCGCAAAGTAGACAATATCCTGTTGTTAAGGGGAGGGAGATTCGTGTTGTTGAAGGGAGAGCTGTCATAGAATTGGTGGAATTTGGAGAGAATTGCTATATAATTTCAGGGGGGATAAAGCTAGACTATGGGTGGACAAACTGCTGAAAACGAATTAGTAGTCTTTATAGAAATCCGAATAAAAGCCAGACAGGAGGCGATTCATGCATGTCAATAACCGAACGAATTCAGTTTCATTCCTTATTCAAAAATAGTTAAAAACCTCATAATCTGTCCTAGTTTTTCATTAGGTTGATGTACTTTTGAGATGAAAGTTATTTATATTGTACATGAAATTGCGCTTCCGGTAGAAGTATATATTTAGCATATTCCAGACATAAACAGTGCAATTAACACCAATGATTCTGTACTGAACAATTAGCAGTAAAAAGGAGCATGCCGATTACAATAAGAATATGACTTTAAGAAAAGTTGCTGAGTTGACACAGAATTTCAGATCGAAAATTGTATTTCTGATTCCGAATTAATTAATTGCATTTAGATTAACATGTAGAAAACGAAATGGGGGGGGGAACTCTCGCAGAAATTTAATCACCGCCCGGTGGCTAAAAAGTCGCGTGTATTTTTTATCACCGGAATAGAGTGGGAGAAACATTATTTAGATTTTTTTTTATGAAATTAGCACTTTGTTCTTGATTTGCTATGATTTGTTTGGGTGGTTCATTGTGGGATGAATGTTTGGTTTTCTCAAAATATACAGATCTAAATACACAAATAGACTATTGACCAGTACGTAGATTATTATTGAAAGACCGAAAAAAAAAACATTGTTTGTTTGGTGGTTTTTTTCTACACCATGAGTCATTTTTATCACAGGCAGTGATATGGACTGGTACTTAATTAAACGAGGGAGGGGTGACAGGCTTTTCAGACTATGTATTAACGGTTATGTACTATTGAAACACATAGGAGAATAATATTTGATGGCGGAATCAGAAATACAATCTTTGATCTGTTCGAACTTTTCGTAAGGTTGCCATTATGTTGGTGGCTGATCTGCAATATCCTTCTGCATAGTACACTGAAACCTGCCCAAACCGAAACTTTGGACTTGAATGTTTCGGTATACACAGGTGTTCGGTTTAGACAGTGTTTGGTTAAGTCATGTGTTTGGTTTAGTCATGTGTTCGGTTTAGACATGTGTTCGGTTTAGAAAGTGTTTGGTTTAGACAGGTATTAGGTATAGACAGGTGTTTGGTTTTCAAAGGTTGAAAGTACATTCAGATTTATAAAAATTAAGTTTAGACAGTGTGTCTGGTTTAGGCAGGGTTTTGGATTATTCAGAGTTCAGTTAATGTAGGTTTCGCTGTAGTAAAAAGTGGAAAGGAAAAATATATAAAGAATTAAAAATATGTTTGGTGAAACTGGTTTCGTGTTTTTTTTTCAGGGTATAAAATTTTATGAATATCGATTTGGAGGTCAGTGTTGGCACTTGACCTTCACCATCCTTTACAGTGAAACCCGTATAAAACAAACTCTTTTTTGACTTTGAAGTGGGTTTGGTTTAGACAGGTGTTCGGCTTACGAAATTTCAAGATGCATTTAAATCGACAAAAAGGGACTTCAAACATGTCTTACTTAGACAGTTTTTTTTATTTTTGTCGGGGTTAGGTGAGGACCTGTAATCTGGCAACCGATTGCTGGAAAATAGAGACATGCAATAATTTCGGGCCTTCAGATTTGAATGTTCAGGTATAATGGAATTATAGCCGTAAAGCATTTGAAAATGAATTTTCAAAAGTTTGAAAATAAACATTCTGTCCATACCAAAACTGCTCCTTTCGGAATTTAATGGTAAACCCAATTGATTAATCTACGCTGAACAAGTAAACTTGGGTTTGAAATCTTAAAGAAAACGCCTCCCCCCATTTTTCGTTATGTTCAACACTACCATTATTGAAAACTTTTTTGAAATAAACTTTAATAATCTGTATACAGAATTACGCCTTTTATTACTTTCAAATATCCGCCATTAAATCGGAAACTCATAACATGCCCATTAAAACTGAGGATTATGGAAAAATAATGACACCGACTTTACTTATTGCACACGGCCTTTCATCACTTTCTATTACGTCATTAAAATGACATTAAAGCATTGTCAAACGTGAAAGCTATTATTTTCTTCTTCATTTCAGTTTGCAGTTTATGCGAGACTTATACATGTAAGATCTAACAAGGACAAACAATTTTGGTTTTTCATAAAAGTGAAATTGACCAGAAAATGGAACACAGTTTACTAAAGTTATTCAATTTTCTTCTATTACATGTTAAAATAGAAACATAAATTTCTACATTAATTTTAGAGAATCAAACATTATAATATGTTTAAGTATTAAGTGAATTGAAAAAAAAACTGTTTGTCAAAGAATTTACAGAGGATCTTAAGCAATTGAATTAAAGGGTTTGGTCATAAATTATGTGTTTTTTTTGTCTTGTTTTTCTTTTAGTTTTTCTATTTGTTCTTTTTTGGGGGGTGGGAATGGGGGTGTTCTGTCTCTTGCTCGTCTATGTGGTAAAATTTTATCCAGGGACTTTATACTTTAGTTCTACAGTCCACTTCCTGTAGTAGTTTAAGTAATGGAATCGACGACTTCTGGACTGTGGTGCAATTAGGTCAGCGTTAAATTTTCAAGTCAAATGATTTCATCAATAGACCTTTTTTCTGACTTTGACTTGTTTTTTTTTTATTTTGAGCAAAGGGGAGTATATCTCCAATCCCACAGACTGGTTTACTGTCCGATTGGAGCACTGGACAGCACCAGACTTAAAGTTCACCATTTGACTTACTGGAGCTGCAGTAAGTACTTGTCAATGTATATTTTTACATTATTTATTTCAAACCATTCAGCTACACAATGTATTTACTGAAGTCAAAATTGTTCAAGTTTCAAAGAAAATAGTATCTGCACTTCCTTTCCCCATTGAGACAGTCAAACAGGTTATCATGTGGTGGTGGGTAACGTCCCTTTCAGTTTTTAGTGGAGTCCGAGTTGCTCATTTGCTTTTGTTATGTATGATTTTATTTACTTTATGTTCTTTGTTGTGTATGTCTGTTTTCCATGTCTGGTCTTTGTCCCTGGATTACATTCTTTTGATCACCGCTATAAGCTTGGTTCCCTTGATTACTCTTTGAAGAACTTGCTAAAATGGCTTGCATTTCGTAAACAAAAAGGACTAGTGCATGCATAATTTTATTTATTTGTGCAAGCAGGGTTTTACATCTTTGTTATTTCAAACGAATATGCATATTTTGAATTATACCCTTTAATTTTACACACTTAAAATCCGGTTGACGTGAAAAATCAAATTTCATTTCTCCACACAAAAAATACAAATATCATGTTTGCTTCCTTCCTTTCAGTCACTTGAAATAATATGTATAAAAATTATATAATTTATGCAGCTGCATTTTAAATGTAAATTGTCATCATGCATTTGCTTGCGTCAAGAAAGGGAAAAAGAGAAAAAATACCGTTAATGGGCTTTTCATTCACTTAAAGTAATAAATTCGTCTTAACAAGTGCAAGGTAAGATGAAAATTAGTTTTATCCATGTATGGAACACCGTAACTGTCTTATCATGAACAATTTGAGATAAATGGTGTGTATTTATCATTTATATGATGTGAATCTCTACTTTTTTCTTTACATTTTGAATTAAAACAACCTGGAATGGTGTAAGTTCCAAATCTGCACCATGGTGTCTTAATCGTATCGTTTTCGCACAAAGCCTCACTTAGAACAAAGTTCGTTCATAAAATTATTACACTGCAACAGGTCATATATGAAAATTAATGTGGAAAACTGTTCAAAGCGAACAATTGAGAAAGAAGCCTCTCTAAGGCAAACCATGAAATCAGAAGCCTGTTAAAGGCGAACCATGAAAGGAAAATCCTGTCTAAGGCGAACCCTGAAAGGAGAAACCTGTCTTAGACAAACCCAGAAAGGAGAAACCTGTCTAAAGCCAATCATAAAAAGAGAAACCTGTCTAATGCGAACCATGAAAAGGAAACCTGTTTAAGGCGAACCATGAAAAGAGAAACCGTCTAAAGTGAACCTTGAACAACGAACACCGGGCTACACGAGGCATTTTTTTAAATTATATGTAAACCGGATACCGGTTTTAATCTCAAGACTATCCTACCCCGTAACACGTTCAGTTAAGACAGGTTTTACTGTAGACTTCGTTTAAGACAGTTTTCTGTACAGTGAACCCTTTCGAAACCAAACATCTTTTAGACTGAGAGATTAGTACGGTTGAGGTAGGTTTACATATGTTTAAAAGTATTGAAACTGTTAGAGGGGATTTACAGGATATTTCATTTACATAGGTAACCAGTTATTTCAATATTTGGTTTAGACAGGTTTACACCTTTCAGACTGAGATATATTTTTTTACGGTGAAGGCAGAAATATATGTTCGAAAGTATTGAAACTGGAACACAGGGGCTTGCTTCCACTATCAAATATGCAGTCCCACTAGTATATACATTTTGTAACCTACAAAAGGATGACCCAGATTGAGGGTGCCTCGCTTCAACAATTTTTTTCCAAATAAAATCAAATATATCTCTGTTCACTGCTCAGCAAGACGGGAATGAAAGGACTGGACTTCACAAGATGTTTGCTTTACACAGGTTACCAGTTAATCCAATGTTCGGTTTAGACTGGTTTCACTTTACTTTTAGAAATCTTATCTGCAAAATAAATCGAGAAACTTTAAAACTGCAATGAATAGACCACTATATAATTAGGGCGTCAAAAGTCTATTTCAAGACTTTATAGTTAATGGGCGTTTTATTCTTTCCCATTCAAAGGGGCGCGAACGCGGAACTGTAGTACCGTTTTGTTCTTATCAGTCTGTTCTCACGCCACGCCCTTTATTGAGACTTGTATAGGATTTCACTGCAGAATTTTGTAAAGTAATGAAAAATTACGAACATATTCTAATTGCTGTCAATAAAACCATTTTTTAAGTTTAATTTGTAAATAATCTTTAAATGATCCAAAATGTTTGTTGGTTAAAAATAAACTTTGAATAGGGGCTTTGCAAAAAAATAAATAAATAAATAAATAAAAACAAAATAAAATATTAAAACATCATGTTATTTCAACGAACGCGTAGAAGAGTAGGAGGCTGACTGGCTTAAGATTTCAGTGATTTCAAATGATTTTTTATATCGTCAACCAAAATTTTCTAGCGTTTGGGGCACCTTTCATCCCCCATCCTTTGGATCCGCCTATGCCAGTGCATACATTACGTTCTTATAAAGAATAAAAGAATATTTAACAATGTCGGATCCAAGGGGATTACAAACTCCTTTTACCCCCTTGTGTCGGAATTGTTTTGTTAATTTCATGCAAAATTTGGGAAAAAACAAATAATAGTCAGAACCCCCTCCCTTTTCTTGAACCCTTCTGTACCACTGTTTCAAAATTTCTGGATCGGCTCTTGGAAAGCAACATATTTCAATGACTAAAGAGTCCTTGATTTGACCCACTATTTCTTGGTCATTTTGTCCTTTTTAAAATATATATTCCTTTCATCATTTAGTCTTCTATCATCTTGAAATTTACCTAAAAGACGTTCCCTTTAGAAGTGACAAAGAAGTCGACATGAAAAGAAAAATCTAAGCTTTGAACTATCTTTAATTGTGTACATTCATCAAAAGCTATCATTTTCAACAAAATATTTGTATACTATTAATCTATAAATTGAAGTTTTCTTTCAAAGAATAGGAGGTATTTATCGGGTCGTTGTCATCGATGCGATAATTGGTTTTCAGCGTGACCTTCTGATCTTCTGTCAATAAAGGTGAGAAAAAACTTACTAGGGAGTAGAACCGAGGCTTTGATGGGCGCTGTGGATAGTTTCTAGTACTTACTGAGAAAAACTAACTTAAAGGGACCTTTTCTGTTAAAATGAAAAATTGACAAAAGCTTTTGTGAAAAGAATGAAAATAAAAATGCTAAAAGGTTTGCGATTATTTAACAGCAGTGTTTCCATTCAAATTAACAGTGCCAAACCGTGTGATATTCTTATCTAAAATAATATACATTAAAACCTGACTAAACCAAAACCAGAGTAAACCGAACACCAGTATAAAACGAACTATGAATAAACCGGAAACTTTTCTTAACCGAACCCTGTATAAACATAAAACCTGTCTTAACCGAATCCTGAATAAATATAAAACCTGTCTTAACTGAACTATCGGTAAACATAAAATCTGTCTAAACCGAACCCTGAATAAACATAAAATCTGTCTTAACCGAACTATGAATAAACATAAAACCTGTCTTAACCTAACTATGAATAAAAACGGAACCCTGAATAAAAATTAAACCTTTCTTAACTGAACATTGAATAAACATAAAACCTTTCTTAACGGGACCCTGAATAAACATAACACTTTTCTTAACCGAACTCTGAACAAACTGGAAACCTTTCTATACCATATTAAATTATTTTAACCTGTATTTAATGACATGCTGGGAGAATTTTTAGGGTAAAATTGTAAACAAAAAAAAATTAAGATTTCTTCCAAAAATTTAATTTTCTAATTATAGGGTGAGGCGTCCGCCCGTCCCGTTTGATTCGTACATTGTGAATTGCAATGTTCTATTTGCACCATGAGAACAATGTCATAGTTTTCCTTTCATCTATCTCCTAAGCCGGACGTTACATTTTATTAGCTCCTGAGCTGGTGTACCTAGAAAAAGAAGATACGTCCGGTTCATGCTCCCAGTTTGTTCATTTTCCTTTGTTTTTATGTTCTTTTGGTTATTTCTTGTTTTTGTTGTGTTTGTTCAATTTCTTGGTCCAGTTTTTTTTCTTAGATTGTATCCTTTAAATTTCCAATGACTTATCCAGCGGGGTGTGTGAAGTGTAAGAGGTTGGCACCCCTCCTTTTTATTGGAAAATTTGTCATTTTCATGAAAAAATTTGACAAAAAATGGTCCTACTCCTTTTTTAGGAACCCCGGCTTGTACCCCTCCTTTTCAAAGTGTCTGAATCCGCCCCTGATTACAGATTTTGTTTACGTTGATTTACCTGTATGAGATGATTTGGCGAATTTCAATGACCGTTGCCATCGTTGTACGCCTCTCTTAGGGAAATTTTGACGATTTGGCCTAATTTATGACCAAGAATTGCCAGTCTGTTAGTTACTATACAAAAATTTGTTTCATTATTTTTCTCCAAATACAGACAAGATTATATATACTTTCCAATAAAGTTGAAACCTTTCAACTGATATGATGCGTAAAAATGGTTTTGTCACTATTTTATGTTTTATGACCAATTTCAGTTCATATTTATGACTTTTAGTTTGAACACAGACAAATAAGAGATTTAAATAGTATAAGAATAGCTAACTAAGGATGATTTTGAAATACGTTTATGTTAAAGAAAGATTTTTTCCATATATACTTGTTTATAATACTAACCTGCCCTTCATGGTCGGTTATCAAGCGTTATACATGTACAGAACAACATGTCGAAAACAACTGTGGAAGGTCTTTGGTTAAGACATATGTTCAGTATATCCGGTATGATTTAAGGAGGTAGACCTAGGGTGAGGGTCATAACTCTTGGAATCAGTGATATGTTTGTATCATATTCAATTTCACCAAAGCCTATCAAGCTTTCATTTGAAACAGATTGAAATCAATCCAAGTTACCTTAAAACTTACACGAGATTGATGTAAATTGCTGAGTACAAACGTTAAAATGATTTGTAAGAGTTGTATCCCATGCACTAGGTCTACATTTGTACCTCTTTGATTCAAACTGATACAAATAGACTTCAAAAAGAGTATTGTGAAGAAAGGCATTATTTTAAGACGGTGCCCACGCAAAAAAAAAAAAAAAACAGACAGTGGGTGGCGTATGAAAAATTTTGTTTTCAGAAACTTTTCACCCATTTCATATCACAAATGCATTCTTCTCGATAAATTGGAAATAAATTACGAGGAAAGCATTAAAATTCATTGAAAAAGGGAGATTACTTTTTAATTTGTGTAAAAATTTGGTTGCTTTGTGGGGGAATTTTAAAATCATCTTCTGAGCCATCCGTTGTCGATTCAGAACCAACGTTATACTTTTTGACATACATGTGGTATATACATTACATTGGAACAAAAAATTCAATGGGATAAAATTTACCCTTAGCCACTCATATCATAGGATCTGCCTGATTTTTACATTGACAGCCTTTTAGTTCAGTTTGTATATTGATGGAAATGTTTTCATAGTGAAATCATTCATTCCGAATCTCGAATAAACTTAAAACATGTCTAGACCAAACTCTTTTTCTAGTCTTGTCTTATCAGTTTAAAGTATTTTGAACCTAGGTAATCCAAACGTCTGCTTAACCAAAGAAATTCTTAAGTCTGAAAAAGTTCGGTACAGGCAGGTTTCATCCGTATAATGTAAAGCATAACAAGGAGTATAGAGAGAATGGATATGGTCAATATGTCGAAGGGGCAACAACCCCACAGGGATGAAAAACGTTAGCTCAAGGCCACCCATGGGTCTTCGATATGAATTTCTTTGTGACTGTTGACACTCCAGCTACCGTGGCGCAATCCGATCAGGGACTTGTTGAATAATGACAGAAGGGAATCTCATCGTTAAGCCAACACATGGGTACTTAAACTGAAACCTCAGAACACGGAAACGATGCGTATTTTCCGTATCGATGCCAAATATACACCCACTTATTAGGATTAACTGCCAAGCAAAACTGACAAAAAGTTGTATATTGTAAACTGAAATCTTCATTTTGTCTTGAAAATTATTTAACTATATAGAACGGAAATAGTGAATATGTCAATTTAAAGACACAACAAACCCACCGGGATGAAAAATGTCAACTCAATGAATGGGGAGGAATCCCTCTCACGTATGGTGCATACGGTTTGTGCATGGTCTGGTTTAGACAGAGTTCACTGTATTAACAGACATGCTTATATAGAGATAGTTTGATACGGGCGTTTAATTGTAGAGAATGTATTTCAATAATTTTAGTCTGTTTACTATAACAATAAAAAGTATATATCAACAAACATATGTATCACGGCATCGTATTTTGCATGATTCTTGGTTGTAGTGCTACTCAAATCAAAATTGATTTTTACTGCAAATATTCATCCTTAAACTTTGCCTAGTGTTAATTCGATGATAATGATAGTTGAGTTGAATCTCCCTTATTTTAAAAATCTTGGAGTCTTGTGATTATTTCTTAGTAACGTCATATTTGGGAACGTTATGTCTTTCGACGGAGACACGTTCCCAATAAAATATGATCATAATAGAATTTTTTTCTTATGAGAAATATTAAGTTCATTAACACCAAATCAGCATGGTATTGTGTTTGCGGACGTTTCCGGGATACCATTATATCCCGGAATGCATTCAGGTTTTAATATAACCCACGATAAAAGAAACATAACACGGAGCTTTTTGTTCAATAAAATAAGCCATTTGTCCCTAACTCCCAGTTTAATTCAAAACTATTTATGGCAGGCTTTCACACTACTTATCAACTACATAAAAAATAATTGATTTTTCATGGACGCAATTAAATACATTTATAAAAGCGGGACCGGTACATGTAACTCCGGACTGCCGACAAAATAGGTATAAATTTTAATAAATAAATTGAAATGTCCATATTTTTACAGTTCAAAGGATTAACGGCTTTATTATGAAGTATGAATTTAAAAGATTTTCCCACAGTTTTCATATTTCATAACGAATAAATATTAATGAATAAATATGTTAATGTAAATTATCTTTCATCTAAGTGGGTAGCGTACTTTTTAAATCTCATGGGCACGTCATGTAAGTTTCTAAAACTATTATAATTTCGACAACTAAAAGATGACTTTACAAATATTCAAAAGTTTTTAATGATGGCTGAGTGATTTCCTTTAATTAGTACGAAGGAGGTGTATATGGAGTTTTATAATATTTATGAAACATTTTATTAGTATTATCTTCTAATTGAATACGCGCTTTAGGTTTTTTTTCTTAAATTTTTTTGTACCTTTAACCCCGTCACATTTTTGCACCTGTCCGAAATCAGGAATTTCTGGCCTCTGAACGCATTGTTCGGTATTCACTTTCTGTTTACTTTTATGTCGCTGGAGTATATAGTGGCAACTATTTCGCTATACATGTGTATAATGTTGGTTTGGAGCGAGCTGCAGCCTGTCCTGTAGTGTGAGGTTTTCCTAGTCGTTCATTGAAGACCCATGAGTGGTCTTGAGCTGCCATCACGGTGGGGTTGTTGTCTCACCACATCCATTCTCTGTATATATCTTTATTGATAAGACAAGAGGAAATTAGATCCTTACCTTAGGCGTTTGTATCATATATTTTACCTCGGCATACATGTAGGAGAAATTTGTGTGTATATGGTTTTATTTCACGTTTTGATTACATGTTTTTGCTCTTGGGTCAAACGTGACTTGTATAGTCAAATCGCAGTTGTAACATAACCCACTGACATGTTTTTTGTGCATTTATTTTAGTATCTTACTTTTATATTTAAATGTCTCGAAATATACATCTCGTAGCCACAAAAATAAACTGAAACCTGTCTAAACCAGACATTTTTTTCAAGAGGTAGACCTAGGGTAAGGGACAAAACTATTAAAAATCATTGGTGGAACGTTTGCATTCACCACTTTACATCAATCTCATGTAAGCATCAAAGTAAATTGCACTGATTTCAATCTGTTTCAAATGAAAGCTTGATAGGCTTTGGTGAAATTGAATATTCTAGAAACATATCACTAATTTCAGAAGTTAGGTCCCTTACTGTAGGTCTACCTCCTTAAGTTACTTTGTATCAGTTTAGAGAAATTTTGTTGGTACACTTATTCAAATACATTGAGAACCTGGATAAAACGACCGTATGTCTGAAACGAACAAAAAGTGGTTGGTTTAGACAAGAGAACACGAAGAAGAAAGCTCCAACCTTTGAATAGCATTCCTGCTAAGAATCATGCAAAATGTGACTTAATAACAAAAGTAAAAATGTTTAGCCTGTTTGAATTGTATCAAATTTTACAAAATTTGCACGATTCTTACAAAGACTTCTGCTTAATTCTATCCAAGAATTTTTTTGTGGGTCTTATATCGAAATTGAGGTAAAGAAAGTGTCAACTTTGTACCGAAATAAAAGTGCCGAGTTTTCATTGTTTTTAAACATAAGAGATATGAATATACGATGTATGATAGCTTGGACAAAACCTTTTTTATAATTTCATCAGTGATCTGGTATATTGCGTGCGCATGTGTTTTTGAAAATGAAAACGATACATGTGCCGGAGTAAATAGACCTTCTAAATTTCCGTGGGTCATTCAAAATATTATCGCTATATGATATAAGCATTTGGGTGAAATCAAAAGCCGGTTACATTTACACGCGATCTGCCAATCGACTTGAAAGTGTAAACACATCCGAACTACTTCAGTAATTTAGGCTGTTCGCCATTATCTAATGACAAGACTCGTTCTGACAAGATAAGAAATTCCCCTTCAAGTAGAAGATATGATTTCATGACGATAGTATTCAAATTTCACGAAAAATAGAATTCCTTTGTAATATATAAAAAGAAACAAGCTGTACGCCATTGAACAAGATTATTCAATCTAGAATATGATAGAAATTCGAGATTTTATGTCGTTTTAAGATGAAAGTTTACCTACTGCAATAAGTGGTCTATGTAATTATTATAGTCTATTATGGGTCTAAATGACATTATTTCTATCTATTTTGATATATTTGTCTCTTGTGATACTTTATCTAACAGTCCTTGATTTAATGCCCATACAATCGCCTTATCATTCTCGAGCCTTCGATTTCGGACCGTTACTATTTATCATCATCTAGATTTAAAACTACTTTCGGTAATTGGGTATTTTATCAATTTCAAGAGGATTAGAGTAGATAATGACGTAATCAATATTAAATCGTAATTGCTGTGATGTTAAATCGTTAAATTTCGACCAATTTTGCTACTTTAAGATCAAAGCATTTTCATCAGTGTAAACTTCAGAATTTGTATGGAACATGCACAGGCGCGCCCACCTCTTTTTCTGAAAAAAAAATAGTTGAAATGTAAGAAAATCATTGATGCCCGACGGTACGCATCATCCCTTTTGTCAGTCAGCACGCCCTGCCATTCTTTTGTTCCTGTGTCATGCGCCCTTGAGATGTATAATATGAGTAAGCGAAACCCTTCTGACGTAGCGTACGGTATTGGTGTCATTTTTGGTAACGTCGAAATCGGCAAAATTTGACGTCTTTTTTGCATTGCACCGTTCTATAATTGTTACATGCAAAAAGAAGTGTCCTTATTTAATTTTTTTACATAAAATAACACACACGATATGTTTTATTATTTAATTATATTCGATATTAATTTTTCGTATGTTTTGGTCAATTGAAATGATCAGATTACATCCTGATATGGTAAATAGTTTGGGATCAACCATTTAAAAATGATTTGAAGGAAATTTTATCCTATGAGAAAAATGTTAGGAGTTATGAAAACAAATTTCGTGATGCGCTAAAACAAAGTAAAACACCCTCACTAAAACAGAAAGCCAACAAACCTACAAGCAAAAAAGTCAGTAGCACCCCCCTCCCGGAAACCCCGAAAGCGTATGACGTGAATCTTTCCTATTTGGTTTTATATCTCTAATGTAGAGGTATGTTGATATTTCCGAATACATGTACTCGTTTCGGAATTTTATAAGGTATGTTGCTAATTATAAAATATTGCTGAACATTTCGAGAAAACAAAACCTTGGACAATCTCCCTCTTTGAGGAAATTTGAGAGCGAAATCTCCCGTTTTTATTATACGACGAAAAAAAAAACTTGCGGCCGTATAATGTGATGGCGCAGTCGTCGTCGTGATGGTCTGGGGACACTTCGTTTCTATGCGATTACATTAGTTGTGGTTGTCGAATTGTTCTGAAATGTTGATATGATTTTACCAATAACTAAGAAGATTCCTATTTAATTTGGACATTGTTGCCCCTGCCGCTTTAGAAAAAACGGCCCAAAAAGGCGTAAAAATACGGGTTATATTAAAACTCATGTAGATTGTTTTTTTTTTTTTCGATTTTAAATATTCTATTTTTAATGTGTTCTTTAATTAATTCGGCTAAACAATGTACAGCAGATTTTATGTGTTTTGGACCGTATTCAAGTTATAAGGGGTAATAGTTGGGCAAGGCCTAAAAACATTTTCATATTTTTTTTGGTCCGATTTGAAAAAAAAAATCAACAAAATATTTTTACAAAATTTGTACAGCTTATATGTTATAGCGAAAATAATTGTCAAGAGGTAATTAGACGATCATGAAATACGTTGATTTTACAATATTCCACTAGCGAATGTGCAAGCGCGTGTCTACACATTTCAAAATACTTTGATGCAGGCACGCTGATCCCGATTTCACCAGGACATCGTTGCATATGAACAGACAGGAGTGCGCGCAAGGGGCGGGGGACTTCCTTTTTCCCGTTTTCTTTTCAACATTTCTTTCATTATATTTTATCAGATTCGCTAAAATCGTATTTTTTTATTCATTATGTTCACAGTCATAATAATTTAATCTAGTATCGTAACTTTTCAATACTTTTTATGAAGTTAAAAGAGTTCTTACGTTGCAAAACAGAACGTTACTTTGGAAATGTCAAAAATGCGCTTTTTGACCTTTTTGTTTGAAACGATAAAACCATAGATATAAATTTTAGATGTTGTGACATTTTGGTTTGACACAGACAAAATGCTGCGCCTAGACACATGTTCAACCAAGTACCATTATTTTAAGAATATACTATCTGCAGCATATATACATGTAAAATTTAAAATTTCATAGTTATTAGTTCACTCAAAGCTGACGAAAAAAGCTTTTGATAAAGACTGGGTTGCACGCAACGTGTACAAAACATCGGGAAAAAGACAACGTGACATCACAACATACGTGCGTATATATCTACTATTAGATAATAAAACAATTATTTTTTTAGAATAAACATGATATTCTGAATATTTATACAGTCCTGTAAGCGTGATTGTGCTTTGGTAAAAATACTATTCTTTGTTATATTTTACAACCGTAAACAAGAAATTAGCCAATGGCCATCGTCGAAAAAATTAAGATTTGTGACATAATTGAAATACGGACAAAAAGGCTTTTAACGAAAAGACTGATTGAACATTTTATATATATTTTCATTGGGGTTATGTAATAAGTTGTCAATATAGTTAATAAAAGTCCCGATTAAAAAAGCTGTTCGCATAACTTAAAAAAATGTCTAAAATTTTGTCTTCAAATCGGATTCTTTCCATTTTTACAATGTCCACATCACAGGGGAGACATTTGTGATATTGTAATACGCTTTGATCTTATCATTACATCATGAAAAATATGACATCGTCTGCAGCACAAACTACTCTTTCCAAAAAAAAAGTTTGTTTTATCAAAATACGTTAGGAAACAACTTAGATAGATTGGTGAAATGGGAAGAAAGCATTTCTTAATGTTACTTGTCCACATATCAAAATGGACGTTCTTGTGATCGAATAATGCTTTCCCTCCACAATTAACGGCATCTTTCAAAGATTTATGATTGTAATCCTAAAACAACAACCACTTTCGATCATTTTAATATCTATATTGCCTTTGATAACTCCACATTCTAATAACAATATTTCGGTTTTCGTAACAAGCCCCGGTTCAATCGAATGTGACACCAACAACGTACATATACGCAAAGTCTCTGCATTTAAATATGTCCGATTTAAATGGGTGCGTGGTTAGTTTATGTGGATTTGAAGTCCTTAGATTTTAAGGGGTTTCAGAACATGGTTAGTGGACTGCATTTAAGGAGGGACCATTAAGGGACTCTAAGTCAAATTTAATGAAACAAATAAATAAACGTGTCAGGACACATGCCAAAGAACGATGGAAGACAAGAAAACCTAATATGCAAAACGAAAACCCCGTATAAACCAAATCGACTGTCAAAACCAGACATCTTTTTTCGAAGCCGTTTATTATAATTTCCAATGCATTTTGAATGAATGGCGAATCCAGAGGTAGCCCAGGGAAAAATGTTGTCTCAAATAAAAAAATGAAATAGGAATCATATTAACTTCAAGCAATGAATTAAACATGTATTTGAAGGTGGTTCCTTGCCTATAAAAGTGGATTTAATACCTTTTGACCGAATATTGACATTTGACGTTTATTTACTTCGAGTTTATCTGTTGAAATTTTTAATTTTCGGACCAAACAAAATCAAAGAAGAATACCGCTTAGGCTAGACGTTAAAATAAATACTGTAGTTACATGTTAAATATTCGATTGTAACCGACTTAAATGAAAAAAATTAATAAGTTCCGAATGTTTTAGATGTAACCATAAAAGTTCCGAATGATTCAGGGACATCGATGGCGACACTGCCTGTACTAAGTCCAGCGCCCTAGACCAATCGGGCTATTAGCTAGAGCTTAGCTGGCCGAGTGGTCTAGGGCGCTGGATACATGAATATATAAATGAATTTACTCCCCCCCCCTCCGAATTCTGTGTGCATGTCTAGCTCCTAGTAGACATCCATTCGGGATACCTGACCGGATATCTGGGTAAGAGTATGAATTACTATCCGCTGGGCTGCTGTGTTGACGCTTGGTCTAGTCCCAAACTTCTCATGGGTCTGGTTCGGTTTATACAAGGCTTCGTTAACCAACATTCAAAATACAGTATATTCTATATGATCAGTACATTCGTTCTGGTATATAGAGAATATAAAGAAACTATAATACATGTAAGTGTCAGTTTAATGAGGTTTTCTGTTTTTAAGAGTTTAGTTTAGAGAGGCTTTACTGTATATAAGCTGTAAAAATAGACGCAATGCGAGCGCTACTCATTTCAAATCCGTGGAGCTACATCATGCAGTTGTAGTACAGTTATTTGAATATATAGGCGTAGTTTGGTGCTGCGTGTGTTGCAGAGGTGTAGAAGCTTTGAAATATCAAATATAACCCTATGCAGGAGATTATAGTTATTACAAATACCCGAAGAAAAAGTCCAATCATAATAAATTTTAAACTTAAACAAATTGCAACAGCTGAAAAAAAAGATTAAATTATGTAGCATTATGACCCAAATAAACACAGAAACAAATCTAACGTGTGGAAACCTCAGAATATGTAATTCTGAATTCCTATGGAAATTACCATGTGACGTATTTTTCGTCATGCAGTTTTCTTTTTTTGTTTGTTTGCTTTTTTTTGTAGTTTTTTATTCAATGATTTTCAGTCTTTTGTATTTCTAATTATTTGCATCTGTTGTCCTTATACAATCTACTGTTAAACTTCTTTTGTCGTAAGCTTTCCATAGCTGATGTTATTGTTGATATGGAACACGACTATAAATAAAAATTAATTACTTACTTGTTATCGTTTTAAAATGTGATTATTTTCAATGAAAACCATTGCTTACAATCTTTTCATTGGTGCAGCTCATTCATCGAGCATGCACCCTTGTTTCTGGCATTTGGAAACAAAGGAAGGATTATGGGAAAAATGCGGGTTTGTTGCAGTGTCTTTGATGCTTGCCCACGTAGTCACGCTGAATGTCCATAAGATTATTTAGGCGTCCCCTTCTACTAGAAAGATTAAAAAGTTACAAAAACAATTGTTATCCTACCGACAAAAAATAAGATGTATAGGGATTATCTTTGTGGCGATTTAATATTTTTATATAGTTACGCGATTAAAAAAAGATTGACTCTTCTTTTCGAAATCTCGTAATCCAGAATTGTACTTTGTTCACCTTATTATAATTGCACCTGTGTTCAAGTTATCTTTACCAAGTAAGTCTTGAAATAACCAATATTTCCCCGCGGCTAGGATTAAAATAAAGGTAATTTTCTATCGAATTTTGTGGAAGAAAATTAATATGATTTCAATATGGCATAGTAACTTGTGATAACAATAATATTTGGCAAATCCTTCTAATTCAGTGAACAATTTTATTAACAAGTTTTTGACAGAAAAGCGATTGTAACGGGACAATCATATAGAAGGGGCTTATAGGATTACCTTGTCTAACGCTGTTGTCTAGAGATTATAAAGCTGTGTTTAATACGCTGATTATTTAGACACTTTATTAAGTGTAAGTCTTTGTAATAATCAGGCAAAATGGGAACAAACAGAAACAGAAACCCACTGATCTGACAATATAATTTACTCAAGGATCCTTTTTTATATTTATATAAGGCAATTACTTTATCTCTGCACCACTGGATTTGCTCAGAAATTTTTCAATACAATGTTAGATTAATGATGTTTTTGTCAGTGCATTTAAATGGAATTATAACTCAATTTACCAGTGTGATATTGAAAATCTTGTCTAATTTCCTTGAATCTTGCAAATAGTCAAATTAAACTTTCAAAATGGTGTTTTTTATACCTTATTTCCCCTACTGCCGGATTTTTATGGAGACTGACACTTAAGAATGGTCAATAATTTGTATTTGTAATGTATTAGTATCAAAATGAATCATAGCTGACCAAATGATAAAGAATGTGCTGACAATAAAAATATTTTTAAAATGTTTTGAATACATGAATTGTATTTTGAAAGGATCAATTCAGATATGTAATTAAGCTGCAAAAATAAACTGTGATACATTCGTACTTATTCTGTTTTTGTTTCTTAGTTTCTTCTTGTTTTGTTTTTGGGCGATGTGAAGCGAACTTGAAATCTTATTTGAGAGCAATTTTACAGAAGGGTGTACATTTCAGGGGCAGTTCCCGAGATTTTGAAAAGAAATTTTAAAACAAAAACATCCTGAAAAAGGCATTCCGGACTACAATGTTTCCAATTTGTCCAATGTTTGCAGAAAATTAAGAAATTAAGCATTTTTTTTTTCCAAAAAGGGGTCTCTCCCCTGGAAACCCTGTGGATCCGACAATGCATTTTCACTTGCGCTGAAATCGTTTACAACACTGTGTTAAAATTAGAATTTGAACCCCTGTTTAAAATTTCCCGGATCGGGCCTATCCTTTTATTCACTTCTAGATCCAACTTAACATAAAAGGTTTTCATTTATGGGAAAATTACTCTTGATTAAATTGCATGGCGATGCTAAGGTCTACAGTATGAATGTCGAAATGTACTTTTTTTTAAAACTTGATATACTGTACTGTGAAAAGATAAGACAAACATACGGACGGGCAATTCCACAGCACAAGCCCGTCAACAGATGGGCTTAACTTTAATAACGACAAAACCATTCTTCCTACTTTGTAGAACTTTATTCAAAAATATATAAACCAACTTCACAACCTGTACACAAATACTTATTCTAAATCCCTAAATCATGGACGGATTGATAAGGGAAAAGATCTGGAATGATCTCGAAGTTTAATAAATTAAAATACTATTTCTGTGTTAAATAAATACTCTATAAATAGACAGAATGGCAGAAACGGCAACAAGTCAATTGAAATCACTTCCAATTTCAGTTAATTTTTTGCACGGATTTTCAATGTTTTTTTATGGTTGGCATTGCAAAACAAAACAACAAAACAAAACAAACAACGGAAAAAGACAATAAAATTTTTTAAAATGAAAAATAAAATAAAATTCAAATTGAAAACACTAAATATTATTACGAAAGACAGTTCATTTAAAGTAAAAATAAATTTTGCCGAAATTGACATCGTATCCGGAATTGACCATTGTTAGCTTTTCTGCCATGATAGAAGAGAGGAATATTCTAGTCTAGTGTGAATGGTGAATAAGTTAATTAAATAAATATAATTTAAATCTATAAATAGTAAAACACTAATTTATCACTTTGCTATTCAATATCACTACACTTGTTGAATACATTACACGTAATGGAACAATCACCACGACCAATGCTCTCCAGAAAACTCGAGGAATAAAAAAGGAAGTGTTGGAAGAAATTGAAACTTCCGGTTCAAGAAAGTCAAATAAGATTTCGGAGTAATGTAGAAGGAAGTGCTGGAAAGACAATGTTACTTCCGGTTCTTCAACGTAAACTGATTTTTCATTCATTTAAAAATTACCACCATATTTTTTTTTAAATTCTAAGAAATATATATAATTCGTAAGTTAAGGTAACAAAGAAGGAGTATCGTATAAGGTCACGTGACATGGCAACGGTCCAGTACGTGTAATGCATATAATCACATCAAACCACAACACATCAAACCTAACTTCGCCTGAGCTACTCTCGTAATGACGTCAGCTAATTAAGACTCACGTGGCACTGTGTCACGTATCTCTAGCATAGAAACGGAAATAACGTTTTTTACACCCCGCTTTCATCAACATGTATATGAAGTACATGCTGGAAAGAAATTTGAACATTAGAAAAAAAGGAATTAAAGAGTTCAGTATTACCAAAAAGTTCAAGATCAAAAAGTAATTGTTTTGTTGTTTTTAGATTGAAACGTGAGAGATGCGAAGAAAATCCGTTTATTTTATTGAAAAAAGTGTTAAACATTGAATAGTGGATTTTGTATACTTTTCCAACTAATTATTTTAGCTATAAAAATGGGACTCAAAAAGTGTATATACTTAAAGTAGTGAAAAAACTAAGGACGTAATCCTAAAATTCGTAGTAAAGTATAATCTTTTCTAAAAAATGATGGATATGTTTCTTAAATGAAAATGGAATGAAAATGTACAATGAATATTAAGAAAGTATGAAATTTGCTGCAGCAATGTTTAATCGGAACACATTTAAACTGAACACAATAATTTTGAACACGGATATATTAAAAACATGGATTGGAACAAAGAACATTCGTTCCGTAAAATTCAACAATAAAAATCAACAAAGTAGCATGTAGAAAATAAAATAACAAAGATTAAAAACAAACTTAAAAACAATGATACAATGACTCGACACTTCAAAACTGAAGAAAAGTATCTCATTCAATAGATGACGTCATAATGTCCAATATTATTGTACCCATTCTGCCTTTTCCTGTAACTTTGTTCTCCCAGAAAATGCCGACTAAAGTTTCAATTGAAATTTTACACCAGAAAAACTTCGAAATACCTTTTTAGGCACCGACCATTTTTATACTGAAAAAAATGGGAGGGGGCGTGGGGGCTTATTTTGTAAAAATAAATACTCCAAATTTGAGCCAAAACATTTTTTACTCAGTCATGGACAGAAAAAAAAGTCATTCAATTTTTCCCAAATTACCTAACAATGTACATTTTCAAATATTTTTTTTAACTCCGGCTGCTACTGAAAAAAATTCGAACTCAACCAAGTCCAACCTCCCCTCGAGAAGATAATGGTACTTGCCTAAATTCCCCAGTTTTGACAATGTTGAGTATAGGCTGATTCATAGTTCACATCAAATCCACACCAACTCACAAACAACATGATCATTTAAGTACATTAACTCTTGTACCAGTGTAAAAACTTTAAGTACAATTTTGGACGGTTTGTGTACAGTGTATAACTGAACTTATATTTTTTTTCAAATTGAGCATATTTAATCAGAAATGAATTCTGGTGATACTTAAGTACTTGTATTTTCTGCAATTTCATTGAAAGAGTAGTTTCCCGTTTTTATCTTTGAGTATTAATGGAATCGTGCCATATCCTTAATCAGACAGACATACAAAATGTCATTATCACAGATGAGCTCCTGAAATATGTAAATTGATATTGAAATGAATTATCTTCTCTTGACACGAGACATTTTCAAAATACCACTAGGTGGCAGTGACAGCCCTTCCATATAACTTCATTCTTTCGCAATTTCATTTACGATAGAAAATTCTGAATAAATAAATAAATAAAATTATAAATAAAGATATTTTTTTCAGTTTAAACCCAACATAGACTTATGTTCACAGAATGCTTTCATATTATTCAGAACCGTCAACGAGTCCTTCAAAATTTGATTAGTCTCTGTCAACTCCTTCCGGAACTGTGCAAAGCCATCTGCACTTGTGTCCTGGCGTCGAATGTTTTTGTATGCATTTTCCGCCATTTGTAAAAATTGTCTTTCCATAATAGCACAAGAACAGTTCTCCGGTCTCGTTTCAAGTTCTGACTTCCGGAGTTGTTGGTTTAGTACAGTGACGTCGTTTTCAAGCTGTCGGAGGTAATTAAGGTTCATCTGCCGCTTAAGATCTGTAAAAATATATGACTCGTTAAAGATGGCCGTTAAAATTATTTTCAAGCATAAGCCGTTATTACTTACTTTGTTTTAAACTTGTTGGATGTTGGTTTTCTTAAATTGTTGTGAAGTCAATCCTGCTCAAACCATTGCAATGATATTTAAACCGATTTAGATGAAAACTATTTGTTTTTGGGTTCTTCTTTTAGCCCTCTGTGAAAAAATAGATGTTCTTGTGTGTAAACACAGGACTATTTTTGTAAAAGGTTTTAAGTTTCAGAAAGTTAAAGTTGGGTTTCCAGGCTACATTTTTTTGCTAAATTTTGCAAAACATTTAGAATAATATCCCAACCCCAGAGAAAAAAAAACAGTACCTTCCCATGGATTTGCTCTCTGAAAAATGTTTTAGGCTCCTTCTCCGATGCAGTGTATAGAACACAAATATTTAAAAAAAAATTAAAATATAAACTCACCAGAGCGTTTTTTTTTTGCAGACCGTTCATCGCAGTCGCATTCGCATCTTTCGGATGTTTTTCTCTTTCGCTTTGAAAGTTGCCCAATGAGTTGCGAAAGCAATGCTGATGAATCTTGATCACCAAGCCGCTGTGAATAGTCGTCCTTTTCTTCGTAATCAAAGCATTGTCGTGATGGAGCCCTCGGTGAAAACTGATCCCTTCGACTGTATACCTCTGAAAAATACAAAACACAAATGTATCTATGCATGTAGGTCATATTTACCAAATTCTATAATTTATAATGGGGTTTGCATATTTGTAGAAAACTCCTTCTTTATTTTTCCTGTCATCTTCCATAAGTATATCTGCATCAGGGGCGGATCCAGACACTTTGAAAAGGATGGGTGTCAGCCGAGTCCTCGGAAAAAAGGGGGTATTGGGATATTACATTGTATTTACCATATCCAATTTAAAGGTGGGTGTTAAACCCCTTCACACCCTTGGAGCAGCCACTGCGCATTTCTTTAAACTTGGCAGAAAGATAAACATTGAGTGCAGTTTTCCTTAGTAAAAAAAGATAACTAACCGTGAACTGAATGGTGTCCATCAAATACAAGTTGTTTCCGGACAGCTCTCCGTTCATCTATATAATCACTTGGATAATCTGGAATTCTCACGGGTGAAGATCGATTTACTCTTTCATGGAAACCCGGAGATAATTGATCCGAGTTCGATTCAACTTTATATCCACTTCCTGTTGTTGACCTGACCCCGGGTAATAAAAGTTCTTTTCTTTTGACTGGTGTTCTTTCCAATGAATCGTGTTGTTCTAATCGATGATGAGGTGAAAAACAACGCTTTTGTGGTGTCCTCTCAATATGTGGAGAGTGATGGTGAAGGTGTTCTAAACGTGGGGACAAATGAGGACGAACAAAGGACGATTCCGGAGACTGTAGCACCTGTTTGAAAAACATAATTAAAAATCTATAAAGGTGTTTTAATACCATATTAACTATCGGATATCGATGATGAAGACCATTATTGATAACAAATAACAATTATCACTTTCACGGAATAATTCTGCCAATAAGCAGGGGTACCTTTTGGGTTATATTAATGAAAAGAGGTACACGGAGGGAGTATCGATTTCACTACGACTCCGAAATGAATCAGTATTATTATTGTCATATTATATTTCCAAAGATTTAAGCAATGCGGTACAAATTAAATATTTTTTTTTCATTAAATTTGGTTAAAACCATAATTTCCGTATCGAAATGCAATTGCAATGTTTTAATCTTCTTTTTTTTTCAGGCCAAAAAAGCAATTCAAATTAATAAAAAATGATAGAACATAACCAATGCACCAGATTATAACGTGTTAAAGAAAATGCAGGGTCAAAATTATACTTTGCTATGAGACCTGTATTGATAGAATCCATTTCGGACTTTTAGAATTTATTAGATTTAATTTGTTTGTTTGTTGGGGTTTAACGTCCGAGCAGCAATATTTCAGCTATTAGGTTAAAGGAGGTAGACTTAGGGTAAGGGACATAACTATTGCAATAAATTTCACCAAAGCCTACTAAACTTTCATTTGAAACTGAATAAAATCAGTCCAATTTACTTTGATGCTTACATGAGATTGATGTAAAATGCTGAATACAAACATTCCAATGATTTGTAAGAGTTGTGTTCCTTACCCTAGGTCTACCTCCTTAAGCAGGTCTTCGGTTTACCAACTTGAAAATCCATTAAAATTGACCTTTAAAAGCGTGTGGTTTAAACAGGATTTTAGGTTGTTCGGGGTTCATTTAAAACAAATTTCAGTGTTTAAAAGGGAACTTCTACATGTACGTTACAACTTACAAAATTTCTCTGAGCGTCGATTGGGGGACTTGAGACAGATGATCTTGATGAAGTTACTGGTGAAACTGGTGGACTTCTCGGTTTTAACCGCTCAGCCATCATCCAGTCCGAGTTGTCTCCGAACAGAGGACAGTGGTCTGGTTCCCTGTATGGCGAACTGGTCCCTGTTTCCCTATTTCTTAACATCGAAAACGAGTCACTTTTGTCACTATAACAATCTTGAAATCTTGGGGGATATTTGAAAATAAAGTCATCAGAATTTCGTGATCTCGGTGTGGACGGAGATACTGACAAGGTTTTAGGAGAACCCGGACAATCACGTAATTTTGGTGTGGACGGAAGGTCACATGATTTACTACGGAAACAGCTTTCAACTTCTGAATCTTCTCTGCGTTCCTCTTGTATGAACTTGTAGTCTTTGAGTTTATCCAGGATGTCCTTAGGGAGGGAATCTAATGATACAACCATAGAATTCTGTCTTTTTTCCTGAGTTTGCATTTTTGATTCTTTTACATCATCCTGGAAAAAAAGAAATTTTGGTGTAAATAAAAATCTCCATCTCTTTCAATATATAAATCCACACAAATCAAAATGTATATCATAAAAGAAATATCCATCAAACGATTGCAAGTTGAATATACTAAAAAACGTTTTATCTGCACAGTAACATTTTAGCCCTAAACACATTTCTACTTTTCGAACTGTTCGATTAGAAACCTAAATGAAAAGCGAAGCAAATTCAATAAACCATTTTTAAAATACCTCATGAATATAATATTAACAAGATCGAAATGTCATTTCAATATCAGCGCATTCAAAGATAGTTTCGGATAATCGTTTGGTTCCATGTCCGATGTTGTTGAGGGATTTGATAGCGAAATGACTAACGTGATAGAATGTTTTAATTTTAAATGTCCTTTTCGGTCTGTTAATCACGAATACGTATGTAATATCTATAGATTTTTCCTGTAATATCATGTATCCTAACTCTTTTATCTCGGACCGCGATCGAATAACGGTAGAATTGAGAACGCATCGAAATAATTTTAAATATTCATAATCACTCAGATGTTTGAACAGGTGAGTGTACTGTTGCTATTGTTCAACTGTAAGCTGTAGGAATTAAACGCAATTGAGATTCTATCATAACGATTATCATTTTTATCATTTGAAAGGCTAAATTAATCACATCATTGTATAAACAATTTAACATCCCTATGGAAAAGATAAAGGGTCTCTTTCATCATTAAATATTACTAAGCATATAAGTAAAAAGCGGATTAAGGCAAGAAATTTAATTGCTAAAATTACGAAGAATTTGCCTGATATAAAAGTCCTTGCTTTCATGCATAACCATGTGTATTTTAGTAATTAAACCATATTTGAATGAGTCATTCCGAAAATAAAAAGCTTACTCAGCGAAGCTATTACTTCATTTTTACAATGAAACTCGTCCAAACCAAATATTGAATAAACCAAAATATGTCTACACCAGACAAAGTCCTTTCAATGAAGCACCCCCTCCGGATCAGTAACTGAGATAGTCATGTTATACTAAAGTAAAAGTTTAATCCCTCAGTATGTCGTGCACTTTTGTGATTCTACTCGGTGCATTTCGAATAACAAAATCGCGTGCAATTAACCAAAGCATGGTAATGAAACTCGAAAACTAATAGAATTTAAATTGACATTTAAATTATGCATGCATAAATTTTCTTATATGGGGTACACGCTACAATATCAGGCATTGTGCAAGTCAATTACAATGTACACATAAATTACCTACTTTTGATAAATTCAGATGAATGTCGCGATAAGAATTGGGGAGTTAATTAACTTTTAGCGGAGCATAACTCGATTGACTGCACTCTGATTTATAAAGAACAATGGCTAGCATAGAGCATACAAATACAATTTATACAATTGTATCTTTTTCCCATTCAAATTGTAGCTATCAAATGTAAAGAACAAATCTTGGGTCAGATGTCGACGATAGTTTACGGTACTAATTAAATAAAGCAGGGATAATTAGACATCCTTGGCGAACACCCTCGACAGGATGAATAAAAGAATTTACGCACGGTAGCGAGTATTGATGACACCGTCTTGTATACAATTACAATTTCATTGCACATTTTTTTTACAGATGTTTCTCAGTTAGATTTCTTGATTATTGTACTAGTTTGAAATATGTAAAATCTTTGGGAATAAAACTTCAGTATTTTTCTCATGAGAATTTTTGAAATTGTTGCTATGTATTATTCACATACAGTAAAACCTTTGTCAGCCGAATCACTTTTGGATTGTAAAATATGTTGATTTAAGCAGGTGTTCGGTTTTCTAAGGTTAATGATACATTAAAGTTGATGTAAGTTGACCTAAAAAAGTGTCTTGTTTCGTAAAGATTTTTAAATTCGGTTTAAAAATGTTTCGTTGCAGATGTTGCTCTACCGAAAGATTGTTTTATGATTCACTTTGCCGACTACAACATGTTAATGTTTTGTAAAATTGATTAAGTTTAGACAAGTTTTTGGATTGTTCTGGGTTCGGTATAGACAGGTTTCATTGTGTTTTCTAAACAACATTCCCCGCCTATGTTTGGGTACAACTATCTTATTTAAATATAACACTAACCCTTGTGAAAGCATATTAATATATTCTAAGGAAATATCTAAACAAGAAATTATATTGAAATTTAATGAATTAGTGTTAAGTCACTATACACACAACTTTTTAAAGTTATTTATCCATTTATATATAACCTTTATATTTGTGTAAAAGACTTACACAAGACAAATTGAACGTTAACCTCAAAAATGCTTGGGAAAATAACGGCTCCCTATAGAACGCCAATGGTGCGTTCAAATGTTTTACTTAAAAACTTTTATATCAAACTTTATAATCGCGTCATTGGACGCAATCAACTTCCTAATATTTCTAAATAATATAATAATAATACAATACAGATTGTTTTATAGGTGATAAAATCAAACTGTGTATCTAATTAGGGGTAAACAATGGTTCATTCAATATATATGTATAAACAATAATGGCTTTCATTTAGTTACATATACGATATCCTCATTGAAATATGATATTTTCATACAAAAGAGCTCTATTTAATTTGCAGTATGATTTCATCAACAACAGTTACACATTATTCAGTAAATGAACACCAGACTTTGTTCTGCCACTTTCGTCTTGAACTTGACAAGTCGTCGTTGAAATCACCACAAAGTTAAGTCTGTCTGCACTGACAATGAACGTTTCATTTCGTTTTTAAACTTACACGCAACATTGCGGTCGATTTTTACATTGAAAATGCAAATGTAATACGCTGTCACCAAGTAGATTTGAAAATTTTCACTTTTGTGTTAAAATACTTTTAAATATTCACAAAGTACACATTACACGGTGAAACATATACCTGATATTTGTCACGGGTGTTTCATGGTTGCATAACAATACTGATAAAATCACTGTTTTCATAAGTGGTGATTTTAATACAAAACTCGCGTGCCGATTTTTTCTTTCATTTTTATCTATTTTTAAAACAATTTCATGCCTACCTGGTCGCTTTTGTATGTAAAACAAAAAAGTATTTAAACTTTAGGACGTTAAGGAGTTATTTACTTTTATGATAAAACAATATTTGAAAACAAAAAGTGAAAATAATAGTATACAAAACGCGGTTAGATTTCAAATTTCGATGCTAGGCAACGTTGTTTGTAAACAGACCTACAACCCGTGTTAAAACAAACTGATTAAGCAAAGCGTGGCATGGCAGAATGGTGTCAAATATGTTCATATGACTTCAATGTTCGTTTTATAATACAGTAAAATCCATTTTACCCGTACCACAAATAAACCAAAGTAACCGGTTTTCACGATATAGTTGGGTTTTTTTTTCTTTTTCTTTTTTTTTTTTTTTTGGTAACTTGACTTTTGGGTAATCATGCAGTTGGATTTTACTGGTCTAAACAAGAAATTACAAGAACATACAGAAAACTCACATCAGTCGCCGGATGTATCCAGTATACATTGTACAAATACAGTGAAACCTCCCTAAATCGAACCCCTTTTGAACTTTAAAATTGTTTCTGTATAGACAGGTGTTCGGTTTTTTAAGGTTGGAAATGCATTCAAATTGATAAAGAGGGATTTATAAGTGTTTGGTTCAGACAGGGTTTCGGATTATTCAGGGTTCGGTTAAGGCGGGATTCACTGTAAATGATTCGGTATACAGTTTCCAATGTAACATGCCAGGTTGGAATTTTGGTCCCACTGTTAAACGTTTAATATACAAAAAAAAAATCTCAAAAATGGGTGTGGTCCCGGGGATTAGGGACCCCCCGTCGGCAACCCTAGTTTTTTTTTAAATTTATGGTTCGGACCCCGCCATTGACAATGTTATTTCATTTTTTTTAATTCCATACAAATGTAATGACATCCCATAGCCACTGTACAGTTTTTGTCGCTTCTTGTCCCATAACTTAAAGTATTTACACAAAACTTGGTTATTACAAATTGTTATGAATATTTACTTTTCTAACTAGTACTTTATAAAAGATAAAACCTCTGCATGCAACGCTTTGCACTGATTAAGAATATTTTAATGTAAAGCAGCCTTTTAAACGCACGGATATGCATTTGTAAACACCGTAAAATAAAGTGTCTCGTATTATTACATTATCATAGGTGGTTTAAATGTAAAACTGCGCTATCGGAAGCGGTTTCTTAGTCCGATTTTAAAGGGTACAACTTGATATTTGCGAGTAGGTCAAAGGTATATGTTTAAATTGTGAATTTTATCTTAATTCTCTACCAAAAATCAATGGACACAAACTATTGGATTTCTGGGTTGAGTGAAGAATACAATTTCATTTAGCAAACAAATTCAGATCTATGTGTGTTCCCCCTTACCTTGGCAGATTACTAAAGTCATATACTTCTGGAAGGGAACAAATCTACGACTCTTGGGAAGACGGGGTGAAAAATTCAAGGGTAATCTCATTTTCATATTTTTTCCGATAATCTCAGGCCCTCCTCCAAATTATTTTTCATGTATTGTTCCGCCATCGAACTTTTACGAAAAAATAAATCGAGCACTCGATTCATTACACAAATGCATGCACGTGTATTCTTAATACTGTATAGTTAGTCAACAATAGGTTCAGTCTTGACAGATTTACCAAGCTCCAGAACTACATTTACAATGGTATAATGGTACATGTATTTCTACAAGTGTATGGTTTAGGCAGATTTTCGTTTTTTTTTTCAGGGGTCTCACTGTAGAAGAAAAAACAATATGGTTCATATAGCATTGTTGGTAGTCTGAATTAGATTCGCTTAACCTAGGATTTACAGTACGCCTAAATGTGTACATAAAAGAGGAAGTAGACTAGTTTCGATGGAAGAGGTCCTATGATAAAACTATAAACGTATTTTAAGTGTCGGTATCTATAAGAATCGGGCAGTAGGTGAAACGTGGTATACAAAAACCCACCATTTTGATAGTTTAATTTGACTATTTACACCATCAGAATCAAGGAAAACAGACAAGATTTTCCAAATCATGCATGCTGGACTACTGAGTTACAATTTCATTGAAATGCACTGAAAATGAACATTTCATGGGCAGATAATTCCGTCAAACTTCTTTTTTCTAAGATTCTATTGAAAAAATTCTGAGCAAATCCAATGATGCAGAGATATTCTCGAGTAAAATATCATTGTTAGATCAATGGGTTTTTGACATGCATGTTTCTGATTTCCCCCATTTTGCCTGAATCTTACAAACACTTACTCTTAAACTAGAATATCAGTTTAAGCTTAAGATTGAGCACTTCTCGGATTGGTTAATAAATGGTTTCATAGTTCCATATCATAATGTACAAGTGTTTCTTCAATGCAAAAAGTGTTCTGTGTTTCTAAAATTTCAATTTAAACAAAAATGTCTACGAGACGTGCAAGACAAACAGACAGACATACAAAGACGGATTATCATATTTGCTATAAAAATGGTCTGATGGCTGTGCATAAATATGATACGAACAGACATACAGGCTTAATAACACCAGATACCAGCTTGTTTCGAACCATTCCCTCCATTTCTGTTTGAAAATAAAATCATTTTTCTATCGAAAAAAAAGATAAGATATTTAGTGAACATAGCCTGTGCCCCACTCCCCAAACCCTAGTTTTGTGAGAAAATGCAGCGATTTTCACTTACATCACGTTCTATCAACATTAAACTCTCCCGATGAACACGGTGTACATATATAATGCACAGCACCTCATTGGATCGAGTAAATAAAACATTACCTCAATTTAAGGCACGGTCTAAAAACTTAATATTTTGGCATTTGCATTCATCATGAATTTTCTGATGCAGCCTCTGTTACACAACTTAATATCTAATCGTTGCAAATAATAATTTGTATATATAATAGCTAATAAATTTAACGAAACAAGTTTCTACCAAAAATAACCAATAACTAATTCAGAAAAAATGCATATATCTTACCTTTTGAAATAAAACTTCATATTTGTCTGGAATAGTTAAATTCTTCCATTATAATCCAAAATGTTCATTTTTAAGAATTTGTATTGTATACATGAACCCGTTCCTCCATCTTTCCCTGAGAATTATGTTCGAAATAATCCAGGTAGATCTAAATAACGGTATATAAGTTCCCTTTATCTGCGATTTCAATACCTAAGCACATGAATAATAAAATGTCAACAAAACTTTACTATTACCACGTGGTGACCTTTGACGCTGCTTTTTTTCCTACACAGATTTAGAAACTTACCTGAATCGATCAACGTCAATCAAACGCTAGTGTACATTTGGTAACGCCCATATCCACGCCCCAATTAGTTAATTCACCCACGGTCTGTGGAAAACCCACCGTGATATTACAAGTTTGGAGTTAAAAATACCTCGATCTAAGATATTTACATATGTCAAACATTTGGAATTTCAATTAGTTTGTTTTGTAGATTACCGTTAAGAGTTATCAACACGACGAGTTTTACGAGTTTGCGGGTTTTTTTTTTAAATCGATGAAAAGATATTATTACATTAGCATTTTTACGAAACATGTTTTAACATGTTCTGTTTATTTACATTATTTTTTACAGTGACTCGTCTGCCGCTATTGAAAGCGTAAGGTGGAGTACCAAATAGGGTCATAATTCATAAAAAACTTTAGTCGTTTTATTGCACTGCAGATTAATTTCGATTTGAACCAAATTGTAATTTGAGGACGTGTTTTAACTTGTTCGATGAAAAATTAAAATATTTTCATCAATATGGATAATTCAATAGAGATAGTTGAGCCAATAGAATTCGACAAAATTGAATATGTGGGTCATAATAAATTATGCATTTTTGAATTTACGAAAATAAATATTAAATTTTTGTCCAGAAACGCATATTTTATAGGTAATGATGTTCTTTAAATATAAACATGCCTGAACACGTTTGCTGCCTAAAAACGAACATGTTCATGTATATTCTTTTAATAAGGAAGGGGTCAACCGGTGTCGTTAGGGCGGAAAGTACGAGCACTTATATCTTGTACATACTGAATATTACATATCAAAATCTGTATCACATGCTGTATCAACCCGAGGCTCCTACATCATCCCAAGGCCACCGGCCCGAGGAGTGATATAGGTCAAGGGTCGATACAGCATGTGATACAAAAATTTAGTATGCCATGTTTGCTATATCATATATTTTTACCATACTTCAGTATGGTCTGTGAAGGGGTGTGATACAAGGCATGCGATTATAGGTCTAGGGGTGTTATATTGGGTATGCGATATAGGCCTAGAGGTGTGCTAGCGGGTATAGTGTATATACAAAAAAATCATGACTGTAGAAAATGTAACGCCAATTATTACATGATTTATTTATGCTTAGTACACTTCCGTTTTTCATTTTTTCTTCATATTTCGTTGTCGTCGTAACCTAGTCTTCATTCGCGCGTCGGTTGGTCGTCTTCGTTACAATGAGAATCTCTCAAACTCCACGTTTCCGTCTACGAATGTTGCATGAGTATCACGGTATATCCTGGAATTCAGGTGAGGGCCGGGGGCGTTCATATGATAAAATGCCGAGAAGAGCAATGTGGACAGGCAAACACGAGACCTGTAACTACAGGCCGATATATATGGGCCAAATCAATATATTTTCATAAGCGGACCCCGCTGCGTTCAAAATGGGAATCGATTAAAGACTGCTTTAGGTCAGACATCGATCTTGATTTCGGAACTTTTTATGTCGCGGTAAATAACATTTGAAAAGACATTTTTTTAACAAATTAACGGATTAACTTTCACTTTGAAACAAGATTGAACACGCATCTTAGATATTCATATCCGTTATATTTTCGATCAATCCGCAGATAAAAGAACGGATCAGACGATTAAGTACCCGGATAAACAATCGCGTCGATTACCCGGTAACGTTCCGAATTGTGACAACCTGGGGCGTAGTATTTGTTTGTGTTGAACTCGTTCTTTTGCACGCGCTAATTGCCGTATTATTCAACTGTCAACACCTAATTTTCAATTGGAAAACATGAGAATTTTATCAATTTATTGATTTACTATTACTCCGTGGGTCTGCGTGCATGTACATGTAGAGTATAAAATTAGCATAATTACAACATTTAATATGATTGAAAAAAGGATATGACATTATTTTCTATTTCCCACGAATATTTAAAAGTCAGTATTTTTCTGATATTATACAGGTGGAAAACGAGAGTTTTTTTTTTTTTTGAGTTATTCTCGTAAATGAAAAAAAATGTATATCTACATTGGGAAGATAGTGTACCATTATGGCGAACAATTCAAAATATAGGTCAACATGACCTCGATCGTCATTTCTTGCCGTTGAGTTTGCGAAATACATGTAACTTAAAATAGGATTTTTAAGTTTACAATTCTTCAAAACTTTAAAATTCAACGAAAAGTCTTTATATTTTTAATTTAAACATATATATATAAGTAAATTGTAAAAATTTAAAATTGTACAAATATCCGGTATAAACTATTGATACTACATAGTCACGACTGTATACTTGCGGTTTCACTAAATTTCCGGGATCAGAGTGAGTGAACTTGACTATTCCGCCCGTAATTCAACAAGTCCTTTATTGCTTTTTCAAGTACTTTTTTAAAATGCTTATTCTTGGCATTGACACAGCGCCAAAATATGACCTTCTGCATCATGAGGTATTTGACTTTTGACATCAATGCATTATAATTGCTCAAATAGAACTATAGCATTATAAATTATTATTTTTGTCATCGCGGAGTCTTAATGTAGTTTAGTTTGTTCAGCAGAGGCGGACCAAGAGATTCTCAAAAGAGGGGGTCGCCTGACTGACCTCAGATGGCGCCATGGCTCAGTGATTTCCTTTACAATCAACTAATTTTATCCGACCGAAAAAGGGGGGGGGGTCCGCCTATGTTCAGTGTCTGATTAGGAATATAAACAAAAAAAAAAAACAAAACAAAAAAACAAAACAAAAACAAGATACGAGAAGGGCGTATCAATTTTTATTGTTATTGATAAAAGAGAGCAGAGCTGACTCTTGATCAATTTGTACTGTGTCATTCGGCTCATAGGGTGGGAGAGGGTGTTCAAACCCTAGAACTTTCCATTGTATAGGGAAACTTTGTTAATTTTGTTCAAAATTTGGACAAAACTTGAGCTAAGAAATAACTTGAGACCCTCTTTTTTCTGGACCCGTATTTAAAATCTTTTGGTCATACTCGGATAATATCATGATTATAGTGTAAAACTATCGTACAATTTAATCATATAAAGCCTACTTGTGCCTATTTTCAGCCTCATTGGGTGTAAATTGGACATCGGTGTCATATTTTCATCCCATGAAATCGATACACAGTGAGTTTTTGTGAATTACATTGTACTTACACACAAGGCGTTACAAAATATCACTTGATTGTGAAACTAATTATAGTCATTTGTTATTTTCTCCACCCAGAAGGTATAGAATCTTATTAAAGAAAAAAAGATATTCATAAAAAAGAACAATTAAAAATTGTTTAGTTACGTATTTGACATTAATAGCACTACTGTTTTTATTTAAGTGCAAATGGTCGAACGGAAGTATCTGTTTCTCTCTGCCCAAATCATTTTTTTTTTATTTCTTTCAGGCAATAAAACTGCGCGATGCATGAAGAACCCGTAAAGTGTACTGATAATTGGAACTTAGTATTAATTACGGCAAAGTTTATTTAAAAAGATATTTTATTCAGTATAAGGCCAAAGTATTTAGCGGGTTATTGGATCGCTTGCGCACCACCTTAAATATCCGTTTTTTTCAAATTATGTGTTTTTCATGATCGATAAATATGAATCAGAAAAAAACATTATTAAATTTCCTTTCATTCGTATTGCATATGTCAAATTTAGGTAAAAAAAAAAAAAACTTGGCAGTACTGCGCGGGTCTATTCACAACCGAAAACCACCGAACACGACCGAACGTCCTGAACTAAAACATCCCCGCCCATTATCGGTCCGAAATTCTATCAATTTCGCCCCTGAAATAAGGGTATAGGGTTTGAAAGTCTCGTCATGTGACTCCGTGGTTTCACGAGAATGGGTCCTAGTCTACCTTTCAAATGCATAAAGATTTGTCATTTTAAGAGCGTCAGATTCAGTATATAAAAGCAAAACATATTTTGGTGTAAAGATAACAATAAAAATGACAAATATCTACTTCCACATGGTATAAGTGTAGAGAAAAGCGTAAACTAGAAGATTTTGAATTGTAATACAGCGTTTGGGGATCCCGGAAGTAAACATTAAAATGCAGACCGTGCTTCGGATTTTAATACGTTCTACAACAGAAATTCCGGTTAGGAAAATGAAACTAGGACGAGACTTACAGACCCTATTAACTCTGGGTTTTCGTCAGTAAACGATGGTGAAGAAAATACGCCAAGCCGGGCATATATTCCACACATGTCCAATATTTTATCACATGTACTCATGTTTGACACAGTAACCAGCGTCAGTTGGGGACATAAATAAAATTTTAGGCCGGTAATGTGGTAACATTTACCCAAATTTTAATGAGGGGCTGCATACGCCGGGTCCGCCTGAAACATTAAATTTTAAGTAGCAGTCTTTGTAAGAATCATGCAAATTCTGTAACATGTGATACACCCCAAAAAAGGCTACATATTTTTATTTTTGTCACAAATGTATTAAGTTGCTTTATAGGTTTATATGATGAAATGTATAATTATTCATTTCAATCTGTCTGCTCTTGGGAGATAATTCACATTGAAAATCCAATGCTTTCTTTTGTTTTTTTAGTATCATTTCAAGAGTTATCTCCCTTAATTTTGAATTCTACAGCACATTCTATATAATCTTTATCTCCCAAGAGCACGGGTTATATGAAAATCCACATGTTAATTTCTGTAACTATAACATTTTAAACAAAATATTAAAAAAATTATATGGGCTTCCCAACCATGAATCACATTTTGCATGATTCTTAGCTGGAGTGCTACTTAACGGGTTTTAACATTGTTATAACATATCTAGTAATGTAACACCAAACTTTTAAGTTTAATTATTACACTTTACGCCTATGGCTCTGTTTTAAACTAATGAATAATGTAACCCACACTTGTACAAGGCCGATATATTTTAAGTGGTTTAAAGCATTACCGACTACTTTTGCTAACATCGTAAAAGTTGGATTGACTTATCAACAACCATTAGACGACCATAAAATCCGAATATTGAATGTTTATAACAAAGTGTTAATTTCGCGATAAAAGTGAAACGTACTGATTATCCCGATAATATCTGCTATAAAATTGTTACGGTACTCTGCGTTTTAACGTTGTTATCAGGCCCGTAGCTGCCGTTAGGCAAAAAAGCTTTTGCCTGCACTTAATTTTGCCAATTTTGTTTGTTTGTTTTGGAGATTAAATACATCCAGGAGAGGCGTAAATGATGCTCTAAAACGCTATCTCCGCGGACCTTCGCCCCCTGGACCTGCTGGGGGCCTTAAGCGGTCCCCAGACCCCCTGCCGTAATTTTGCCTACACTTCAATTTGGCCTCAGCTACGCGCCTGGTTCTTAATTTGCTCATTAGTAATTCGTCGTATCCTATACGTCACGGTCTCAGTATCGTATTAATTTTCCCATAGACTTCTATAGTGAAGTGCATATTTTTAGGATTTTTTAAAAAATATGTAAATTGATTCAATAAAACTTTCACTTATGTAGCATTTCTAAGGACATGTGAACAAATAATTTCCCGCAAAGAAAATAGGGTGAGTCCACGAAGATCGGACAGAAAAGTAGTCTCGAACTATAAATAGCCATTTTCCCTACTTCCACTTTCGTTTTGCACTCACCAAAACAACCTTTTCAGTGGAACATTTTTATGATATTATGTTAGATTTTCTTTTAAAAAAGTTCTTCATCTTACAGTGTGATGTTTGCTCTATTTTATAAGTCATTGTTCATATCTTTTGACAAAATATTAGTTTGTAGAGAGGCAAAAAGAAAATGCACTATATTTTTATAGCATCCATGTTTTGACGTACACCTGCTCAGGGATATGCAATACGATACTGGTACCTCACGGCGGAAGAGCGTATAGGTATAGGTGTAAAACTACTATTAAAAGTCCCATTACTTTCAATGTTGAATTAAGCAGTTTTCAAGATCCCAATCTTTTTTGAAGTTTGTTAAAATGAACTTTAACAGGTTTTATCATAGAGGGGACCCTTTAAAGACTCTCTCATAAAATTTGCAGCATACCTTTAATGGCTTCTAAGAAAGAACGGTGAAGTGAAAGTAGGCAGGTACTAAAAATACTACTTTCCTTTTGGAAATTTGACAAATCAATGGGCTTAAGATCTAGACTCTAACAAATTATTCTCTACATCAGAGTTCAAAACTTTTGTATTCAGTGTGTACCTGACGTGATAAGCTTTCAGATGATACCCAGTTTGCATATACTGGCGAAATCACAAAAAATATACAATGCATCCTAGGAACTACATTGTTTTTTACGGACTACTTTCTGGTATTTGCAGGCGACTGGTTCCCATTAATAGTGGTATCATACCTATAAATATAGTAAATATTCACAAGGACCGCCTTGGCTCATGAACCTTAAAGAGTGATACATAAAACTGCTTGATTTCTAAAGGTTTATTCATAAGGGGCATCGCTTAAAACATGGGTTTGCATTGAAAGCAATGGGAGTTTTTTTACTGAATTTATCCCTATATGGTGATGGATTTTACTTCCTCTTTCGATAGTTTTGGTTTCTTGTTTTCAACTAATATTTTGATTATGATCTTCCGACTTATTTAAGAATTGGCAATTATACAAAAAATTGTGAATTGACATTTTTATCATAGCTAATTCTTATAAATTAATTTTAAAACATATTTTTATCTTTAAACATGAGAAAAGTAGCTCTGAATTTAACTGAATAGGGGCGTGTCAATATTTTTTTTATCCATTGAGATATAACAAAATTATTTTAATCAATCAGAATACAGTATTTATTTCAAATTAATTTATTTTATTTTAATGCTGCTGATGAGAGGTTACTCCTTGAAACACGTGTACAGCATATCGAAATTACAGTATTTAAACTGGTATATTTTGCAATGACTTGTGTGTACATGCTTCTTACTAGGTGTACCTCCACATTTGGAGTTGAGAAACGCTTCCAACAAGGTGTATGTGAGTAACCATGACAATTGCTGAGTCATTCTGTCTTCAATTAAACGTTTTGGCCTGGGAGGCGACCAAGCAAAATAAGAAATAGCCTCCCAATACGGAATGATTAGAGTCCAGTTTTAAGTAAGTCATATTATGAAGAAGTTTTTTTTGTCTGGTATCCCGAAGGCTTATTGAGAAGAATGAGATGCGAGATGCAATAATTTTCTTAGGGTAATATTTCTGTTAGAAAAAGACAACAAGACATTCAAGACAACATTTAATTAAGTAGCTGTCTTTGTAAGAAACATGCAAAATCTGAAAAAAGTTGTTTTATGGGTTCTATACTATGAAATGTGTAATTATTTATTCAAATCTGCCTGCTCTTAGGAGATAATCAATATTGAAAATTCAATAGATTCTATTGTATTTGAGTGTTATTTACATAGTTATCTCCCTTAATTTTAAAAGATACAGTGCTTTCTATATAATTTTTATCTCATCAGAACACGGGTTAAATGAAAATCTAAATGTTAATTTCTGTTTACGATGACATTACAAACAAAATATCAAAAATAAAAATAAGTAGGCTTTTTACCCATAAACCACATTTTGCATGATTCTTAGCTGGAGTGCTGCTTAAAAATAAAAAAAAAATCATGTAAAAATAACGAATGTAAAAAGTAATGTAAAATTTCAAAAATAAAAAGTCATGAGAGTAATTACAAAAATAAAGTCATGTAAGAAATTACGAAAAAATCAGGATTTACAATAAAAAAAGTTCTTTCCACAAATTAATTCAACGACAATCACAACGTTCATAAATTTTGAACATTTATTTACGGAATTCTTTCAAAATAATCCTTCCAAATGAATATGGACAAAATAGTAGTTGAATGTATTCACAATTTTTAGATAAATGGTTAAGATATCGTATCTTCATGTCTTTTTCACAACTTTTAAATGTCTTTTCACACATTGAAGGTCGGTGTAATCCGATCGTGAAAATAGCATGTCCCGCGAACAATGTCGGACGAGGTCGCGTGCTTTTGATAAATGTACTGAGGTATGCTAATTGAATGGTGATGATGTTAATTACGACACAACTATGATTTAAGAAACGCTATTTTGTGTGTATTCGCTGAAATTATCCTATGAAATTAGCCAATGACACATTTGAGAAACATTTTGAACACCCAAGTGACCAGGAATGAAGCCAATTCAATGTAAAAAATTTCTGTCTTTTTAACCGGAGCAGCCATTGAGGCAATGCAGTCTATCTGTCTATTCAGTGTTCACAAGTGTTTCATTTTGTAACTTCTTACGATATTTCATCAGAATGTCTATGACCATTTTAATACCAAAATGGGGTTATTTTGAAAAAAAATATTCCAAATTTGTGCAAAAAAAAATTACTCAGTCATGGACAGAAAAAAAGTAATAATTCAATGTATCCCCAATACTTACCAATGTAGATTATCAAATTAATTTTTTAACTCCGGCTGCTACTATCTTAAAAAAAATAGCCGACGCATATCCTTGCTTGGTTAACACCCAAATCTGGTTAACATTTTGTTTGATGAACTGTGTGATCACTGTGCCATATTTCGTATTTCAATTATTTTATTGGTTCAACTAATAAACTATTTCCAATTATCGATGTATAAAAGTGAAAATATTACGGACTAATGCCCCAAATGGAGCTTTAAGTTTCACGGTTGCTATCAAATTTGTCCAATGAAATGAGAGGTTGTAAGTTACATCTGTTAGGTTGTCATGGTTAAGCATCATGAATGTCACGTAATGTCAAAGCGAACTCAATACCGACTGCGTCGAAAAACAAAATCTCAGGCCCCTCTCGAGAAGAAAATGGTCTGCGCCTTATGTATCTTTTCAAAGCAGGTGTCTCATGTCGTTCCATATCGGATCCTAATTACACTGTAAGAATTGATCTTGTACATACGATTACAATTTCATAATTGTGATACCGTATTAATTCAATCAATAAACTAACTCAAATTTTGAATTAAAGTGGCTACGGATGGATTATGTCGGAAAATCTCCTGCTTTGAGTAACTTTTGGGAGTTGCTCAAAACTCCTGTTTTATCTAGAGTTTTCGAAAATTAACACATATGAGTTTCTCGGTAAGAAGACAATAGTTGGGATTCCAGAAAGAAGAGGGACCCTTTTTAAATTGTACATGTCAAAAAGACACATGATTGATATGATAAGTTACATGTATGACATTATAACACTTTTTATAACGGAGAAACAGTTTGATTTTATGGAGGGTAGGATCAAGTTTAAAGTGAAATAGACAGGACGATGATGTTTGTTTAAAAAGATCAAGGATTATCAATTCCGAAAATGAGGTCAGACTAGAGTAAATAATAAAAAAGGGCAACTAAATTTTGTCTAACTTAAAGCATTCCCCATAGAAATCAGATGTTTGTTCCCTTACAGTGCAGCATCCAGACCTAGAATTTAACCACAAAACAGAATCTTATAGTTTTACATAGATTAACATTCTCATTCCTGTAAAGCATGTAAAATGTCTGGATCCGCCCCCGGAGGATGATTACTGCGGTTACTACATGTATATGCACGCAGACACTATTTGAGTTTTATGAGAGAGGAGAATATATAAATGTAATATTCATGTAATACTTTAATTAAACCCATTAACTGGCTATGGGATTATTTACCATGAATGGAGTTCTTGTCCTTCCTTCTTTTTTTCAAATGTGTTAATATAACCGACTGGTTGTAAGCTTGCTCCTTACACAAAATTCTGCTCATTTCGTCCAGCTAAGCAGTCGCCTCTTGTCCAAAAAATGTTATATTTAAAGAAAGGTCACGCTGGCCTTTTCAGTCAGTTATTACTGATAAAGATCAAATTGAATTTAAAAGTGAAATTAAAAATCACATGAGCTGATCGTAAACATTTAAATAATATGACATCAAATATCTAATTGATCAATGTGCACTCAGATTTTTAAGACTGAAGATTTTTATCTCGATCTGTAAAGGGAATTTGAAATTTAGATGGGCCGCCCATTTGTTTATAAGGGCAAACTTGAAAATGTAGCAATTGGTATCCGCATGTTATTTTCACTTTTGCACTCCAACGTACTTCAAATCTTTTTTTTCCACTGGCGGTTCTAGGGGGGTTGGTTTTATCCGAGGGTTAGATCCTCCTGTTTTGCTAGAAAGGTTGGTTAAATTTGTGCAAAATTTTGGCTAAAAATTGCTATTCTTTTTTTTATAAATTTATATCAAATGTACGATAAGCTAGTACATAAATTCTTCAGACCTAAATTCCGCAGGTATTCATACTTCTTAAATGTCAAACTAAAACCGGCAAAAATTACGTTAATTTCAATTAATGGCACGAATATTTCATGTCTCTCGCTATAACAGGTGCTCGTTGTTGAAAAATTGATAGTTATTTAAAATTCACATGAAATAATGCAAAGCTGAGCTACATCTTCAAGCGTCTGTTTCGTATTTCGTTTCAGGAATTGTCAATTGTTTCGTATAAAGTTTCTGTATGATTCGGAAATTTGATACTGAAAAAGGTACCCTTTTCTGCCTTCCAAAATAAATATCGTGTGCTGAATAAATATTTTAAATCATTAAAATTTCAAGTAGCAGTCTTTAAAAATAACAGACAGGATTTGATAGATGAATCACAAGGGATTTTCTAACTATCAAATATAGTGCCCGACTACATGTATTACGTGTTTATATACATATTTGATAGTGGGAGCAAGCCATTGTAGCTGAAGGTGAAGAATTCAAAAATATCTCTATTATTTATAAATCCAAAATAGCCATAGACAACAGAACAATTCTAGTCATTTGGTTGTTACCCAATTCTATATGAAACCCACATCTTGCACGTATTTTCGTTCGTGATTTGTTGGGTTTTTAAAAGGGGATAAATGCATGATTATTTTTACCAAAAACAAAACAGACCTCAGGGCCAGATGCAGACACCTTAAAAAGGGGGTGCCAGCCGAGGTTTCTCAGAATAATAGGGTGCTCGAACATTATCTGCCATTTTTGGTCAATTTTAAACATGAAAATGACAAATTTTCCTATAAAAAGAGGGGATGGCACCCCGGCACCCCCTATACTGGATCCGCCAATGAAAAGACTTTAATGGCGTTCTTTATTTATTCATTTTAGGAGGGGGCTTGGAGTGCCTGCACCTGGTATCACTTGTGCCATTTGCAATGCCTGTATTTTATACGGATTGGTATTTGAAAAGATAAACGTATATCCCGGAAGTTTATACACTCCACGAAATTTACCAATAAATCATTTTAGAGGATGTTATAGAAAGAAAAAAAAAGGGATGGGGTTTCTGAACCAGAAATTTATTATAGAAAAAAACTGTGGATGGGTTCGGTCAAAGAAATGAATTTGCGCACTTTGCTCAAACTTCTACGAAAATCTCCGACAAAAGAAAAGGGTTCCAAACCAATGGACCCCCTCCAGCAATCATTCACTGGAATTTGCTTTGTCAAGTAAAGAAGATATGATTGATCAAAATCCTAAAATATATCTATACACAAAACGATAAATTATATTGATCTTTAAATTACGCTCAATCCTCTTCAGCATTTCACTGTAAAACGGTCCGTCCCTCTTTATACACATTCTAGGCTTAAAACTTACTTTGGTCAATGAAAGGAAGATCTTTTTACAGTAGTTTCTTATCCTTTAGAGGGAATTAATATATTCCCCCCTCCCAATGTTGTTTATCTTTATTACGATCTAAATTGTTATTCCTTTAAAGTCAAACCTTTGAGAAACAGTTGAAAATAAATGTTATGACATGCAACATTATATTTCATCCCCCTTCCCTTCTAGTCCATTCAGAATCAAATATTTTCTCCCTCCACGTGCAGTGGGGGATCCGGGGGAGGGGTGGCCGCGTTACAAACCTAACCCTCTTTTTGGAAAATTGTCGCTAATTGTTGCATAGTTTGAACTCAAATGAGCAAATACAAGTACTTAGGTAGCTGCCTTTGTAAGAATCATGCAAAATCTGAAAAATGTGATAAAAAAGGCTACATATTTTAATTTTTGTAAATAAGTTGTTTTATGGGTCTATATTATGAAATGTGTATTTATTCATTCAAATCTGCCTGCTCTGAGGAGATAATGCACATTGAAAATCCAGTAGATTCTATTGTATTTGAGCGCAATTTACAGAGTTACCTCTTATCGTCTGAATATAGCTGAAATATTGCTGCTCGGACGTTAAACCCCAACAATCAATCAATCAGAGTTACCTCCCTTAATTTTGAAATCTACAGTGCATTCTATATAATTTTTGTCTCCTAAGAGCACGGGTTATATGAAAAACCACATGTTAATTTCTGTTTACCATGACATTTCAAACAAAATATCAAAATAAAAATATGTAGGCTTTTTACCCATGAATCACATTTTGCATGATCCTTAGCTAGAGTACTACTTAATAGCTTTTAGCATTTCTCCAGATCAAAATCTCGGGATCTGCGTATAATTCCTTTATTATCGTTATTTACATATGAGATACGATTAAAGACAATCATTGCCACGCTTATGAAAATACTTAGATTCAAAAACTGTAAATTAACACATTACTCGGCGAAAATTAATTCCTTCACATGGTGCGAGTTCCGCAGACGACATTGAAGCATCCGGTCTGGCACGTTTTCGGTGTCAAATACGTGGATTTTACATTTTTAATGAGATTCATGTTCTAAATGCATATAATCTTTTACGTTGTTACTACATAAAAATACAAACTTATTACATTTTAAAAATAAATAAATAAATCTTCAGTCTTAGTGTTTAATTTCTTATTAGTGTGTGATTTATCAGACAAACGCGGACATTTTTTTAAAAATAATTATATCACGCTTATAAAGCCCTAATAGGCAAACTCGTTAAAATGTAATTTACCTCGAATAAAACGTTAAACCTGTTTCAAAAGGACAACTAGCTCCAGACAAGAAGTCGTTATGAATAAGTTTAAATGTATATTAAACCTGCGTTAACACAACATCGGTAACATGCATCGGTAAGGTTGGATTTACTGTACATCTAGATGTACAAGGCACCAGCATAAACCCTTATGGACTTTTGGTGTCCAGTTTACAAAGCTTCAACATACATTAAATTGATGTTAGTGCAGAGTTAGTGGCGAATCCACTATATATAGTGTAGATATTTTGAAAGGGGGTCCAAAAAAGGGGACTGGTCATTATTTGCACATTTACGCCCAATTTTTCACTTTGCATTTTAGATGTATTTTGTCAAAAGGAAGGAGGAGTCCAATCACCGAAAACCTTTGACCCCCCTACTACAGAATGAGTTTGTAATGAGCTGACTCAAATTTATCATAAAATACAGACCCAGACTTTTGATGAAGATAGTTACTACTGTCTAAACCGGCCCTTCGAAAAGAATGCCATAAATACAGTTACGAAATCAATGGTTCTTTTCACAAAAAATCGTAAGTGTAAAATTAGTCGTAAGTTATGACGTCACAATACTTGATTAACTATGACGTTATAGCGTACGACTAATTTTACACTTACGATTTTCTGTGAAATACCACTGGACCGTAAATATGACATCAAGTAGAATTCGGGTAAAAATAGTAATAATAATTCACTACTTAAGTCCCATTCAGTGTAAGAATCAGGCAGTGAGTGACACATCATTTTTCTCAAAATGGTCTTTTTTGCCTCAAATATATTCAATACAATATCTAGAAACAAACGAAAAGCCATTCTATTCATTTTTCATAGCTGAAGCATCTGGGACGTGCATAATTTTGCCTGCTTATATAGGGGAAAAGTACGGGAAAAGTTTTCCGCCCCTTTTTCATAGTGCATTTCTGCTAAATGTGACCTATTAAAAACTTGACAAACAAATTAATTGTCACTTCATGAGTTTTTTTTTCTTCATTTGACACACTTCATACACATTATCCGTGATTCTTAGAAATAGAAGTACAAAATGTAATAAGACAGAGGAGTACTCAGACAGAGAAGTACAAAAAAATCATATGATGGACACAGTTATGAAATCAGGGGTAGGTACAGATTTGAAGAGGATGCGATAATTTTATTGCTAAAAAATTTAAAAGCCACATTGATATTTATTAACAAATTAATGACCGCTGAATTCAGAAAAAGTCGGTTCCAGACTATCACATTCCTGCTTTTGTCAAAATTTTACGCGGAATTGACAAAAAAAAATTCTGTCTAAAGGGCGTGTTTATCCCCGGAATCCCCCTAAAATACACTATTCTGGTGACAAATTTCATATTAACACGACTGTTATATAATTTTTTAGATACTTACAAAATTACATATCATCGGCTTATCATTTATATACGTTCTATAATATACAGTAAAACTGTGTTTTCTTAATAAAAAGTAACGTCACCGTAATTGGTGGCGATCATCTATCAACATCCGGAAGCTGCATGCTTGAAAGATCTAGTGACAAAAAAAGGGCGTTAGAAGAAATGCACAATCCATAAAAGAAAAGAAAAAAAAGCAAAGCGTTAATATTGTAAGGATAATTATACTCACAATACCATCTAGAAATTCATGCAATTGAAAATAGAATCGATACATGTACCTTACATACCTTTCGGTTCACCCCCCTTTTTAAATTATAATTATCATTATATTAATGGGTTTAAGGAGAGGATACTGAAAATAATACAAAAAGGGAGTTCCGATATAGAAAGTTATAAAATGGGGAGTTTCAATGCCATCATTTGCTCTCTTTTGATATGACATATATTTTCACAAAATTAGCATTTTCTTCGACAAGAAAAAGGGGTTCTAACACCCGGTACCCTACCCCTGGATCCGCTATTTGATTGGTTCTTCTTATGGCCGAGTTACCGTCAAGTGCAAGTCGTTTACTCTCGGTACCAGACGGTACCAGATCTTGTTTCTGTTTTCATTTCGTATATGTGACTACAATCTTTGAGATGTTTAGGTTTAACGCACGCACGATACTTAGACGCACCTTAAGTGCAGAAGCAAACGCACAATATTAGAAGCAGCCGAATTTTCAGTGTTGTTGTCAAAACTATTATTAGTTCATGAGTAAACCATTCCTTCTAACCTTAACACCCCAAATCCGGGTATCCGGGTTTCGTGTCTTTTTTTTTTATTTTGCATTGAATAAAATCACGCAATTTAGATTCACGTGGTGTATTTATAAACTAGTTATTGGATGTACGTGTATCGCTCGCAACTACAAGTAACATCAATCTTGTTTATTTTTTAGAAAGTACCCCCCCCCCCAAAAAAAAAAAAATTAAGTCAGAAAAGCATAAAAAATATAACTATATGCAAGGTCAGTGAATTTGCAAAAGCAATGTGTTTCAGTAATACAGTTTAAAAAAATATCAGATTGGGAATCTATACTTACAAGTCATGAATAAGAAAATTCGAAGTTTTAAGCCACGGGACAGAAAACTAACGATCACTCTCGCTTATCTACGGGGGGATAATGGACTCGACCAAGGCTCGCAGATTGCCCAAAAAAATCGACAATTTGATTAAAAAACACAAGGAACTACTAGTATCTCGAATTGTATAGTTTTCTACAAAACTACACTTATAGTTAAGACTTGGAATTTGTAAAAGGTTTAATGATCACTCATGCTTAAGTAGTAAATCTTATTTCCAAATATTTGAATAGAAAACAAATCTTCTCAAGTCCCATCGGCGAAAGAATAACTCCTGTTAAGACAGCATAGTCAATTGGTAAATAAACTCCACCCATTGCATTACAAACAAGAATTACAAAATAAAGAAAGGCTGGTTTTTCCGTGAGCAAAGGTTGGTGCACATTTCCAAAATTACATCAGTCTTGTGACGGTACATGTACAGTGAAGCGCACCTTAACCAAACCATGAATAATCTGCAAACTTGTAAGCATGGCAAACCGGACACCTGCATAGTGATTCATTTATTTTATATGAAAAAATAAACAACAAGAAGTGATCTGTGAGCCAAATCTCACTGAGTAGAATCCCGCTTCCCCCCTAAATGTATTCTTCCCAAAGTCGGTAAACAAGAAGTAGATGCAGTATTCAGACAGGATCGAAATCTGTTAGCGCGGTTTAGGACTACTAGTTGAGGTTGCATACCAAATATCAAGTGGCTGAGATCAGTAGTTCACGACAAAAATGATAAAAAAGTTCTAGTTACGGACGGAATGGCGGACAGAGATTAAACAGTATAGCCCATCTTCTTCAAAGCGGGGGTATATAAGGAGTTTTCACAATCTTCCATGACAACAGATCTGAATACATTGAACCCTGAATAATCACAAAACCTGTCTAAACCAGATACATCTATTTCATACCTTTACACATTATCCGAACACTTTTACCTTAAGCGTTTTAAATAAAAAGGCAATTAAGTGTCAGTCCTTGTAAGAATCAGGCAGTAGGTGAAACATGGTATGAGAAAAACTCACCATTTTGAAAGTGTAATTTGACTATTTGCACCATCAGAATCAAGAAAAAAATATTTTCCTTATCGTGCTGGCCCATTGCATTACAATTTCATTAAAATGCACTTAAAACGAACATTTCAAGGGCAGACAACTCTGTCAGAAACCTCATTTTTCTACGATTCTATCGAAAAATTTGAGCAAATCCAATGATGCAGAGATCAAATAATAGTCTTTTCAAATAGTAAAAGCATCCATGAGTCCATGAGTGAAATTATATTGCCAGATCTGTAGGTTTTTGACATGCATGTTTCTGATTAGTCCCATTTTGCCTGATTCTTACAAACACTTACACTTAATAGTTATTTTGATCTTGAAGATGGGATAAAAACGGATTTTAATCCTTTGGTTCGAATATTACACTTTAAAATAGTTCGATTCGATTTGATGTATGTGAAAATAAACATTGAAACCGTTAACATTGAGAAAAATATTAGTATCCGAAGAAATCTTCCAACTTGCCCAAATCAATATCAAATCAGCTAAATCATGCTTTACTTACACGATTACATGTATTAAAAGCCACCTCTTTCAACTGTCTTTATTTCTAAGATATTCGTATTCAAGTTTTGGAAACGGGTGTTTGATTTTAATGGGGCAGTAAGGTCCATTTTTTATCTGGGCATTGATTTATTATAATATAACACAAATCTCGATGGATATTTTGTGCCAGGAATCCGGCCTTTTCTGAAATCAATACTTAAAATGAACGTGAAGGTCCCGTGAAGAACTTCGTTCTGGAGGAACCGAACATGTCTAAAAGACATTCCGGTAAGTACGGCAATGTTGCCCAATAAAAAACCCATTAAAACAAAAGAAATTATTTCCTAATTTGCTTTGTAATGTTTTGTCCCCGTTAAAATTTTCTGTTTTGGTTTATTGACTGAATACCATTTCCAACAATATGACCACCGTACGGACATCATGGATTAAATAGACTGGACAATTAAATTTATTTAACTCCTTATCAAAAGCTATTCGATATTGTCCAAATAATTCGACCTAATGTGTCAAACCTCTTGTCATAAAAATGGCCAGTTATAAATGCCTATTTAAAGATTGAAAAGGGCCAATTCATTTTCTATTCAAACATATAAATATTTGCTCCCCAAGTCAAATTGGAGTGACACCTATGTAATAAAGTCCTGACACATTCCGGAACGACCGCCATAATAATCCGGACAATTTAATTCCAGCGAATTCATTTGAGCTTATTATGTTTAAGGCTAAAAACCACTAATTCCACTTCCCATAGGCTTCTATGCTAATTTCACAATATTCAATGGCTTCTCTGGACTTTACCTTAACTTTAACCTGCAGATGACTATATATCAGCATGATTCTACATATGTCAGCTCACAATCCTCAGAATGGCATGTGGGGTTAGCAGACTTGCAGTGCAGTACTGGTCACCGGAAGTGAAGGGTCTATAAATAGCATGGGAAATCCCAGTGTTTTCACAAGATAGGGGTATATTTAAAAATCATTATGGAGATTAGGCTTCACATCACAAGAAGCAAAATGCACCTATAAAATGTACAGAAATGTTTTTCCTTTCAGAAACTGTTTGAATTTTTTAAATAAGATGAGAACTTTTTTCACAGCACTATGAGGAACAGGGGTAATTTCTGCGTAGGACTATTTTTGCGTACGTTCCAAATGCTCATTGGTTGAATTGGTGGTCTGTAACCTGAAGAGTCACTTTTTGTCTTAGAAAAAATAAATAACTATACAGGTATCTTCCTACACACATACTGAATGCATTTGCAAAGTTTCAGTGAAATGTGACAAGCACTTTTTTAAATATTTAATTTTTAAATATAGGGTAACCAAGTTGTGCGAGCAAAAAAGTGAAAATATTCTACCATACTGAAATGCATTAAATATTTGCAAAGAACTTTTTCTGACTTTTCAAATAAAAAATATCAATCACAACTTGTTTTTTAACAATATTAATGAAGAAATAGTTTTAAAAGTAATCATTTTCTGAGAAATTGGTCTATTTTTAAAAATTTATTTCTGACATGCCTCCCCCTTTTTCTTGATCACATGTCAAAAATCCTAAATCTTTAAATTTTCACAAAAGGTGATATAGTTGGCTTTAAATTTGTAAATACAGTGTTTTCACATTAGAACATGACCAGTAAAGGGCACCTAAAGCAAAAAAAGTGCTCAATAATGGATTTTCCATGTTGCCATAGGGGAATGCTTATATGGCCTTAACCGCAGTAATGAAAGTGAGTTTTTCCTCATTTCTAACCTAATTTTTGCTCAAATCTACACAAAACTTGATTTCAAGTGCTTATTACTACCATATTTAGGTAAATATAGCCCTCAAAGTTTAATATTTGATATTTTTACTAAATTTTCTACACTTTTTACAAGATAGGACATAAAAATCAGCCAAAAAGACCAATTTTCCATAATTTGGACCTATAACTTAAAAAAATGCATATTTTGAAGGATTTTTGTAGTGTATTCCTCTCATGGCAAAGTTAACAAGATCTTCAAGTAGTTTAAAGCTATTTCAAGAAACTTTTCATTTTGCCATGGCTTCAGCTTAAGGCTAAAAACCACTAATTCCACTTCCCATAGGCTTCTATGCTAATTTCACAATATTCAATGGCTTCTCTGGACTTTACCTTAACTTTAACCTGCAGATGACTATATATCAGCATGATTCTACATATGTCAGCTCACAATCCTCAGAATGGCATGTGGGGTTAGCAGACTTGCAGTGCAGTACTGGTCACCGGAAGTGAAGGGTCTATAAATAGCATGGGAAATCCCAGTGTTTTCACAAGATAGGGGTATATTTAAAAATCATTATGGAGATTAGGCTTCACATCACAAGAAGCAAAATGCACCTATAAAATGTACAGAAATGTTTTTCCTTTCAGAAACTGTTTGAATTTTTTAAATAAGATGAGAACTTTTTTCACAGCACTATGAGGAACAGGGGTAATTTCTGCGTAGGACTATTTTTGCGTACGTTCCAAATGCTCATTGGTTGAATTGGTGGTCTGTAACCTGAAGAGTCACTTTTTGTCTTAGAAAAAATAAATAACTATACAGGTATCTTCCTACACACATACTGAATGCATTTGCAAAGTTTCAGTGAAATGTGACAAGCACTTTTTTAAATATTTAATTTTTAAATATAGGGTAACCAAGTTGTGCGAGCAAAAAAGTGAAAATATTCTACCATACTGAAATGCATTAAATATTTGCAAAGAACTTTTTCTGACTTTTCAAATAAAAAATATCAATCACAACTTGTTTTTTAACAATATTAATGAAGAAATAGTTTTAAAAGTAATCATTTTCTGAGAAATTGGTCTATTTTTAAAAATTTATTTCTGACATGCCTCCCCCTTTTTCTTGATCACATGTCAAAAATCCTAAATCTTTAAATTTTCACAAAAGGTGATATAGTTGGCTTTAAATTTGTAAATACAGTGTTTTCACATTAGAACATGACCAGTAAAGGGCACCTAAAGCAAAAAAAGTGCTCAATAATGGATTTTCCATGTTGCCATAGGGGAATGCTTATATGGCCTTAACCGCAGTAATGAAAGTGAGTTTTTCCTCATTTCTAACCTAATTTTTGCTCAAATCTACACAAAACTTGATTTCAAGTGCTTATTACTACCATATTTAGGTAAATATAGCCCTCAAAGTTTAATATTTGATATTTTTACTAAATTTTCTACACTTTTTACAAGATAGGACATAAAAATCAGCCAAAAAGACCAATTTTCCATAATTTGGACCTATAACTTAAAAAAATGCATATTTTGAAGGATTTTTGTAGTGTATTCCTCTCATGGCAAAGTTAACAAGATCTTCAAGTAGTTTAAAGCTATTTCAAGAAACTTTTCATTTTGCCATGGCTTCAGCTTAAGGCTAAAAACCACTAATTCCACTTCCCATAGGCTTCTATGCTAATTTCACAATATTCAATGGCTTCTCTGGACTTTACCTTAACTTTAACCTGCAGATGACTATATATCAGCATGATTCTACATATGTCAGCTCACAATCCTCAGAATGGCATGTGGGGTTAGCAGACTTGCAGTGCAGTACTGGTCACCGGAAGTGAAGGGTCTATAAATAGCATGGGAAATCCCAGTGTTTTCACAAGATAGGGGTATATTTAAAAATCATTATGGAGATTAGGCTTCACATCACAAGAAGCAAAATGCACCTATAAAATGTACAGAAATGTTTTTCCTTTCAGAAACTGTTTGAATTTTTTAAATAAGATGAGAACTTTTTTCACAGCACTATGAGGAACAGGGGTAATTTCTGCGTAGGACTATTTTTGCGTACGTTCCAAATGCTCATTGGTTGAATTGGTGGTCTGTAACCTGAAGAGTCACTTTTTGTCTTAGAAAAAATAAATAACTATACAGGTATCTTCCTACACACATACTGAATGCATTTGCAAAGTTTCAGTGAAATGTGACAAGCACTTTTTTAAATATTTAATTTTTAAATATAGGGTAACCAAGTTGTGCGAGCAAAAAAGTGAAAATATTCTACCATACTGAAATGCATTAAATATTTGCAAAGAACTTTTTCTGACTTTTCAAATAAAAAATATCAATCACAACTTGTTTTTTAACAATATTAATGAAGAAATAGTTTTAAAAGTAATCATTTTCTGAGAAATTGGTCTATTTTTAAAAATTTATTTCTGACATGCCTCCCCCTTTTTCTTGATCACATGTCAAAAATCCTAAATCTTTAAATTTTCACAAAAGGTGATATAGTTGGCTTTAAATTTGTAAATACAGTGTTTTCACATTAGAACATGACCAGTAAAGGGCACCTAAAGCAAAAAAAGTGCTCAATAATGGATTTTCCATGTTGCCATAGGGGAATGCTTATATGGCCTTAACCGCAGTAATGAAAGTGAGTTTTTCCTCATTTCTAACCTAATTTTTGCTCAAATCTACACAAAACTTGATTTCAAGTGCTTATTACTACCATATTTAGGTAAATATAGCCCTCAAAGTTTAATATTTGATATTTTTACTAAATTTTCTACACTTTTTACAAGATAGGACATAAAAATCAGCCAAAAAGACCAATTTTCCATAATTTGGACCTATAACTTAAAAAAATGCATATTTTGAAGGAGTTTTGTAGTGTATTCCTCTCATGGCAAAGTTAACAAGATCTTCAAGTAGTTTAAAGCTATTTCAAGAAACTTTTCATTTTGCCATGGCTTCAGCTTAAGGCTAAAAACCACTAATTCCACTTCCCATAGGCTTCTATGCTAATTTCACAATATTCAATGGCTTCTCTGGACTTTACCTTAACTTTAACCTGCAGATGACTATATATCAGCATGATTCTACATATGTCAGCTCACAATCCTCAGAATGGCATGTGGGGTTAGCAGACTTGCAGTGCAGTACTGGTCACCGGAAGTGAAGGGTCTATAAATAGCATGGGAAATCCCAGTGTTTTCACAAGATAGGGGTATATTTAAAAATCATTATGGAGATTAGGCTTCACATCACAAGAAGCAAAATGCACCTATAAAATGTACAGAAATGTTTTTCCTTTCAGAAACTGTTTGAATTTTTTAAATAAGATGAGAACTTTTTTCACAGCACTATGAGGAACAGGGGTAATTTCTGCGTAGGACTATTTTTGCGTACGTTCCAAATGCTCATTGGTTGAATTGGTGGTCTGTAACCTGAAGAGTCACTTTTTGTCTTAGAAAAAATAAATAACTATACAGGTATCTTCCTACACACATACTGAATGCATTTGCAAAGTTTCAGTGAAATGTGACAAGCACTTTTTTAAATATTTAATTTTTAAATATAGGGTAACCAAGTTGTGCGAGCAAAAAAGTGAAAATATTCTACCATACTGAAATGCATTAAATATTTGCAAAGAACTTTTTCTGACTTTTCAAATAAAAAATATCAATCACAACTTGTTTTTTAACAATATTAATGAAGAAATAGTTTTAAAAGTAATCATTTTCTGAGAAATTGGTCTATTTTTAAAAATTTATTTCTGACATGCCTCCCCCTTTTTCTTGATCACATGTCAAAAATCCTAAATCTTTAAATTTTCACAAAAGGTGATATAGTTGGCTTTAAATTTGTAAATACAGTGTTTTCACATTAGAACATGACCAGTAAAGGGCACCTAAAGCAAAAAAAGTGCTCAATAATGGATTTTCCATGTTGCCATAGGGGAATGCTTATATGGCCTTAACCGCAGTAATGAAAGTGAGTTTTTCCTCATTTCTAACCTAATTTTTGCTCAAATCTACACAAAACTTGATTTCAAGTGCTTATTACTACCATATTTAGGTAAATATAGCCCTCAAAGTTTAATATTTGATATTTTTACTAAATTTTCTACACTTTTTACAAGATAGGACATAAAAATCAGCCAAAAAGACCAATTTTCCATAATTTGGACCTATAACTTAAAAAAATGCATATTTTGAAGGATTTTTGTAGTGTATTCCTCTCATGGCAAAGTTAACAAGATCTTCAAGTAGTTTAAAGCTATTTCAAGAAACTTTTCATTTTGCCATGGCTTCAGCTTAAGGCTAAAAACCACTAATTCCACTTCCCATAGGCTTCTATGCTAATTTCACAATATTCAATGGCTTCTCTGGACTTTACCTTAACTTTAACCTGCAGATGACTATATATCAGCATGATTCTACATATGTCAGCTCACAATCCTCAGAATGGCATGTGGGGTTAGCAGACTTGCAGTGCAGTACTGGTCACCGGAAGTGAAGGGTCTATAAATAGCATGGGAAATCCCAGTGTTTTCACAAGATAGGGGTATATTTAAAAATCATTATGGAGATTAGGCTTCACATCACAAGAAGCAAAATGCACCTATAAAATGTACAGAAATGTTTTTCCTTTCAGAAACTGTTTGAATTTTTTAAATAAGATGAGAACTTTTTTCACAGCACTATGAGGAACAGGGGTAATTTCTGCGTAGGACTATTTTTGCGTACGTTCCAAATGCTCATTGGTTGAATTGGTGGTCTGTAACCTGAAGAGTCACTTTTTGTCTTAGAAAAAATAAATAACTATACAGGTATCTTCCTACACACATACTGAATGCATTTGCAAAGTTTCAGTGAAATGTGACAAGCACTTTTTTAAATATTTAATTTTTAAATATAGGGTAACCAAGTTGTGCGAGCAAAAAAGTGAAAATATTCTACCATACTGAAATGCATTAAATATTTGCAAAGAACTTTTTCTGACTTTTCAAATAAAAAATATCAATCACAACTTGTTTTTTAACAATATTAATGAAGAAATAGTTTTAAAAGTAATCATTTTCTGAGAAATTGGTCTATTTTTAAAAATTTATTTCTGACATGCCTCCCCCTTTTTCTTGATCACATGTCAAAAATCCTAAATCTTTAAATTTTCACAAAAGGTGATATAGTTGGCTTTAAATTTGTAAATACAGTGTTTTCACATTAGAACATGACCAGTAAAGGGCACCTAAAGCAAAAAAAGTGCTCAATAATGGATTTTCCATGTTGCCATAGGGGAATGCTTATATGGCCTTAACCGCAGTAATGAAAGTGAGTTTTTCCTCATTTCTAACCTAATTTTTGCTCAAATCTACACAAAACTTGATTTCAAGTGCTTATTACTACCATATTTAGGTAAATATAGCCCTCAAAGTTTAATATTTGATATTTTTACTAAATTTTCTACACTTTTTACAAGATAGGACATAAAAATCAGCCAAAAAGACCAATTTTCCATAATTTGGACCTATAACTTAAAAAAATGCATATTTTGAAGGAGTTTTGTAGTGTATTCCTCTCATGGCAAAGTTAACAAGATCTTCAAGTAGTTTAAAGCTATTTCAAGAAACTTTTCATTTTGCCATGGCTTCAGCTTAAGGCTAAAAACCACTAATTCCACTTCCCATAGGCTTCTATGCTAATTTCACAATATTCAATGGCTTCTCTGGACTTTACCTTAACTTTAACCTGCAGATGACTATATATCAGCATGATTCTACATATGTCAGCTCACAATCCTCAGAATGGCATGTGGGGTTAGCAGACTTGCAGTGCAGTACTGGTCACCGGAAGTGAAGGGTCTATAAATAGCATGGGAAATCCCAGTGTTTTCACAAGATAGGGGTATATTTAAAAATCATTATGGAGATTAGGCTTCACATCACAAGAAGCAAAATGCACCTATAAAATGTACAGAAATGTTTTTCCTTTCAGAAACTGTTTGAATTTTTTAAATAAGATGAGAACTTTTTTCACAGCACTATGAGGAACAGGGGTAATTTCTGCGTAGGACTATTTTTGCGTACGTTCCAAATGCTCATTGGTTGAATTGGTGGTCTGTAACCTGAAGAGTCACTTTTTGTCTTAGAAAAAATAAATAACTATACAGGTATCTTCCTACACACATACTGAATGCATTTGCAAAGTTTCAGTGAAATGTGACAAGCACTTTTTTAAATATTTAATTTTTAAATATAGGGTAACCAAGTTGTGCGAGCAAAAAAGTGAAAATATTCTACCATACTGAAATGCATTAAATATTTGCAAAGAACTTTTTCTGACTTTTCAAATAAAAAATATCAATCACAACTTGTTTTTTAACAATATTAATGAAGAAATAGTTTTAAAAGTAATCATTTTCTGAGAAATTGGTCTATTTTTAAAAATTTATTTCTGACATGCCTCCCCCTTTTTCTTGATCACATGTCAAAAATCCTAAATCTTTAAATTTTCACAAAAGGTGATATAGTTGGCTTTAAATTTGTAAATACAGTGTTTTCACATTAGAACATGACCAGTAAAGGGCACCTAAAGCAAAAAAAGTGCTCAATAATGGATTTTCCATGTTGCCATAGGGGAATGCTTATATGGCCTTAACCGCAGTAATGAAAGTGAGTTTTTCCTCATTTCTAACCTAATTTTTGCTCAAATCTACACAAAACTTGATTTCAAGTGCTTATTACTACCATATTTAGGTAAATATAGCCCTCAAAGTTTAATATTTGATATTTTTACTAAATTTTCTACACTTTTTACAAGATAGGACATAAAAATCAGCCAAAAAGACCAATTTTCCATAATTTGGACCTATAACTTAAAAAAATGCATATTTTGAAGGATTTTTGTAGTGTATTCCTCTCATGGCAAAGTTAACAAGATCTTCAAGTAGTTTAAAGCTATTTCAAGAAACTTTTCATTTTGCCATGGCTTCAGCTTAAGGCTAAAAACCACTAATTCCACTTCCCATAGGCTTCTATGCTAATTTCACAATATTCAATGGCTTCTCTGGACTTTACCTTAACTTTAACCTGCAGATGACTATATATCAGCATGATTCTACATATGTCAGCTCACAATCCTCAGAATGGCATGTGGGGTTAGCAGACTTGCAGTGCAGTACTGGTCACCGGAAGTGAAGGGTCTATAAATAGCATGGGAAATCCCAGTGTTTTCACAAGATAGGGGTATATTTAAAAATCATTATGGAGATTAGGCTTCACATCACAAGAAGCAAAATGCACCTATAAAATGTACAGAAATGTTTTTCCTTTCAGAAACTGTTTGAATTTTTTAAATAAGATGAGAACTTTTTTCACAGCACTATGAGGAACAGGGGTAATTTCTGCGTAGGACTATTTTTGCGTACGTTCCAAATGCTCATTGGTTGAATTGGTGGTCTGTAACCTGAAGAGTCACTTTTTGTCTTAGAAAAAATAAATAACTATACAGGTATCTTCCTACACACATACTGAATGCATTTGCAAAGTTTCAGTGAAATGTGACAAGCACTTTTTTAAATATTTAATTTTTAAATATAGGGTAACCAAGTTGTGCGAGCAAAAAAGTGAAAATATTCTACCATACTGAAATGCATTAAATATTTGCAAAGAACTTTTTCTGACTTTTCAAATAAAAAATATCAATCACAACTTGTTTTTTAACAATATTAATGAAGAAATAGTTTTAAAAGTAATCATTTTCTGAGAAATTGGTCTATTTTTAAAAATTTATTTCTGACATGCCTCCCCCTTTTTCTTGATCACATGTCAAAAATCCTAAATCTTTAAATTTTCACAAAAGGTGATATAGTTGGCTTTAAATTTGTAAATACAGTGTTTTCACATTAGAACATGACCAGTAAAGGGCACCTAAAGCAAAAAAAGTGCTCAATAATGGATTTTCCATGTTGCCATAGGGGAATGCTTATATGGCCTTAACCGCAGTAATGAAAGTGAGTTTTTCCTCATTTCTAACCTAATTTTTGCTCAAATCTACACAAAACTTGATTTCAAGTGCTTATTACTACCATATTTAGGTAAATATAGCCCTCAAAGTTTAATATTTGATATTTTTACTAAATTTTCTACACTTTTTACAAGATAGGACATAAAAATCAGCCAAAAAGACCAATTTTCCATAATTTGGACCTATAACTTAAAAAAATGCATATTTTGAAGGATTTTTGTAGTGTATTCCTCTCATGGCAAAGTTAACAAGATCTTCAAGTAGTTTAAAGCTATTTCAAGAAACTTTTCATTTTGCCATGGCTTCAGCTTAAGGCTAAAAACCACTAATTCCACTTCCCATAGGCTTCTATGCTAATTTCACAATATTCAATGGCTTCTCTGGACTTTACCTTAACTTTAACCTGCAGATGACTATATATCAGCATGATTCTACATATGTCAGCTCACAATCCTCAGAATGGCATGTGGGGTTAGCAGACTTGCAGTGCAGTACTGGTCACCGGAAGTGAAGGGTCTATAAATAGCATGGGAAATCCCAGTGTTTTCACAAGATAGGGGTATATTTAAAAATCATTATGGAGATTAGGCTTCACATCACAAGAAGCAAAATGCACCTATAAAATGTACAGAAATGTTTTTCCTTTCAGAAACTGTTTGAATTTTTTAAATAAGATGAGAACTTTTTTCACAGCACTATGAGGAACAGGGGTAATTTCTGCGTAGGACTATTTTTGCGTACGTTCCAAATGCTCATTGGTTGAATTGGTGGTCTGTAACCTGAAGAGTCACTTTTTGTCTTAGAAAAAATAAATAACTATACAGGTATCTTCCTACACACATACTGAATGCATTTGCAAAGTTTCAGTGAAATGTGACAAGCACTTTTTTAAATATTTAATTTTTAAATATAGGGTAACCAAGTTGTGCGAGCAAAAAAGTGAAAATATTCTACCATACTGAAATGCATTAAATATTTGCAAAGAACTTTTTCTGACTTTTCAAATAAAAAATATCAATCACAACTTGTTTTTTAACAATATTAATGAAGAAATAGTTTTAAAAGTAATCATTTTCTGAGAAATTGGTCTATTTTTAAAAATTTATTTCTGACATGCCTCCCCCTTTTTCTTGATCACATGTCAAAAATCCTAAATCTTTAAATTTTCACAAAAGGTGATATAGTTGGCTTTAAATTTGTAAATACAGTGTTTTCACATTAGAACATGACCAGTAAAGGGCACCTAAAGCAAAAAAAGTGCTCAATAATGGATTTTCCATGTTGCCATAGGGGAATGCTTATATGGCCTTAACCGCAGTAATGAAAGTGAGTTTTTCCTCATTTCTAACCTAATTTTTGCTCAAATCTACACAAAACTTGATTTCAAGTGCTTATTACTACCATATTTAGGTAAATATAGCCCTCAAAGTTTAATATTTGATATTTTTACTAAATTTTCTACACTTTTTACAAGATAGGACATAAAAATCAGCCAAAAAGACCAATTTTCCATAATTTGGACCTATAACTTAAAAAAATGCATATTTTGAAGGATTTTTGTAGTGTATTCCTCTCATGGCAAAGTTAACAAGATCTTCAAGTAGTTTAAAGCTATTTCAAGAAACTTTTCATTTTGCCATGGCTTCAGCTTAAGGCTAAAAACCACTAATTCCACTTCCCATAGGCTTCTATGCTAATTTCACAATATTCAATGGCTTCTCTGGACTTTACCTTAACTTTAACCTGCAGATGACTATATATCAGCATGATTCTACATATGTCAGCTCACAATCCTCAGAATGGCATGTGGGGTTAGCAGACTTGCAGTGCAGTACTGGTCACCGGAAGTGAAGGGTCTATAAATAGCATGGGAAATCCCAGTGTTTTCACAAGATAGGGGTATATTTAAAAATCATTATGGAGATTAGGCTTCACATCACAAGAAGCAAAATGCACCTATAAAATGTACAGAAATGTTTTTCCTTTCAGAAACTGTTTGAATTTTTTAAATAAGATGAGAACTTTTTTCACAGCACTATGAGGAACAGGGGTAATTTCTGCGTAGGACTATTTTTGCGTACGTTCCAAATGCTCATTGGTTGAATTGGTGGTCTGTAACCTGAAGAGTCACTTTTTGTCTTAGAAAAAATAAATAACTATACAGGTATCTTCCTACACACATACTGAATGCATTTGCAAAGTTTCAGTGAAATGTGACAAGCACTTTTTTAAATATTTAATTTTTAAATATAGGGTAACCAAGTTGTGCGAGCAAAAAAGTGAAAATATTCTACCATACTGAAATGCATTAAATATTTGCAAAGAACTTTTTCTGACTTTTCAAATAAAAAATATCAATCACAACTTGTTTTTTAACAATATTAATGAAGAAATAGTTTTAAAAGTAATCATTTTCTGAGAAATTGGTCTATTTTTAAAAATTTATTTCTGACATGCCTCCCCCTTTTTCTTGATCACATGTCAAAAATCCTAAATCTTTAAATTTTCACAAAAGGTGATATAGTTGGCTTTAAATTTGTAAATACAGTGTTGTCACATTAGAACATGACCAGTAAAGGGCACCTAAAGCAAAAAAAGTGCTCAATAATGGATTTTCCATGTTGCCATAGGGGAATGCTTATATGGCCTTAACCGCAGTAATGAAAGTGAGTTTTTCCTCATTTCTAACCTAATTTTTGCTCAAATCTACACAAAACTTGATTTCAAGTGCTTATTACTACCATATTTAGGTAAATATAGCCCTCAAAGTTTAATATTTGATATTTTTACTAAATTTTCTACACTTTTTACAAGATAGGACATAAAAATCAGCCAAAAAGACCAATTTTCCATAATTTGGACCTATAACTTAAAAAAATGCATATTTTGAAGGATTTTTGTAGTGTATTCCTCTCATGGCAAAGTTAACAAGATCTTCAAGTAGTTTAAAGCTATTTCAAGAAACTTTTCATTTTGCCATGGCTTCAGCTTAAGGCTAAAAACCACTAATTCCACTTCCCATAGGCTTCTATGCTAATTTCACAATATTCAATGGCTTCTCTGGACTTTACCTTAACTTTAACCTGCAGATGACTATATATCAGCATGATTCTACATATGTCAGCTCACAATCCTCAGAATGGCATGTGGGGTTAGCAGACTTGCAGTGCAGTACTGGTCACCGGAAGTGAAGGGTCTATAAATAGCATGGGAAATCCCAGTGTTTTCACAAGATAGGGGTATATTTAAAAATCATTATGGAGATTAGGCTTCACATCACAAGAAGCAAAATGCACCTATAAAATGTACAGAAATGTTTTTCCTTTCAGAAACTGTTTGAATTTTTTAAATAAGATGAGAACTTTTTTCACAGCACTATGAGGAACAGGGGTAATTTCTGCGTAGGACTATTTTTGCGTACGTTCCAAATGCTCATTGGTTGAATTGGTGGTCTGTAACCTGAAGAGTCACTTTTTGTCTTAGAAAAAATAAATAACTATACAGGTATCTTCCTACACACATACTGAATGCATTTGCAAAGTTTCAGTGAAATGTGACAAGCACTTTTTTAAATATTTAATTTTTAAATATAGGGTAACCAAGTTGTGCGAGCAAAAAAGTGAAAATATTCTACCATACTGAAATGCATTAAATATTTGCAAAGAACTTTTTCTGACTTTTCAAATAAAAAATATCAATCACAACTTGTTTTTTAACAATATTAATGAAGAAATAGTTTTAAAAGTAATCATTTTCTGAGAAATTGGTCTATTTTTAAAAATTTATTTCTGACATGCCTCCCCCTTTTTCTTGATCACATGTCAAAAATCCTAAATCTTTAAATTTTCACAAAAGGTGATATAGTTGGCTTTAAATTTGTAAATACAGTGTTTTCACATTAGAACATGACCAGTAAAGGGCACCTAAAGCAAAAAAAGTGCTCAATAATGGATTTTCCATGTTGCCATAGGGGAATGCTTATATGGCCTTAACCGCAGTAATGAAAGTGAGTTTTTCCTCATTTCTAACCTAATTTTTGCTCAAATCTACACAAAACTTGATTTCAAGTGCTTATTACTACCATATTTAGGTAAATATAGCCCTCAAAGTTTAATATTTGATATTTTTACTAAATTTTCTACACTTTTTACAAGATAGGACATAAAAATCAGCCAAAAAGACCAATTTTCCATAATTTGGACCTATAACTTAAAAAAATGCATATTTTGAAGGATTTTTGTAGTGTATTCCTCTCATGGCAAAGTTAACAAGATCTTCAAGTAGTTTAAAGCTATTTCAAGAAACTTTTCATTTTGCCATGGCTTCAGCTTAAGGCTAAAAACCACTAATTCCACTTCCCATAGGCTTCTATGCTAATTTCACAATATTCAATGGCTTCTCTGGACTTTACCTTAACTTTAACCTGCAGATGACTATATATCAGCATGATTCTACATATGTCAGCTCACAATCCTCAGAATGGCATGTGGGGTTAGCAGACTTGCAGTGCAGTACTGGTCACCGGAAGTGAAGGGTCTATAAATAGCATGGGAAATCCCAGTGTTTTCACAAGATAGGGGTATATTTAAAAATCATTATGGAGATTAGGCTTCACATCACAAGAAGCAAAATGCACCTATAAAATGTACAGAAATGTTTTTCCTTTCAGAAACTGTTTGAATTTTTTAAATAAGATGAGAACTTTTTTCACAGCACTATGAGGAACAGGGGTAATTTCTGCGTAGGACTATTTTTGCGTACGTTCCAAATGCTCATTGGTTGAATTGGTGGTCTGTAACCTGAAGAGTCACTTTTTGTCTTAGAAAAAATAAATAACTATACAGGTATCTTCCTACACACATACTGAATGCATTTGCAAAGTTTCAGTGAAATGTGACAAGCACTTTTTTAAATATTTAATTTTTAAATATAGGGTAACCAAGTTGTGCGAGCAAAAAAGTGAAAATATTCTACCATACTGAAATGCATTAAATATTTGCAAAGAACTTTTTCTGACTTTTCAAATAAAAAATATCAATCACAACTTGTTTTTTAACAATATTAATGAAGAAATAGTTTTAAAAGTAATCATTTTCTGAGAAATTGGTCTATTTTTAAAAATTTATTTCTGACATGCCTCCCCCTTTTTCTTGATCACATGTCAAAAATCCTAAATCTTTAAATTTTCACAAAAGGTGATATAGTTGGCTTTAAATTTGTAAATACAGTGTTTTCACATTAGAACATGACCAGTAAAGGGCACCTAAAGCAAAAAAAGTGCTCAATAATGGATTTTCCATGTTGCCATAGGGGAATGCTTATATGGCCTTAACCGCAGTAATGAAAGTGAGTTTTTCCTCATTTCTAACCTAATTTTTGCTCAAATCTACACAAAACTTGATTTCAAGTGCTTATTACTACCATATTTAGGTAAATATAGCCCTCAAAGTTTAATATTTGATATTTTTACTAAATTTTCTACACTTTTTACAAGATAGGACATAAAAATCAGCCAAAAAGACCAATTTTCCATAATTTGGACCTATAACTTAAAAAAATGCATATTTTGAAGGATTTTTGTAGTGTATTCCTCTCATGGCAAAGTTAACAAGATCTTCAAGTAGTTTAAAGCTATTTCAAGAAACTTTTCATTTTGCCATGGCTTCAGCTTAAGGCTAAAAACCACTAATTCCACTTCCCATAGGCTTCTATGCTAATTTCACAATATTCAATGGCTTCTCTGGACTTTACCTTAACTTTAACCTGCAGATGACTATATATCAGCATGATTCTACATATGTCAGCTCACAATCCTCAGAATGGCATGTGGGGTTAGCAGACTTGCAGTGCAGTACTGGTCACCGGAAGTGAAGGGTCTATAAATAGCATGGGAAATCCCAGTGTTTTCACAAGATAGGGGTATATTTAAAAATCATTATGGAGATTAGGCTTCACATCACAAGAAGCAAAATGCACCTATAAAATGTACAGAAATGTTTTTCCTTTCAGAAACTGTTTGAATTTTTTAAATAAGATGAGAACTTTTTTCACAGCACTATGAGGAACAGGGGTAATTTCTGCGTAGGACTATTTTTGCGTACGTTCCAAATGCTCATTGGTTGAATTGGTGGTCTGTAACCTGAAGAGTCACTTTTTGTCTTAGAAAAAATAAATAACTATACAGGTATCTTCCTACACACATACTGAATGCATTTGCAAAGTTTCAGTGAAATGTGACAAGCACTTTTTTAAATATTTAATTTTTAAATATAGGGTAACCAAGTTGTGCGAGCAAAAAAGTGAAAATATTCTACCATACTGAAATGCATTAAATATTTGCAAAGAACTTTTTCTGACTTTTCAAATAAAAAATATCAATCACAACTTGTTTTTTAACAATATTAATGAAGAAATAGTTTTAAAAGTAATCATTTTCTGAGAAATTGGTCTATTTTTAAAAATTTATTTCTGACATGCCTCCCCCTTTTTCTTGATCACATGTCAAAAATCCTAAATCTTTAAATTTTCACAAAAGGTGATATAGTTGGCTTTAAATTTGTAAATACAGTGTTTTCACATTAGAACATGACCAGTAAAGGGCACCTAAAGCAAAAAAAGTGCTCAATAATGGATTTTCCATGTTGCCATAGGGGAATGCTTATATGGCCTTAACCGCAGTAATGAAAGTGAGTTTTTCCTCATTTCTAACCTAATTTTTGCTCAAATCTACACAAAACTTGATTTCAAGTGCTTATTACTACCATATTTAGGTAAATATAGCCCTCAAAGTTTAATATTTGATATTTTTACTAAATTTTCTACACTTTTTACAAGATAGGACATAAAAATCAGCCAAAAAGACCAATTTTCCATAATTTGGACCTATAACTTAAAAAAATGCATATTTTGAAGGATTTTTGTAGTGTATTCCTCTCATGGCAAAGTTAACAAGATCTTCAAGTAGTTTAAAGCTATTTCAAGAAACTTTTCATTTTGCCATGGCTTCAGCTTAAGGCTAAAAACCACTAATTCCACTTCCCATAGGCTTCTATGCTAATTTCACAATATTCAATGGCTTCTCTGGACTTTACCTTAACTTTAACCTGCAGATGACTATATATCAGCATGATTCTACATATGTCAGCTCACAATCCTCAGAATGGCATGTGGGGTTAGCAGACTTGCAGTGCAGTACTGGTCACCGGAAGTGAAGGGTCTATAAATAGCATGGGAAATCCCAGTGTTTTCACAAGATAGGGGTATATTTAAAAATCATTATGGAGATTAGGCTTCACATCACAAGAAGCAAAATGCACCTATAAAATGTACAGAAATGTTTTTCCTTTCAGAAACTGTTTGAATTTTTTAAATAAGATGAGAACTTTTTTCACAGCACTATGAGGAACAGGGGTAATTTCTGCGTAGGACTATTTTTGCGTACGTTCCAAATGCTCATTGGTTGAATTGGTGGTCTGTAACCTGAAGAGTCACTTTTTGTCTTAGAAAAAATAAATAACTATACAGGTATCTTCCTACACACATACTGAATGCATTTGCAAAGTTTCAGTGAAATGTGACAAGCACTTTTTTAAATATTTAATTTTTAAATATAGGGTAACCAAGTTGTGCGAGCAAAAAAGTGAAAATATTCTACCATACTGAAATGCATTAAATATTTGCAAAGAACTTTTTCTGACTTTTCAAATAAAAAATATCAATCACAACTTGTTTTTTAACAATATTAATGAAGAAATAGTTTTAAAAGTAATCATTTTCTGAGAAATTGGTCTATTTTTAAAAATTTATTTCTGACATGCCTCCCCCTTTTTCTTGATCACATGTCAAAAATCCTAAATCTTTAAATTTTCACAAAAGGTGATATAGTTGGCTTTAAATTTGTAAATACAGTGTTGTCACATTAGAACATGACCAGTAAAGGGCACCTAAAGCAAAAAAAGTGCTCAATAATGGATTTTCCATGTTGCCATAGGGGAATGCTTATATGGCCTTAACCGCAGTAATGAAAGTGAGTTTTTCCTCATTTCTAACCTAATTTTTGCTCAAATCTACACAAAACTTGATTTCAAGTGCTTATTACTACCATATTTAGGTAAATATAGCCCTCAAAGTTTAATATTTGATATTTTTACTAAATTTTCTACACTTTTTACAAGATAGGACATAAAAATCAGCCAAAAAGACCAATTTTCCATAATTTGGACCTATAACTTAAAAAAATGCATATTTTGAAGGATTTTTGTAGTGTATTCCTCTCATGGCAAAGTTAACAAGATCTTCAAGTAGTTTAAAGCTATTTCAAGAAACTTTTCATTTTGCCATGGCTTCAGCTTAAGGCTAAAAACCACTAATTCCACTTCCCATAGGCTTCTATGCTAATTTCACAATATTCAATGGCTTCTCTGGACTTTACCTTAACTTTAACCTGCAGATGACTATATATCAGCATGATTCTACATATGTCAGCTCACAATCCTCAGAATGGCATGTGGGGTTAGCAGACTTGCAGTGCAGTACTGGTCACCGGAAGTGAAGGGTCTATAAATAGCATGGGAAATCCCAGTGTTTTCACAAGATAGGGGTATATTTAAAAATCATTATGGAGATTAGGCTTCACATCACAAGAAGCAAAATGCACCTATAAAATGTACAGAAATGTTTTTCCTTTCAGAAACTGTTTGAATTTTTTAAATAAGATGAGAACTTTTTTCACAGCACTATGAGGAACAGGGGTAATTTCTGCGTAGGACTATTTTTGCGTACGTTCCAAATGCTCATTGGTTGAATTGGTGGTCTGTAACCTGAAGAGTCACTTTTTGTCTTAGAAAAAATAAATAACTATACAGGTATCTTCCTACACACATACTGAATGCATTTGCAAAGTTTCAGTGAAATGTGACAAGCACTTTTTTAAATATTTAATTTTTAAATATAGGGTAACCAAGTTGTGCGAGCAAAAAAGTGAAAATATTCTACCATACTGAAATGCATTAAATATTTGCAAAGAACTTTTTCTGACTTTTCAAATAAAAAATATCAATCACAACTTGTTTTTTAACAATATTAATGAAGAAATAGTTTTAAAAGTAATCATTTTCTGAGAAATTGGTCTATTTTTAAAAATTTATTTCTGACATGCCTCCCCCTTTTTCTTGATCACATGTCAAAAATCCTAAATCTTTAAATTTTCACAAAAGGTGATATAGTTGGCTTTAAATTTGTAAATACAGTGTTGTCACATTAGAACATGACCAGTAAAGGGCACCTAAAGCAAAAAAAGTGCTCAATAATGGATTTTCCATGTTGCCATAGGGGAATGCTTATATGGCCTTAACCGCAGTAATGAAAGTGAGTTTTTCCTCATTTCTAACCTAATTTTTGCTCAAATCTACACAAAACTTGATTTCAAGTGCTTATTACTACCATATTTAGGTAAATATAGCCCTCAAAGTTTAATATTTGATATTTTTACTAAATTTTCTACACTTTTTACAAGATAGGACATAAAAATCAGCCAAAAAGACCAATTTTCCATAATTTGGACCTATAACTTAAAAAAATGCATATTTTGAAGGATTTTTGTAGTGTATTCCTCTCATGGCAAAGTTAACAAGATCTTCAAGTAGTTTAAAGCTATTTCAAGAAACTTTTCATTTTGCCATGGCTTCAGCTTAAGGCTAAAAACCACTAATTCCACTTCCCATAGGCTTCTATGCTAATTTCACAATATTCAATGGCTTCTCTGGACTTTACCTTAACTTTAACCTGCAGATGACTATATATCAGCATGATTCTACATATGTCAGCTCACAATCCTCAGAATGGCATGTGGGGTTAGCAGACTTGCAGTGCAGTACTGGTCACCGGAAGTGAAGGGTCTATAAATAGCATGGGAAATCCCAGTGTTTTCACAAGATAGGGGTATATTTAAAAATCATTATGGAGATTAGGCTTCACATCACAAGAAGCAAAATGCACCTATAAAATGTACAGAAATGTTTTTCCTTTCAGAAACTGTTTGAATTTTTTAAATAAGATGAGAACTTTTTTCACAGCACTATGAGGAACAGGGGTAATTTCTGCGTAGGACTATTTTTGCGTACGTTCCAAATGCTCATTGGTTGAATTGGTGGTCTGTAACCTGAAGAGTCACTTTTTGTCTTAGAAAAAATAAATAACTATACAGGTATCTTCCTACACACATACTGAATGCATTTGCAAAGTTTCAGTGAAATGTGACAAGCACTTTTTTAAATATTTAATTTTTAAATATAGGGTAACCAAGTTGTGCGAGCAAAAAAGTGAAAATATTCTACCATACTGAAATGCATTAAATATTTGCAAAGAACTTTTTCTGACTTTTCAAATAAAAAATATCAATCACAACTTGTTTTTTAACAATATTAATGAAGAAATAGTTTTAAAAGTAATCATTTTCTGAGAAATTGGTCTATTTTTAAAAATTTATTTCTGACATGCCTCCCCCTTTTTCTTGATCACATGTCAAAAATCCTAAATCTTTAAATTTTCACAAAAGGTGATATAGTTGGCTTTAAATTTGTAAATACAGTGTTTTCACATTAGAACATGACCAGTAAAGGGCACCTAAAGCAAAAAAAGTGCTCAATAATGGATTTTCCATGTTGCCATAGGGGAATGCTTATATGGCCTTAACCGCAGTAATGAAAGTGAGTTTTTCCTCATTTCTAACCTAATTTTTGCTCAAATCTACACAAAACTTGATTTCAAGTGCTTATTACTACCATATTTAGGTAAATATAGCCCTCAAAGTTTAATATTTGATATTTTTACTAAATTTTCTACACTTTTTACAAGATAGGACATAAAAATCAGCCAAAAAGACCAATTTTCCATAATTTGGACCTATAACTTAAAAAAATGCATATTTTGAAGGATTTTTGTAGTGTATTCCTCTCATGGCAAAGTTAACAAGATCTTCAAGTAGTTTAAAGCTATTTCAAGAAACTTTTCATTTTGCCATGGCTTCAGCTTAAGGCTAAAAACCACTAATTCCACTTCCCATAGGCTTCTATGCTAATTTCACAATATTCAATGGCTTCTCTGGACTTTACCTTAACTTTAACCTGCAGATGACTATATATCAGCATGATTCTACATATGTCAGCTCACAATCCTCAGAATGGCATGTGGGGTTAGCAGACTTGCAGTGCAGTACTGGTCACCGGAAGTGAAGGGTCTATAAATAGCATGGGAAATCCCAGTGTTTTCACAAGATAGGGGTATATTTAAAAATCATTATGGAGATTAGGCTTCACATCACAAGAAGCAAAATGCACCTATAAAATGTACAGAAATGTTTTTCCTTTCAGAAACTGTTTGAATTTTTTAAATAAGATGAGAACTTTTTTCACAGCACTATGAGGAACAGGGGTAATTTCTGCGTAGGACTATTTTTGCGTACGTTCCAAATGCTCATTGGTTGAATTGGTGGTCTGTAACCTGAAGAGTCACTTTTTGTCTTAGAAAAAATAAATAACTATACAGGTATCTTCCTACACACATACTGAATGCATTTGCAAAGTTTCAGTGAAATGTGACAAGCACTTTTTTAAATATTTAATTTTTAAATATAGGGTAACCAAGTTGTGCGAGCAAAAAAGTGAAAATATTCTACCATACTGAAATGCATTAAATATTTGCAAAGAACTTTTTCTGACTTTTCAAATAAAAAATATCAATCACAACTTGTTTTTTAACAATATTAATGAAGAAATAGTTTTAAAAGTAATCATTTTCTGAGAAATTGGTCTATTTTTAAAAATTTATTTCTGACATGCCTCCCCCTTTTTCTTGATCACATGTCAAAAATCCTAAATCTTTAAATTTTCACAAAAGGTGATATAGTTGGCTTTAAATTTGTAAATACAGTGTTTTCACATTAGAACATGACCAGTAAAGGGCACCTAAAGCAAAAAAAGTGCTCAATAATGGATTTTCCATGTTGCCATAGGGGAATGCTTATATGGCCTTAACCGCAGTAATGAAAGTGAGTTTTTCCTCATTTCTAACCTAATTTTTGCTCAAATCTACACAAAACTTGATTTCAAGTGCTTATTACTACCATATTTAGGTAAATATAGCCCTCAAAGTTTAATATTTGATATTTTTACTAAATTTTCTACACTTTTTACAAGATAGGACATAAAAATCAGCCAAAAAGACCAATTTTCCATAATTTGGACCTATAACTTAAAAAAATGCATATTTTGAAGGATTTTTGTAGTGTATTCCTCTCATGGCAAAGTTAACAAGATCTTCAAGTAGTTTAAAGCTATTTCAAGAAACTTTTCATTTTGCCATGGCTTCAGCTTAAGGCTAAAAACCACTAATTCCACTTCCCATAGGCTTCTATGCTAATTTCACAATATTCAATGGCTTCTCTGGACTTTACCTTAACTTTAACCTGCAGATGACTATATATCAGCATGATTCTACATATGTCAGCTCACAATCCTCAGAATGGCATGTGGGGTTAGCAGACTTGCAGTGCAGTACTGGTCACCGGAAGTGAAGGGTCTATAAATAGCATGGGAAATCCCAGTGTTTTCACAAGATAGGGGTATATTTAAAAATCATTATGGAGATTAGGCTTCACATCACAAGAAGCAAAATGCACCTATAAAATGTACAGAAATGTTTTTCCTTTCAGAAACTGTTTGAATTTTTTAAATAAGATGAGAACTTTTTTCACAGCACTATGAGGAACAGGGGTAATTTCTGCGTAGGACTATTTTTGCGTACGTTCCAAATGCTCATTGGTTGAATTGGTGGTCTGTAACCTTAAATACATGTAAGAAATGACCTTGATATTGATAAAAGTGATACTTTAGAATGGAGCGACTAAAAGAAAAGTGATTGTAATGGTCATCTTTTTGTTCGCAAGGACAAATTCAACGGCTGATTCGGCAGGTAAAACGGTACTTGACAATTTTGACTTGCTGCATGCATATGTTTTCATAATTATCATGTATTCTTCTGAATTAATATCATTACTATCAAATACAGCTGCAGTACGGAGAGTTTCTCTAAACCAATGACATTGTAGCTATTAATTGACTTATTTCCAGTTATATACAGTAAGTGTATATATATTCATTCTCCTAACAAAAATGTGAGAAAAGTCTTAGCTAAACCGTTTAGCAATATTTTGCAGTCGTACATGGATAATATTATGGCGCAGTCGTCGTCGTAGGTGGACACTTCGCTTCCGTGTGATAACTTAAGTTGTTGTGGTCCAATTGTTATTAAATTTTGATGTGGTTTTACTAACCACTGGCAGACACTTTATATTATGACCAGGCTGGTGATGGAACCAATACCCTCCCGTACTCGACGTGTGTTCGCTATGATAAGACCACCAATGCGGTAAGATGAACACAGGGCGAGTTGTTTGTTTCCCCATAACTAACCGCTGTAGATAAGCCTTTCGAAATCCTCTGATATTATTCAAATCAAACGTCCTTGGACAATCGGATAATGTCGTGCAAAATCATTCCCACGGATCTCGTAATTGACCGAGTATATATGAGAAAGCTTTTCCGAAAACCTAGATCTCTCGCTGTTTCGGAGCTTACCAATGTGATTGTAAAGTCGACGAAAAGAAAATTTGCGTGACATTTTCCCGAAAGAAGGTATACTTTGTATTTATTTACTCTATACACTCAAAAGGATGAGTAGTCTTTCCGATCTGCAATTGAAAGTATAGAGATTAATGCACAGTTCTAAATTAATTAATTTTAAAACCAGATTTTATTTACAAAATATTCAGAATAGGTAAATCTTCATTCAAAAGGAAAGGGAACACACCCCAATTCTCACAACGTGGTGGGGGATCTAAGGGGAGGGTACAGGGGGTTTGGTACTCCTCCATTTTATTGGACAATTGATAATTTTCTTGTGTAAAATTGACAAAAATGGCATATAATGTTCTGACAACCCCTTTTCCTGAGGAAACCCCGATGGCACCCCTCCTTTTCTAAGTGCCTGCAACGCATGTACCTCTCTTTTACTTGAGTAAAAGCTGGGGTGGTATTAAGACATATCATTTAAAAGTAATAAATACCATTTTTCTATTAAGAATGGATATTAAATAATTCATTTATAACCTAAAATCCATTTGACATTTCAAGTTTATAAAATTCTATCAAAACTCGAAATGATAATGGGTTTCATGCGCCGGTAATGACTAAATTGACCCTCAATGAATGTCATTCGAAAGAATACAGCTATTATTTAAGAGTTTGAAAATTTTGAATTTTTGACAATTCAAAACTACTTAAATATTATTTAATAAAAAGTTTTGACAATTTAAATTACAAGGCACGAGGTCATATCGATCATGTAAGAGTTCCATTGTTGTATGATATACTGAGTTTAACATCGAAGTATTCTTTGCGGTTGGTGACCGACCGACCATTCCTCCATTGGAACTGGTCCCGACTATCCCCCTTTTTTCTTTGAGTTTTTTCGGTTTACCAATGTTTAAAGTTTATTTAAACTACTTACATGTACTAAGGGACAAAAACTGCAGTGGTTTATACAGATTCCGTTTTTTTTCAGGGTCCAAACTGATCTGTATTTTTTTCAAAAGCGTTCGGTTTAACTAGGTTTAAAATATCTAAAGTAATACATGTACAAAAGGACTTAAAAAAGCCCGGTTTAGACGAATTTTTGTTTATTTAGGGTTCAGACGTTTTATTTTCGAATGAAGTAAATCACAGTTAAAGCAATCTTAACTGAATCATGAACAACCCCAAAACCTGTCTATACCAGACATTTTTTAGTTCCTTTATAAATATCATGTCTTGTACGTTTAACTTTTTTTTAACCGAACACGTGCTTAAACCAAATGAAAATCCAAACTTGATTCGGTTAATACAGATCTGAATGTTTTACATGAACGGCCGTCGGAATATAATTTACATAACACATGTAACTCATGATCATTGACAGAAGGGTTATCGTTTCGCTTGAAAATAAAGAAAATAAGAAAAGAACTTCACAAAAGAGTTCAAGTGACATGTTGTTTTCTGTTTGTTTATCAACAACCCCATTTATTCACTTCCCGAGTCAAGAAATCGAAGAAATCAATAACTGTTTCACCAATTTAAACTGACCACAATGGGCAGGTGGCTTTTCCCACATTTGACATTTAATTAATTAACTTTACTTTAACAGGTATACACACATGCTGGGAGGTATTGACACTCTGTTATTTGATGTTTCTACAGAGATGGAACTAGTTTTTAGGCTTTTATGGGTAGCGTTTGTAGAGCCCCCTCCCTCCCCCGAACACCATGTAGGATATCCCAGAAAATAAAGAAAGTGGTGAATTAAGAATCTGCGAAAGTTTCACCAAAATCCATTCAGCGGCTTCCAAAGTGTTTCGAAGTAGAACAGAACGGATGAATAACACCATAAATACATCTCGCTTTTCAAGCCGACGCAGTTAATAAATAGGACTGAAAAAATGTTCGCGAAACGCTTTTGTACGCTAAGAACGATAACTCGATTTACGCTTACAGTAGACTGTAACAGAACGCCAGCTTTAATGAACAGTATACATGTAAATAATATATATTCATTTGTTGACTTTGCAAAATTGTTTTGTCTATTTCTAAATAAATTAATTTGAGATAAATACTATATTCTGATTGGTTAAAATAATTTTGTTATATCTCAATGGATAAAAAAAATATTGACACGCCCCTATTCAGTCAAATTCAGAGCTACTTTTCTCATGGTTTATAGATAAAAATGTTTTGAAATTAATTTATAAGAATTGGCTATGATAAAAATTTTGTATATTGAAAAATAACATAAATTTTCCATGTGCATATTTTGTTTATTGCACTTCGCGCAATAAACAATATGCACATGGAAAATTTATGTTATTTTTCAATAGACAAAATTTTTATTGTCAATTCTTAACTAATATTCATATATTGAAATGTAATGACCGACAAAATTCATTGTAAATGTGTTTGTTCATGCACTATTTAGTTCATGTATTGTATCATTACTGGGCGGATCCAGACACTTGTCTCTGGAAAGATGGGGTTCCAGCCAGGTTCCAACAGAAAGCGGGAGGGAGTGGGGTGGGGGTGGGGGTCATTATGTGCCATTGAAAATGATATTTTTTTTTCAATAAAAAGGAGGAGTGCTTACTGCTAGGATCCGCCACTGCGTTATGTCTCATATGAGGCCTTTAGTGTTTTATAAAACTAAAAAATTTTCAGCGGTAGCATTTCTGCATGACGGAGGTTGATAAACATTTCTTTTCTTTTGTTTATTTTTAAAACTGCAAGTAATTTTGAACTGGAATTTTAAGTAAATTCATGTATGTATCTAATTTTCTATTTTCATTTATAAAAGCAACGACAAGACCAAGTTGACAAGTACAGACCATCAAAATTAAAGTAGAAAGCATACATCAAAATGCAAGTAGAAAGAACAAACCATCAAAGTGGAAGTAGGCAGCGCACAGCAAAGTGAAAGTAGAAAGCACACATCGAAGTATAAATAGAAAACATGGGACTTCATGTGCGGATGCAGACACTTTGGAAAGGAAGGGCGTAAGCCGGGGTTCACCAGAAAATTGGGGTGCTAAGACATTATTACCATTTTTTTCTATTTTACATGAAAACGACAAATTTTCCAATAAAACGGAGGGGTGCCAACCTCCTACACACCTTCTAGATCCGCTACTGCACTTTGACTTCAAGGATAGTAATTAAACTTAACAGTAACTGAATCAAGCCAAATACAAAAGAAAAACCGTGGATAGTTTTGAGTATAGCTATGCTGTTTTTTTTTGTACATATATTTTTTCTGTATTTTTAGGCCATGCCTATAACTCTTTAAATCTGGAATTCCCCGTGCATCCGAACCAATTTGGTGAGCCACAATAAGGATGCATTTTGATTAACAAAGAATGGTTCAGTAAGGGCAAAAGAGTAATCAAGGGAACCAAGGTTATAGCGGTAATCAAAAGAATGCAATCCAGGGACAAAGACCAGACATGGAAAACAGACATACACAACAAAGAACATAAAGTAACTAAAATCATACATACAAAGTAACAAAAGTAAATGAGCAACTCGGACTCCACTAAAAACTGGGAGCATGGACCAGGTGCACCGGTAGGGTAAGCGTCCTCTGCTTTTCTAGAAACACCCGCTGAGTTGCTCATAAAAGTCAAGTCCGGGGTAGACAAACGAGGAAAGGAAAACTATGAACCGTTGAATAAATCAGTTTTCATGGTGCAGATGGATACACCATAACGATCCACGATTTCAAGATGATGACCATAAAACTTCTGTAGTGATGACTTCAATCTTGTAGCAACATAACCCTGTTCCAGAAGCCTATTTGTTAGAGTTCTAGCGCAATACAAAAAGTCTGCGTAGGCAAGCTCTGGCTTAACGTATGAATTGTGATATGAAAACTCCATACGCAGGTGCTGAAGGGATGTTGCCACAGATGAAAGGAAAGTTGACAATTCTGAATGAAAAGTCATCACGTTTGTCGTAAAGTTTGGTCAATAGTTTTCCTTTACCATCGATTTTCTAAGTGTAGGTCAAGATATGAGGCTGACCTTACAGTGTCTATAGTATCCTTTTTCTCAAGTTCTTTAGGGTAGATGCGATGTATCAAATCCCCGAAATTAGGATTGTTTAAATATAAAACATCATCTATATAGAGGAAACTGAGATTAAAGGATTTAGCCAAACGATATTCTTTCTTTTGGATCAAATCAGCTATAAAGTAAGCCTCATAAGAGTGAAGGAATAAGTCAGCAAGTGAAGGAGCACAATTGTTCCCATTGGAATGCCGACCGTTTGTTGAAAAACGCGTCCACCACACTGGACAAATATGTTGTCAATTAAAAATTCCAGCATTTTGTAAACATCTTCCTTTGTATGTTTGGAAGATAATTTGGAATTATTTCTTACAAAGTATGAGGAATCTCTACCAAGAACTATATATTTGTATCCAGGTGTACCATCTTGTTTGAAAAAAAAAACAACGATATAAAATGTTTTTAAGTCGGGATTTTAACTGAGTATGGGGAATAGAAGTATACGGTGTTGAAAAATCATAGGTTTTAATGCTGTTATATTCAGATAACAGTCTTGAACCGATTGTCTCCAAAAGATCTTTCGGATTTTCAGGATCCACATTGAATTAATACCACTACGGGAGTAACAAGCGTTGTGGTAGGACTGCAGACTCTCTTTGACAGTTGTGAGGCCTCGTGCAGATCCGGGTGTTAAAAGAATAGGCCTGCAGCAGCGCTAAGCTTGTCGTATAAGGCGACTAAAGAGTGCTCAGAAACCTAGCCGGGGACTAGGCGCTCTGCTCACAGAGCAACTGGGATGTGTGCCCCAGGTGGTGGAATGGGGTACCCCTGGCGTGTTACATGCTGGGGTTGTCAGGCTATAATACGGAAAACCTGACCGCAAACCATAGTGGTGCACCGTGTTGGGAAAGATGCCACGTTCCTCGCACGTTAAAGAACCCTGCTGTGGTATTCGATAGGAGTAGGAACCTTTGCGCTCCGCCACAGGAGGCTAAATTGCCCGACCTTACCCATCCCCCCTTTTTCCAGTGGCAATCAAAATTTGTCGAGCCTATTATCCTTGTGACCCATCCTTTTTTTTCATTTCATGTTCATTTTATCATCCATTTCATTTTCATTGTCTGAATATAGCTGAAATATTGCTGCTCGGACGTTAAACCCCAATAAACAAAGACAGTTGTGAGTATAAAAGTTAAAGGTTTTGAAAGAGGTTTAGTGGTACATTTTTCAGATCCAGCTATGAAACGTTGTTTGTATGGATTCTTGTGGAGTTTAGGAATCCAGTACATAGACGATAAATCACAATCATCGTCCTTGGTAGAGAGACCAAAAGAGGATAGCACAGATTTATGGTTTTCCACAATCTCTTCTTTGGAGAGTGTGGTAGCAGTATATGTCTTATAACTGCTATTATTTTCTACGTCTACCTCTGATAGTAAACATTTGATGTAAAACATTTTGCAGACAAAAACAATGTTGTTTTGGGCTTTGTCTGCTGGTACGACAACATACTTGTCATGTATAGTAGATAATGTTTTTGCTACATCGGGGTCTTTGAAAACTGATGTAGCTTTGGCACTCATTGACCTACTTAAAACTTCCGTTCGTTTCAAAATTAAAGACCTCACGGCATTTAACCACTCAATCAATCAACAATGTCTTCTCTTGTTCTCGTTTTATCCATTTTCTTACATAGTCCTCGACGGCATCCATAAGAACTTTAAAGTTATAATTCCAATTTATGGAGCGTGGTTGACGGTACTTGGGACCTTTAGAAAGAATATTACCCAGAGATTTGTTTTCGATTATGGTTAAATCTCTCGTAACGACGTGACCAGATGGACCATATTTGAATGGAGAGTTTTTGCAAGAACAGTCAGGTGGTTTAGCCTTGAAGTCCTCAGTCTCGAGGTTCTACAATAGCCTTTTATAATTGAAAATTTTGGATGCAATGGATGAAGTATAGGAATATGAAATAATTGGTGTGGATTTGTTTTTGAAATATGGGGGATCTTTGTTGGTGACGTTTTTGTGATGGAGGATGTTAGCCAAATTAATTGTATCTATACCTTTGTTGACAAACGGCAGTGGAAGAAATGATCGTTTTTCTTCATCTTGACTTTTCACACAAACTGGTTTAAAGAGTCTGTGGAAACCAATATCCAAAATGATGGCAACAAGTCTGTATAATGATGAGGTGGGATCAGAAACAGGTGTGTCAAAATTTGGCCTCAAAAACGAAGTCTACATAAAGAAAATTTGATGTTGTTTTTTCAGCTCTTTAACTTGGCTGAGATTGGGAAAATATATTTAAAAGGCTGGAAGACACAAAATTTATGCAGTTTTTCTTTCATTTAAAAAAGGCCACATGTGTGTTGACTCTCGTGCTTCATATATTTTTGTATATAATTGTCAGTTACAACTCATGTTAAAATATTTTGAGGCAACAGATGTGTGGCAACTTCCGTTCCACGCAAAAAGCATCTCAAAAACATCTTACATCCAGTGTTTGTGACCATTTTGTTGTACTTTTACTACCTAGAAATCAGCTTTCATCAAATTTTCAAAAATTCCCAAATTACATGTATGTGGCCAAAAGGGGTCCTTATCGAACTTTCTCCTTTCGTGTAACGCTGTTTATTGATGTTGGGGTATGTACTCCTCATTTTACACAGTCCATTAGCATCATACAAACTGGTAAAGCTTGTTGTCTTTTGCCCTGTTTATAAAGGTGTTTGTATTCTGTATTCCAATCTCGAGTGAAATCCGAATTCGACAGATTTTTATAGTTCGTTTTTATTTTCCCAGCACTGCCCAAAGTTAGGGGAAGGTTGAGCGCTCACAAACATATTTAACCCCCCTACGTACTTTATGTGCCCGTCCCGAGCTAGTTAAGAACCTGTAGTCCAGTGGTTGTTGTCGCTTTTTCATGTTCATTGTTATTCGTTTAACGTTTTTTCTATAGGTTATGTCCATTTTCATCTTCGGTGAATAGTTTCACATCATTTATTTTGCGGCCTTTTACAGCTTGCTTTATGCTATGTGTTAAGCCCATCATTGAAAACGTGTGTTGACCTGAAGTTGAATTGCTCGTTGCTTAGCATTTGGTTGACGACTATCTCATTAGCAAATTATACAACATCCATACATGTACCTGTTATCCTTTTGAATGCTTAAATGAGGAGATCTTCCTCTTCTCAGCTTTTATAAAAGGGAGATTTAGCGTGACGAACCTCTACAAAATAAGAGGCTCCCAAGAGCCGGAATCGCTCACCTGGTTTAATTTTGTCTTTCCAAGGGCAATAAAGTTAACAATGAGTTGACCAGAAATTTTGACTAAAGAAGACTTTGATATGACTTATCATAAGGATCAATTCAGCAATTGAAAATTTCTATCTATCATAGTTTACATGATATTGGCTGAAACTAAAAAAAAAAAAAAAAACGCCATTTTTCATCTTACAAGGGCAGTAACACTTATAAGGAGATGTCCGATAACTTTGATCCCTTAAGACTTGTGTATGCCTTATAATAAGAGTCATTTCAGCAATTAAAATTGGGCAAAACTTAACGGTTTTTGGAGATATATATGCTGAAAACTACTGTCTGACCCCTATGTTCTATTTTTAGTATCAGCGGCCATGTTTTTCGACTGATTAAAAATCCCCATACCAGTTCTATGCAAGATACCCCAAGGAACATTCTTATCAAGTTTGGTTTCAATTGGTCAAGTATTGTCAGAGGAGAAGAGTTTTGAAAGACAGTTTGAAAAACGACGACCACGGAGGCCAAGTAATGGAAATAGTTCACATGGCCTTTAGCAAGGTGAGCTAAAAAAGGATTGTTTTACTAAAAATCCAAGTACAATGATAAGACAAAGGTATAAACTCTCGTTAATCTAATTCTACTGAAAGTTTCTAATCTACATTTGAGTACTTAGTTCAACAAACGGATTACTTGTAGATTGTTTCTCAATAATTATTGTTACATAAACAAAATGTAAAAATCAATTTAATATGCTAATTAGAACAGACTTTATGCAATATCTCTGCAAAGAGGGATGTTTTTTTGGCGGGGGGATTTGTGAAAGAGGAAGATTTTGTTTATTGTCTGTATTTCTCAACAATACATTAATATTGTTAAAGTCAACACCATCATCAAAGAATTAATTTGAAGGATATAAAAACCAACTCTTTGCTCAGCACAGATACATTTATTGGGTAATTAATGATAATAAATGTACAAAGATAGCACAGGTAATGTGAACTATATATATTAACAATGTTAAAGGTCATCACAATGATGAAGGTCAACTCCATAGTAACAACTAAACAATAAAAATTTAAGATAAAAGACATGATGAAAAGGGGCTTGCTGAAAATGTTTTTTTTTCAACAAAAAAATTACAAAAGATTACTTTATTTCCAATCCAAATTATCTTGCTCTTCTGTAAATGAATGTACTAAAATCTCTTATTTAAAATATGTTAATTAAAATCACCTAGAAAATTTAATTATTAAGAATTTCACTACAAATAAAGAAATTTGTTAGAGAATATTTAACATTGTACTAAAAAAACAGCGGCAATCCAGAAAAGGGGGAGTTCTGAGGATCAATCCTCTTTTATTAGGATTTTTTTTCAAATTTTGGGCAAAATATAAGCAAAATGAGAAAATAATATCCTTGACCTCTTAATACTGATTTCTGGATTTGAACCCTCATTTTCTATTAATTTCTGGATCCAAAGTCTTGTATTGTTTGTATAAATTAAAGATTAAATCCACTGGGAAAAAAAGGGGGGCATTGGACTAAAAAAAGTGCAATATTCAATTATTGTAATTTAAGAAGTGACAAGGTTGGGTTATAAATCCCCTCTCCTCTTGGGGTTGTCCTGTCTTGATACAGAAAAAAGGCTTAAAACATGATATTCTATCACACTGGCATAATATAGAACTGGTCCTTTTGTACAACCCCCCACCCCACACACCATTCCAAGCTCTCTGGATCCCGGTCTTGAGCATGAATTCTCAGCACACTAACATGAATGGTACACCATCCCTTTCAAGGAAAACAAGATGAAACTTGGTTTTCCACGTGTCTATTCAAAATACTCAATTCTAAAAATAAATATAATGAAACTGGTCTAAACTGAATCCTAAATAATTCCAAAACCTGTCTAAACCAGACACTTTTTTAAATATATTTTGAACTTGGGTAAATTTAACATTTCAAAAATTTTCTATCAAGGAACATAACATGCAGAATTTTTCAAAATCAAGGGAAACAACTCTACTGTCACCGGTTTATCTTACATTCTGAGGCACTTTAAAAAACTTTTTAGAGTTATCTCCCTTTAAAAATTTTAAGCAGAAGCAAATTTACAGCAGCAATCCGATACGTAAATGAACATTATGAGATTTTCCCCAATGTAATGAAAGTTGTTTTATATGCATGCAATATTTGACCACTAGACAGTTTAAAAATTTCTACACATTACATGTACTCCCACCAATAGTTTCTTTTCCTGACTTATCTACAAAAACATTTCAACTCTTGATAATTGATATTATATATTAAACAAGCTTGCTAGGCTTGCATATTAATAAACTCTTGGTAATTAAAGTCAAATTTCAACAAGCAGGCTAAAACTAATTTGATAGTTAAATTTAGATTTTAACACACTCACTAAGGCTTGCATATTGAAATCTAAACACAAAGAGCAAATGGACAATAAAAAATGCTCACAACTTCAACAGTATTACTGACAAAATAACAGTGTAATCAGACTGTACCAGAAATCTACTGTAAGTTTTAATGTATATACAGAACACCCCTTGTTCCACCTGTAGGGGGACATGCACCATTTATCATGCTCCAGTTGAAAATGTACCATATAATTAATATCATTAACAATGGATGTTAAAGAATGGCACATTATCAAAATTATAATCCCAATTTTCCATTAAGTAGAAAAATATTCACTGTGAAAAAACAAAACAATACTTGTACATGTATCTCAATGGATTGATTGATTGATTGTTGGGGTTTAACCTCCGAGTAGCAATATCTCAGCTATATTCAGACGAGTATCTCAATGGAAACAATTATTTTCAGGTTAGGAGGTCTTCTGTTACAATTAAAAAAAATATATTTTACTCTACTCTTTATATATATTATGGTGTAAGTCGGGAATTTCTTGAGCATATTTACTCGAAATTTTGGCATTGTGGTGACATTATTATTCAGAAAATACTGTTTTTATCTTGATGCAGATACAAAGTACTAAATATGATTAGATTTGTCAGTGTAAAGTTAAGGGAACAGACATACAGACAGTAGATTTTCTAATAAGCCCAACACAGAGACACTGACAGAAGGGTACAAAAAAAGAAAATTAATGGAATATTAAGTGACACCCCACCATGTAACTGGTGAAAAAAGGGGAGTGGCAAATAATCATATCGGCCGTACTCAAAACTGCACTCTGAATTTTGCAGAAAGTTGAAATTCATTCTGTATTTTATGGTACTGAGAAACTTTGCAAAGTTAAAAAAGAAATAAACTTAACACCAGTGCAAAGTTTCGAAAAAAAAAATTTGATCTGTTGGGGGACAGACAAGACGGACGAATGGACATACAATTTTTCAGGGGTAGCACATAATACCTTGCCACTTTGTGTGGTAAGGTATAAAAACACAGAGTGATGTACGACACAATTACAAGTGTATGGGGCTAAAAATAATCACATTCAAAGCACAAATACTACTCCTACCTCCAATTAAGGAGAGCTAAAATAACAAGTCTATCTTCTTTACAAAAGTTCACACTACAACCCTTATCGTTACCATGACTTCGTCAATAACAATATAACAATGCCACTTCTCAGTTCATTAAATGACTATTTTGACCTCTTGACCTTTAACCTATGACATGCTAGAACACGGAAGACCTGGCGACCCCATCTGACACAAGACTCTATCCAGCCACTGAAGGGGCCCATTCAAGTGAATTTCAATCCAACAGGGTGTGCTGGTTACTGTCTGTCGTCTGTAAAAAAAAAACCAAAAACGAATTGATTGATTTGTTGTGGTTTAACATCCAATAGAATCAATTGTCATGGTTCTTGTACATTATATACTTTTTGTGATTAACTCAGCAGGTGTTTCTAGAAAAGAAGAGGACACTTGTCCTACCGGTGCACGTGGTAGTGGAGTAGTTGCTCATTTACTTTTTTTGCTCTGTACGTACCATTTTGGTTATTTTATGTTCTATTTTGTGTGTGTGTGTGTCTTTTCCATATCTGGTCTTTGTCCCTGGATTATATTTGGTATCGGGTCTTTGTTCCTGGATTATATTTGGTATCTGGTCTTTGTCCCTGGATTATATTTGGTATCGGGTCTTTGTTCCTGGATTATATTCCATATCTGGTCTTTGTCCCTGGATTATATTTGGTATCTGGTCTTTGTCCCTGGATTATATTTGGTATCTGGTCTTTGTCCCTGGATTATATTTGGTATCGGGTCTTTGTCCCTGGATTATATTCCATATCTGGTCTTTGTCTCTGGATTATATTTGGTATTGGGTCGTTGTCCCTGGATTATATTCCTTGTTTCTTGATTATTCTTTAACAATCTTCCTATGCCTAAACTTTTGCTGAAGAAAATATTTTTTTCCTCTCTTGCAGGATTTAAAGAGGCACTTTTTGCATTCTTTCAAGAGACAGAGCATTTTTCCTCTTTTCCAAGAGGTAAGAGGCACATTTTCTCTCTCTTCTAAGTGTTAGAGAAGTACTTTTTTTCTCCATCTAAAATAAATATCGTAGTTTGATAGTGCCAACCCAGTCTGTTTATACCAATATTCTCCACCACCAGCCTTTTTATACTAATATTCTGCACCACAAGCCTTTTAATACCAATATTCTACACCCCAGCCCTTTTTATACCTGTATGCTGCACCCCAGCCTTTTTATACCTATGTTTTGCACACCAGCATTTATACCTATATTCTGCACCCAGCCTTTTTATACCTATATTTTGCACCCAAGCCTTTTTATACCTGTATTTTGCAGCCCTGCTTTTTTATACCTGTATTCTGCAGCCAGCCTTTTTATACCTATATTTTGCACTCAGCCATTTTATACCTGTATTATGCACCCTAGCTTCTTTTTACCTAAATTCTGCACCCAGTCTTTCTATACTTGTAAGCCGCACCCAGCCTATTTATACCTGTATTCTGCACCCCAGCCTTTTACAAAACTCATGCGAATAGTGCACATCCTGGTTAACTGGTATACAGAATCAAATCCTTGATTGACTGACTGGGCAAGTAACGCAGCAAATTCCTGATTGTTGAAAATCTTCAAGTTACAACCTAAAAAGATAGAAAATAGCTATAGCACATTCCCTTAGGGCATGTTTGATTCATGCATTTTGTGAAGCTCTGGTCTTAAGGGCTTGCTTGATTTTGTCAACCGTACAGCTTTGGTACTAAAAGTGCATGCTTTATTTGTAAACTATGTATAGTTTTTTCTTCACATACTTATTTTTATACAAAAAGTGTTTACAGAATGCATGCTTGATTTGTACGCTAAGAGAAGTTTGAAGTTTTCACTGAAGGCATGCTTGATTTGTAAAAAATGTTCAGTATTTACTGAGGGCATGCTTGATTTGTACAATATAAGGTTTCACTGAGCTGAGGGCATGCTTGATTTGTAAACTATAAGAAGTTTTTACTGAGGGCATGCTTGATTTGCACAATATAAGAAGGTTTTACTGAGGGCATACTTGATTTGTAAACTATAAGAAGTTTTTACAGAGGTCAAATTTGATTTGTACACTATGTGAAATTTTTACTGAGGGCATGCTTGATTAATATTTTAAAAGAAGGTCTTAAACTTAAGGCATTATGAATTTAAGCAATAGGGAGATATCCAGTTTACTTATAGGCTTCATACTGAGTGAAATTTAAAATCACAAAATAACAACTCAAATCATTTTCATTTCAATATCACAGTAAATGAGCCTCGACAATGGTGTTAGGTGTACAACATTAGAAACATCACAACGTTGCTTTCAACCAGTCAGAAAATGATACACGATCACACAACAATCATTAGTAACCGTTTGTACCATCCACTGTATGATTATACAAATATTTAGCCACCCAAGAAGTAGATATAAAAACCAAATCATAAAGAAAATATCATATATCAGACCTAAAAAAAAATAGAGACTTTCATTTTTGTAAGGTTTCTAAACATACCGAACTTTGAATTATGAAAGGTTTCAGGATATTCTGACTTTATTATTATCTATGAAACCGAGCCAAGAATTCTTCATTTGCACATCTTCAAGTCCCCTTGAAGAATCCAACTGTTTCAAGGGTTGATGTTATGTGAACTTTGACCTCTTGGACAAGTTCATGAAACTTTAACTAGCTTGTCATTCTATTAATGTTGAAAAGTAAACAAAATTAAGTTTGGTCAGACAAGTGTAATTCGTCTTGTACTAGTCCAAAATTGCAATTTTACATGTCCCAGGCAATAAGACAGACTCATAAGTACCAGTAAGACCTTTGTATTTATTTTCTTTATTTTTGGCCAAAGAGAGATAACTCCATACCTGGGGGTATTTTACACACTGTAGCCGGATGCCATCCATATCTTTGGTTGCAGTTTGGGCTCTGTACAAAAACAGCGCTTTCACTGAGACATTCTGCAAACACTTCACCTCCAATATAATACAGTCTCACTCCCTTTCCTAAAAAATGGGGCAATAATGGAACACTAAGTGATACTCTGTTAAGCTATGGTGAAAAAAAAAGGAGATGGCAAAATTAGGCTTTCAAGTGACTTTTTGTAAAAAATAAGGGCTATTTTTAGGACCAAATTCTTAAAAAATAAGGGCTAAATTTAGGATTTTTTAGGGCTTTTAACACAAAAATAAGAGATGACATATTTTCTTTTTCAATTATAATACTAAAAGAAAGTTACTTACCACTGGCTAAAGACAACAATATATAAGCTATTTACCAACCCAGAAGATCATGTCAGTGGCTATCAACAGTTATATTCAGCATTCCATTAGAAGTTGAACTAGTATGGGTCCAAAGAATGCTGTAAACTGCTAATGACCACCAAAATGTCTTCTGATGTGTTTATTTGATCATAATATTCATTTTCTGACAGTATACTAAGCTAGATACCATTAATACAAACAATATAAAGGGATTTACTATTTAAAAATTTCAAAATTCAAAAAATAAGAAATTTCTCAACAAAAATATGGCTTTCTTAAAATTCTTCTGTTTTTATTAGGAGAATTAGGAAAATAAGGACCTGCTTGAAAGCCTGCAAAATGTTCAAAATGACATAACTCCAATACTATTTGCTGAAAATTATCTGTACATTGATGATACTTAACAAATGTGAAAAGTTTCAAATTCATTTATTTTTTCTTAACTTATCATCTGGAAACCATTGGGGATGGCCAGACAGACAGACACTCAACTTTTTTGAAAGGCATCACATAATACCTCACCACTTTCTGTGGCAGGGTAAATATCAATGATAGCTACAAACAACAACTAATCAAATTATACTGAATTTATTCTTGTAAAATTCATGTGATTTTTATTTTTTATAGAAAAATAAGTTTCTCCCTCTAGTAAAATAAAATATCACATCTGTTGAAATTTTACAATTTCAGCAAGTATGGACTTCATGCTAAGAATTTTAAATGATTTTCACTTTAGAGGCTTGAGGAGTTCATCTGGATGGCATAGACCATAGATAACCCCAAAAGGTTTGAACCCTTTACTATGAGCTATGCACCCCACCCCACATTGGTTTTTGCCCTGTTTGTACCACTTCTGAAAGCCCAATTCCTTAGAAACTACAACACCAAATTTCGTGAACCCTGTACACAGGCAAATATTTTTCACGTGAAATTCATGTGAAATTCACATGAAGGCTCTATTCACCCCAACTTCCAGTGAACTCTGTCACTTACTTTATTTGCTCAATTCAGGTGAAAATCATGTGAAATAATTTTGCCTGTGTAGGTAAGCTAGGACATGATATGCAATAGTGTATATTACCAGGAATATTTGGTGTACTAAATTTGTGGGAGTTATTTCCCTTTGAACTCTGTAATGAGTGGAACATATATTTTTATCTGATAAGAATAACACAGATACTCCTCGCATTCTAAATTTTGGATGTGGAACTTGAATTTTAAGTTATTTTTTACCATTCAGGAGTGGATGTCTTCACAAATGCATACATGCAGCGTTTTAGGATTTTTCAAAATTCTAGGTTTCCACAGGAAAACTCTAAACGAAGATTAACTTTCCCAAAGTCAAAGCCAGCTTTCATAACCTTAAATTTCCTTTAAAAAAAATCAAATTTTCTACTTGCCAATTGGCAATTGGAGTATAAAAAACATCATTCCCTCACCATAGTGACAGTTGCCCTGGGTGACAGGAAAGAGAAATCTTAGAACAGTTGCCAGGCTTGAGAAAGTTACAAGTGGAAATAACTTCTTACCAATATGCCGTCTCGTCATTTCAACTTGTTGAGTCCTGTTGATGTTTGAAAGAAGACCAAGACAAAATCTCTCAGAGTTTGACGGATCTGTAAATCCATCTACAGTCAATGAGGGCATAGAAGCATGAAATGTCTCGCCCACACGATTGTTCAGCTCGTAGTAAGCAATAGAGCACCAGAAAGCTGGTTCCTTGTATGTGACTGGTTCCGCATCTGAAGTTGAAAGGTCAAATGAATGCTCCAGTTTTATGTCAGTTGTTAGCACAAGTCTCAGTAAGAATCTGGCATAATTGGAAAAATCAAAAACATGCATGTCAAGTACCCACTGATCTGATATCTCTGTATCTCTGTTAGTAAAGTTTTCATCAGAGTTTTAGAAGTAATTGATTCACATGCTGATAATTTCAATGAAATTTTATGTCATTTTCTCCCATTCTAAGCTGGTGATTAAAAATGCAAGAACTTTCAAACAAGGGGTAGAAATAGTCTGAAAACCTGTCTAAACTGAACCCTGAATAATCACAAAACCTGTCTAAATGAGACCCTGAATAATTTGAAAACCTGTCTAAACAGAACCATGAATTGGAAAACCTGTCTAAACTAAACCCTGAATGGTCTGAAAACCTTTCTAAAGTAAACCCTGAATAATCAGAAAACATGTCTAAACTTAATCCTGAATATTTTGAAAACCTGTCTAAACTAAACCCTGAATAATTTGAAAACCTGTCTACAGTAAACCATGAATAATTTGAAAGCCCTTTTTAAACTGAACCATTAAACTAAGAAAACCTGTCTAAATTGAACCCAGAATAATCACAAACCTGTTTAAACAGAACCCTGAATAATGTGAAAATCTGTCTAAACTAAACACTGACTAATTTGAAAACCGGTCTAAACTGAACCATGAATAATATGAAAATCTGTCTAAGTCCCTTTGTATCAGTATAAATGTATTTTTAACCTTTGAAAATCAGACACCATCTACATCGAACCAAATCTTCACATGATTGTCATGTGTTTTCAAGCCAAAATTAACATATGAGAATCATATAATTAACATATGACTATCAAATGTTAATTATCATGTGACCCATATATTTTTGTTCTTATATTGTTCATGTATCTTTCAAACAGCAGCAAACATCCTTAGTTTGCAGTATTTGGAAAAGAAGACACGATTTTCTTCTTCTTTTCAGCGGAAATCACTTATTCAAATTTGGGATTTTAATATTAACCTTTGAAAATAAACTGAACCAGTCCAAAAGGGGTTCAGTTTCGACAAGTTTCACCTGTAGAAGAACTTACCAAGCGGGGAACTTGGTGAAACATCAACGCCATCTGGAAGTAAACAAATACAAATAAACAGAAATCTCAAAGTAAACAAATCACTGTAATGTAAAAAAATTACTCTGGTCTTGACATTTGACCTTAACAATCAAGTAAGGTAAGGATTACTACATGCCCTGTGTTAACATTCACTTCATGTTAACAAATCTAAGCCCCGTGTTAACATTCTGATTCCCCTTTTTACAGACCAGTTTTCTATGAGCAAACCTATGCCATGTGTTAACATACTGATTCCCCTTCTTACAAACCAGTCTTCTATATTAAGAAACCTATGCCTTGTGTTGAATATACATCCCCTGTTGACAAATGTATATATTGTTTTAATTTGTCCATCCCTTTTAACATACCAATCTGCCAAATTTAGAAAGTAGACCTAGAGTAAGGGACACAACTCTTACATATCATTGGAGCGTTTGTATAAATTTAAAATCATCTCATGTAAGCATCAAAGCAAGTTGGACTGATTTCATTCTGTTTCAAAGGAAAGCTTGAAAGGCTTTGTTGAAATTGAATATGATACAAACATATCCCTGACTTAAAGAGTTTTGTTCCTTACCCAAAGTCTACCTCCTTAACAAACCTTTTCCAATCCTTTTAAATACCAACTCCCTATTTAACAAATTCCATCTTCTATGTTAACAAACCTATGCCCTGTGTTAACCTAAATATCCCCTCTTGGCAAACCTATGCCCTGTGTTAGCATAACTATCCCCTCTTGGCAAACCTATGCCCTGTGTTAGCATAACCATTCCCTCTTGGCAAACCTAAGCTCTGTGTTAACATAACCATCCCCTCTTGGCAAACCTAAGCCCTGTGTTAACTTAACCATCCCTTCCTGGCAAACCTATGCCCTGTGTTAACATACACAATGTAACCATCCCATCTTGACAGACCTATGCCCTGTGTTAACATAACCATCACATCTTGACAAACCTATGTTCTGTGTGAACATACCTATCCCATAACATATTCCCTGTGTTAACATACCAACCCACTTAATAACAAATTCAACCTGCATTGTGTTAACATACCCATGCCCTGTGTGTCTGTATTATCACCATCTTCACTCATGTACCCTGGGGGTGGTGTATCTAAAATAGAAAAACATATTGATGTTTGATCAATAGCATCTTCACTTATTTGTCTGGGTTGGGGGTCAACGGTCGGGACTTGTGGTGTATCTTATTTGCCTGGGTTGGGGTCAAGGGTCGGGACTTGTGGTGTATCTAAAGAAAGAATTGAATAACACACTAGTGTTAGCATAAGTTTTCCCTAAGTTAACTATGAAAGCAAAAATAAGTTTTGTACTTATGTACATTTGTACTTCTCTGCCTAAGAATCTGGCAAAATGTGTATAAGGTGTGGCACAGAGATTTTACTGTATTACCCCAGTATTCATACCTCATAACATCAAGAAATTACTGTCAAAGTGTTTGTAAAGTTTCCTTTTTTAAGATATTTATAGTTCAAATTTAGTTAAAATGCACTATGGAAAAATGGCGGGAAAATATAAGAAGTGAAAAAAATATCTATGTCACCAATGCTTCAGGATAAATTTAAATAGCTTTTCAGTTTTTTCTAGATGAATATATTTGAGGCAAAAAAGACCAAATTGAGAAAAATGGTGTGGCACTCATTCCCTAGTTTTTACACAGAATGGTACTTAAAAACCAAGAAAAATTAATCCTTACAATTAATATTCTAATTAATTCCAGTCCAAATTAATATCTGATTATTAATCAAAATGTAATTTGCATTTCAGATTACCTGACGTTGATGTTAATGATGTCACAATACCAAATTAGTTTCTATAAAATAAGCTAAGCAGATCTAAGAGAATAAACCAATCAGACGGTTAATTATAGTATTATTGCACTAGGTTTTCCATATCGGTTTAGTTAGTGGTCCGAGGCAAGGCATGTTGGACTAAGGCATTGCCAAGAACCAATAACTCCGCCAATATAGTAGACCTTACGCAATTATACCTCTGACTAGCTAGTCCAATGCATCATACTGGCCAAGGCCAATATGGATTTTACCTTGGTCAATATGATGTATTAGATGGGTAAAATCTGTATTGGACGAATAAATCCCATATTGGACAGCTAAATCTCGTATTGGATGACTAAATTCCATGTTGAATGGCTAAATCCCGTATTGGGGCACTTCTGTATTTTGTACTGTATTGGCAGTTTTGATCCTATTTAGGCAAATATTAGAACTTTAGTCAATAATACAGTGTATGCACCATGTATATATAGATTGGGACATTTTAAATACACTGAACCCTGTCTTAACCAAACGCAGAACAAACCAGTAACCTGTCAAAATCAGTCATATCATTTCAATTCATTTTGAACCAGTGTAAACCAAAAAAGTTCTGCCTTATGGCCAAAAGAAGACAAATTATTCACTGAAAATAAATTCCAGTCTTTCCTTTAATTTTTGATGCTCAAAATATTGTCTGTACACAAAATGTTCACAGATCACCATGGTGACAGTATGATGCCATTATACAACCAATATTTTTTTCAGTGGTATAAAAATAAGAAACATTCCTTAAATACTGAAAAGAATGAAACAAAATTTCTTGAATGTACTTCATAGTTTTGTTAGGCTTCTAATGAGGCTTACTGATCAAGCTGCTCTTTTGTTGCAGAGGAAGTCATAAAGCGAAATAAAAAAAAAATATGTGCTTCTAGTCACTGCTTTGAATAAAATAGGGTCAAAGGTTGGAAAATAAAATTTTATATTTAATTTTTTAAAGACAATTTTCGCAAGGTTGGCTTGAAATGTTACTAAATTCAAAAATATGAATGCCTGAGGTGTTCAACAATAACATTATTACGACAACCAATCACTAGAAAATCATCACGAACAGGAATGAAACATCAACAGGCGTTCAGTTGTTTCTCGTGGCCGTGGCTTCAAGCATGTTTGCAGCCATTGTAGTTTACCATTGTAAATACTGAATTTGGTCCATACAACCAGAAAAAAAATTGAATTACATGATGTGGGTAGGGTTCATTGTTTTTTTCTTATTTTACTTGTCATTTTGGCAAAAACAAACTCTAGGGTCCGTCGGGTGTCTGGAACCACACATATTTTTTTATTTGGCAGAAGTAGAGATGTAAACTTACATGGATGTAATTGAGTGGGGATGACTTGGACCATGATTGAACTTGGAGTAGGAGGGGGTTACTGATATGATTGAGGCAAGACAAGGATGACAGCGACCAGAAGGGGGAGGCATTTATAGTACCTTCCAGACTAATGTCCTTTGAGTAAGACTGTGAGACATGCATATTCTCTCTACACAGGGATCATAGGGACCACATGAATGTACTTTGAGTTGTGGGGGGGGGGGTTTACTGATATATGGTTGAGGCAATACTGGAATGACAGCCACTAAAAGTGTACACAGACTTATGCCCATAGAGCAAGATTGTGAGAAGTATAAATTCTCTCCATACAGGGATGACAGGAACCCTGAATGTACTTTGAATTGGGGGGGGGGGTAACTGATATGGTTGAGGCAAGACAGGTATGATAGTGACCAGGGGTGTACAAGTGGGGGGGGCATTTTCTCTTACTCCCCCACAAAAAAAAAATAAATAAATAAAAGGTATATAAGGTGTTAACTATTTCCTGCTTTACAAAAGATCAATAAATACAAAGGGAAGTTCAAACTAACTGTGTTGATCTATATATACAACCCTTCAGAGAATTCTTTTGATTAATTAAAAATCATGGCATTCAATAAAATCTAGTCTTCATTGAAAAACATGGATAGCCAGACTGGCCCCAGTGCCACAAAACCCAAAAAGTTACTTAAAGTCTAAGAAAATTCTTAACTGTTCGTGACTTCGTCACTTTCAAAGACTTTTAATGGAGTTACCATGGAGTTACCATGGAAGTTAAGAATATTCTTATACTGAAACTTACATATTTTTTTCATTGAGCCTGGACTCATGTACAATGTAAAGCCTGGTCAAACATAAAAATAAAACAATCTTTAAATAATATCAATCAAATGGTGTGCACTAAAAAACCTACTACCAAGGTTATTTTCAAGTGTGCACCATGGGCATTGAGGTTATTTCAAATAGACAGAAAAAATATAACAGACATCCAAATAATTTAATTTTAGTATCAAAATCCAATGACTGAAGAATCATCTAAAAGGGTTGATGAACAATATTTTTTTCCCAATCTGTGAGTGTAAGAAAGCTTGTTACTTCTGAAAGTAAATGTTTACCAAAGATACTAAGAGGCAGGGGGAGGAATAGTTTGGACTGGAGTCAGGGAAATGTGTCCGTCTGTCTGAGTGACATTTAACTTCAGAAATTTTTACTTTACTGAAAATTAACAGTCACAGAATTTAGGTTTCTTGAGTTACATCTGGACATTACCTAATATTACATATAGAATTCCATTAGCAAATTTTAGCAAGTGGAAATAATTTCTACTAGCAAAATTAAATTTCAACTTGCATTTAGCAAGTATTACTTCCCTAAAAAATAAAATTATTGTTAATATAAGGAGGTAGACCTAAGGTAAGGGACACAACTCTTACAAATCATTGGAACATTTGTCTTCAACATTTTACATGAATCTCATCTAAGTAACTTTGACTGATTTCATGCTGTTTCAAAGGAAAGCTTGAAAGGCCTTGTTGAAATTGAATATGATACAAACATATCACTGATTTCAAGAGTTATGTCCCTTTCCCTAGGTCAACCTCAAGCCTATGCTCAGTGGGGCAGCCTTATTATAAAGCAGGTTCTATACTTATCCTGAAGTGGATGATGAGAACATATTCACTGATCATCTTCAACAAAATGAATCATTTCAACCAGTCCATGATTTACAGAATGCCTTATGTCTATGGAGAGTTGATTGGGTTTTCAGACAGATCAATAGAATGTAAGTGAAATCAGGTTAAAAGCATCATAAAGTAAACTTAACCAAAACCAGGGGTGGATAAAGTACAGTGTACACCTAAAAAAACAAGGGGTGGGTTCAGGGAGGAGGATTCAAATCCCACCTTCCCTTTTGTTGGAAATTTTCGCAATCTAGTTAAGCAATAACCATATTTATCATGAAGGGCTTGGAATCTGATTTTTAAGCCAGATAAGAATTTCATATGAAATTAATGTTATTTTTATGTGAAATTCACTTAACACAAATTTCATGTGAAGGCTCAATTCACCCTAACTTCATGTGAAGTCTTTCACAACGTTTATTTGTTCAATTCAGGTGAAAATTGTGTGAAATTTGTGTGAAAATCATGTGCTATAATTCTGTTTGTGTAACATTTTCATCAAAATTAATTTAGTACATTTTTTCTGCAGTGGTTAAATTTGATAAAAGAAGCTAAATATAAATTTCAACCACATCTTCCATGGGTAACAATATTACATCACCCTGTATAAAAAACACCTGTCAATAGCAAACCAAGAATACAAACCTGTATTATCCAAACCTTGGATACACAAAATATCTGTATAATAACAACCACAATTTAACAAGATGACACCTCTGTGTATAATCAGAACATCTGTCAATATCAAACCCTGATTACACAGAACACCTGTCTAATCCACACTTATGTTACACATAATACCTGAGTCCTTAATTAACAGGATTAGAACACCCTGTATAATAAGACACTGGTCAATACGAAACTGATTGTGTAATTTCAACCTAATTCTTGTTAAACAAAGAATCCTTAACATTTTTGTGCGAAATAAAATTTCAATTCTTTTAAAAATCCTTAAAATTCAAAGCACATCAAAACTTCAACAGAGTTCTTCAAGAAATACTTAAAATCAACAATTTCAGGCAACAAAAAAAACTAATTTACACAGCAATTTTTTTATTTGATTTTCTTGAAGCTGCTAGTGGACGGCACTTGGAGCATATGATTCCTTTTCCAGCCTTATTATCCATGTTATCAAGGTTAGGATATTTTTCCATTAAAAACACTCTAATCACAATTTTTAAGACAGTTGATTCGGGAAGCCAATTGATTTTTTTCTCCTCTCTACTTTTAATCTTATTTGAAAGACGTATTTTTAATATAGACCAGTAAGAATTTATAGCTAGTAATGGCACATGTTAGAACAGCTGATTCAGACTACATCGCTGTTACAATGAATATTCCCTTAAGTGATATTCTTTGTAAGAATCAGGCAGAGGGTGAATAGAGTGGAAAACAAAGTCATATTAGTCCTTCTTTAAAATCTTATTCAAAATTTTCATCTGAAAATCCAAAAAAAGCATTCATTTCTATTATATTAATTGTCAGTAATTTGAGGTTTAAATTATATGAAATCTGCATCCTCTGATATTTTTAAGGCAAATAAACTGTCAGTTTGTCTTAAATACATTTGTCGACCATGAATTATGTGCCAACATTGTCAAATTTGCATGGTTTCTTTTATGAATATAATTAATCATTTTTTTTAAAAATAATTCTGCCTAATTCTTACAGATTCCATCACTTTAAAATACCAGTTTATTAAAAACTCATTACTAACAGTAAGGTGATTCATGGTACAGAACACCTCCCCCCCCAAAAAAAATCCAAACAAACAAACAATGTTCGCATATTCTATAAATTTTTTTCACTATTAATGGTCCTTCCTGGTAATACAATGCAAATCTGGATTATTTTTTTTTTTATAAACATACATTCTGTAACTAAAATTCCTGCCAGTCCCATGCACCATATATTTAATTAGACGAACTGTCAATTTATTCCTATATAAGTATCAGATTGCTATGCATTTTATATTATTTCTATCTCAAAAGTGCAACAACCAAAGTGACAAACTAAGACTGATTCTGTGACCTGTAATTGTTTCTACTGAGTGTACTATTTTTTTTTTTTTTTTTTTTTTTTTACATTTATGGCTCACCTCTTGTCTGATTTTCATAAAGACTGCTACTTAATCACCTAACCATTTATTGGATTTTCCTTTAATCTACATAGGAACCCAACAAAAAATAATGAGTGAAAAACAACCTACTAAGTTTCATGAAATTTGGTGCATTTTTTTCCAAGGAATTGCACTTACAGACAGACAGACGGGGCAAAAACAAAATATCTCCTGAATACACTTGAGATAGGTAAAACCAAGATTTTTAACATGCAAGCCTTGGCAAAAATGTTGAAAACGTAGATTTTAACTATTGGGAGTGTAAAATTCTTTTAATCCATGAGAAACTGAAGGAATATCTGTTTTTCCATTTTAAGTGTCAGTCTCTGTAAGAACCAGGCAGCGGGTGAAACATAATATGAAAAAAACACCATTTTGAAAGTTTAATTTGACTAGTTGGACCATCAGAATCAAGGAAAACAGACATATCATGTTAGTGCATTGATTTATAATTTCATTGAAATGCAATGAAAACGAACATTTCAAGGGCAGATAATTGTCAAAAAACTTATTTTTCTAAGATTCTATTGAAAAATTTCTGAGCGAATCCAATGATGCAGAGATCACAGATCTGTTTATACTACTTGATGAACAAAGGTCCTATGGAGATATTCACAATCCGTAGAGTGTAATTTGCTGTCAAAATTCGAAGAAAATACAGGAAATCCGTATTATTAAACAGCTCTAAGATCAAATAAAGATCTTTTGAAATAGAGAAAGCATTCTTGAGTGATATTTTACTGTCAGATTGGTGGGGTTTTGACATTTTCTGATCTTTCCCATTTTGCCTGATTCTTACAAAAACTTACACTTCTAACAATTTCATTGTTTTTCCCATTGAGTACCCCATTCACAATTCCCTATGCCACAATTGTTCTTTTTGACACGTGAACATTGTATAATTTTTCACAATATTTCCCCCAAAACAATAATAAATAATGTTCTTCAAAAACATTTTCACAATAGTTTTATTTTTTAAATGCCCCCATATGAGACCCCTAAAATAGCAAAAACAAAACTGCCATGAAAATTTCATAGTTACAATAATTGTAAATCACATACAGAATTTGAAATAAATCTATATATTGGGTGCTGAGATTATAATTCTACAAAGGTTCAGGTACATTTACAAGTCATACTGGCCCCCTTATTTTCCTGCAAATTGATGTTTGAGTTTGAGCAAACTTTTACTTGCCACACAGTACTCATCAATATCTGTAATTAATCAGTACTGCACATCATAACCATTGATCAAAATGATTTTCTTCAATTTTACAAAACCAGGAAGTAAATTACCCATTCTACTTGAAACACAAGTATCAGCCCGGTGTAGACTTAAGTGTAACATCTTGATACTCTGATAGTTTATTTTATCAGAATTCCTGAAGATTGGTAGGGTCTACACTGGTGCAGGCATTGTAAATTTGAAAAAAAATGTTCAACATTTTAGATATTTTTGCAACAACTTAAGATTTTAATTATGTTTAACTTGTCATATCTCAACCAGAACTAACTAAGATTTTCTGGTGTAATGACAAAAAATGCAGATTGGTAACATTCTATTACAATGTTTAGAAATTTAGATTAGTATGGGCCAAAAACATCCCATAATGTACCTAATCCTTTGTACAGACAAAATGTTTTGGTTTAGGCAAGTTTAAATGTATTTAAAAATAACCATGAAGACACAAGAAATTAGGAAATAATAGCCAATGGAAATGGAGGAAGAAGAAAAAGAAACAGGATACCAATATTTCTATGGGAAAACACTTGCATATTAATTTGACTGGAGAGGACCATTACAAGAAAGACAGAAAAAAAAAGGGTCAAAGATAGAAATAGCCAAATTTCGTTAAATACGAAGTAGATGTCTGACAGGCTTGAAAACAAATCCCACAATATGGGACCAGTACCTGATATGAAATACCATATATTAAGAGGCTGCTACATGTATAAGTAGTTGCTGAGAAAAGTGTTACAAAATTAATTCCCCCCCACCCGACTTTATTTGCCATACTATAACCTGATGTGAAATTCAGCCAAATACACACGAAGACATATGGCAAGAACCCATAGAACACAAACCAGCATTTCAGATAACATTTTGAATAAGATTTCATCTTTTTTTTTCCACCATGATTCACCCACCTCCAGAATCTTACAGAGAGTAACACTTTAAGTCTACTTTCTTAACCTTGCCAGTCTAGACAGAAATTTGAACTTTTGTCTTGCAATATGGAAAGTGGAACTTAAAAAAAAACTCATTCCAAAAACTGAAATTACCCCAAAATCTGTGAAATCCTAGAACATTAAAGTGTACTATCCCCCTCTCCCAGCATGGCCCACCAAAATGGGAGCATTAATGCATCCTACAAAGTGAAAATTGTCATGAACTCTTTTTTTTCGTAACCAAATACATGCATACACTTTAATTTTCAAACCATTTTCATTTGACTATCAGAATCAACATAAAGGACAAGATTTTAAATATTATTTTGGTAAGTTGAGCAATAATTTCATTGAAATGCACTGAAAATGAACATTTTAAGGACAGATAACTTTGTCAAATACTTAATTTATCTTACATTAGATTAAACAAAATCTGAGCAAATATAATGATAACCAGGTCAAATAATAATTCAATGGTCAGTTTCTGTACGAATCAGGCAGTGGGTGAAACATGGTATGAAAAAAAGTACCATTTTGATAGTTAAATTTGACTCTTTTCACCATCAGAATCAAGGAAAACAGACAAGATTTTCAATATCATGCTAAACCATTGAGTTATAATTTCATTGAAATGCACTGAAGATGAACATGGCAAGGGCAGATAAATCTGTCAAAACTTAATTTTTCTACGATTCTATTGAAAAATTTACGAGCAAATCCAATGTTGCAGAGATCAATTAATGTTCTTTTCAAGTAGTGAAAGCATCCTGGAATGAAATTATACAGAACAGTTTGACATGCATGTTACTAATTTTCCCCATTTTGCCTGATCCTTACAAAATATATTGAGAATAGGTATGGTGAATATGTCAAAGAGACATCAACCCCAACAGGATGAAAATGTCACCCCAAGGCCACCCACTGGTCTTCAATGAACAACAAGGGAACCCTCACATCATAGGGTAGGATGCAGCTGGCCCCAAAGCATCAATATACAAAGGTACAGTGAAAGATATGACCCTATAAATTAAAGTAACATAAAAATAAATTTAATGTGAAAACGAAGCAAGTCATTCAGAGGTCAGAAATTCCTGATTTGATAAAAAAAAAAAAAAATATTGGTGAGTTTAAGTACTTTAGCTTGATCACAACCCTCCCCCCCTTTAACATCTGGCCACTGTGGAAAAAATATTACACAATTAAACACACCTAAAAATCAGATCAAAAATGTCCGAGTCTCTTGTTACAACAGAAATAAAGAAACTGAATATAAATTACACAAATGTACACCATCAGTCCAAATAAGAAAAAATCAACTCAAATTTACAAAAAGAATAAAAATAATAACAAAAAATAACAAAAAAAAAAAAAAAAAAAAATTAAAAACAGACATGGAAAGCATTCTTACTTGCTCTTTCAAACAGTGTTTACCATATGTTTGGTGGTAGCTAATTAAATATCACAGTTGAAAATAAATAATTTCCATTAAGTTATGGGGCAGGTTTCATTAAAATTATTACTAAGCATGACACAACCTTACCATAAGTACTGAAAATTTGGCCAAAAAGGTGCATAATCCAAGTTCATTAAAATCCAGCTTTGAGGATAAATAAATTATACTTTTCCAGGGACCTCAAGTTTTGGCGAAGATTTAAAAAATAACATGTCATGACCTTACCACTTGTACTGCTGCAGACATGCTCACAGAGGGGCATTGCCTTGTTACGCTCTCCGCTATAAGTCAACAAGTTTGAACGAGATAATCCGCCAAAATTTTGATGAATCGCCATCAGACAATACCCTCCATTGAATTTTTTAACACCGCCTCGTCAAAATAAGTAGATCTTAGGTCACCCAAACGTTTTCTAATAAGCCAACACAGTATTGAAACCAATCGAACTGTATTTGGTTTGAAGAAGCAGTGGATAAAAAAATCTATACATACTATGGCTAAAAATAGAAATAACTAGAATATAAGTAATCAAGTGGTAAAAAACCTTCCACAGTCTGCGACAAGAATTTGTCTGTTAAAGGAAACTATCGAGAATTGAATGGAAGTTTTTATAAGAATCAGGTAAAATGGGAAAAATTAGAAACATGATGTCACAACACAAACAATCTGATAAATAATTTCAATCAAATTCTACATTTGAAAAGACCATTCATCAAAAAAAAATCTTTAAGTTTTGTTCAATGATAAAGAAAAGTAAATCCTAATCGATAAAAAAAACTTTTAAACACATACTCATTTTAAAGAATATCAAAATATATTCAGCTGCGTCCTCTAACAAGTTACAACTGCCTCGTATTACTTGCTACTTTCTCACTTGCTGTCACTACAGAGCCCAAAATCTCAAATTTTGTGGTTAAGTTTTTTTTTAATGTTAAAAAAAATTGGGTTTTTGAGAGTTATCTACCCCTGAAATATTTATTTACAGTGCATTTCAATGAAAATAAAACTCAATTGACCAAAGTGATATAGAAAATCTTGTCTTTTTCCTTGTTTCTGATAGTTCAAATAGTCAAGATAAACTTTAAGAATGGTGGTTCTTTTTATATCATGCTTCACCCACTGCCTAATTCTTATTGAGACTGACACTTAAACTAGACAAGATTTTACAGGGCTACAAGCTTACAGGATAAGATTCACAACCATTAGTTTCAGGCCTATTATTTTGCTGTAATTTCAATTTACTTTCTGAAATTTCATATTTGCGTATCTAAGTACTGTATCAGTCCTTATTAAAGTCAGACAGAAGGTGATTTCATGATGTACGTCAAAAAAAAAAAAAAAAACACTTTACTTTTATTTCCTATTCAGAATCAGTTACAGACCACATAATCAGTATTGGTTTTTCATTTGGGTGAAAATTTATATATATTGTACATGAAATCAACATTTTGCAAGAGTTATCTTTCTTGACTTGCTTTGATTTGGTTAATTTTAGTGTATTACTAAAGTATGATTTTCTAAAAAGTGCAGATCTGAAAAAAAAAAAAAAAAAAAAAAAAAAAAAATCTACCTAAAATACAGCACTTGAAGCCCAAGAAAAACATTGGCCACTGGGATTTTTTTACATCATCAATCTCCTGTAACATAGACAGTGTCTGAACTTTTAATTGACTTCTACTCAAGTATAAGTATATGTTAGAATCAGGCAAAATGAGAAAAAATTTGAAACATGCATGTCAAAACCCCTCCGATATGACAATAAAATATCACTCAAGGATGCTTTCTCTATCTGGAAAAAAACACAACATTATTTGATCTCTTCATCATTGGAAGTTTTTATACAGAATCTTAGACAAGAGGCTCCCAGGATGTCTAAATCGCTCACCTGGTTGAATTTTGCCTTTCAAGGGCAATAAATTAAACAAGAAGTTGTCCAACAATTATGACACAAGAAAACTTTGATAGGACTTATCATCAGGATCATTTCAGTAAATGAAAGTCGAAATCTATCATAGTTTTCAAGACATTGGCTGAAAACTGCAAAAAAAAAAAAAAAAAAAACCTGTCATTTTCCCCTGTCAAGGGCAATAACTCTTATAAGAAGCATCTGACAACTTTTATGCCTGAAGACTTTTTTAGTCCTAAAAAAAAGGATCATTTCAGGTATTGGAAGAATTTGGCTTAACTTAACAATTTTGGAGATATATACGAAAAACTACTGTCTGACCCCTATGTTCTATTTTTAGAAACAGTGGCCATGTTTTTCGACGGATCACAAAACCCCACTTCAATTCTATGCAGGATATCCAAAGGAACACTTATACCAAGTTTTGTTTCAATTGGTAAAATAGTGTCAGAGGAGAAGATTTTTGAAAGAAATAACAAAAATAGCAAAATAGCAAAAAACTTTGAAAAAGGGCAATAACTCTAACATGGCTTAATAGATTACAATGAAAATTTGACCACAGATAGATCTCATCATGCTGAACACTTTTACCTCTTTCGAAATGGGCTAAACCTAACCGTTTTGGAGATATATGCGAAAAACTACTGTCTGACCCCTATGTTCTTTTTTTAGTAACAGCGACCACATCAGTTCCATGCATGATATCCCAAGGAACATTCATACCAAGTTTGGTTCCAATTGGTCAAGTAGTGACAGAGGAGAAGACTTTTGAAAGAAATAACATCAAAAATAGCAAACTGTCGAAAAAGGGCAATAACTCAAACGTGGCTGAACAGATTAAATTGAAAATTTGACCGCAGATAGATCTCATCATGCTGAACACTTTTACCCAGTCAGAATTGGGCTTGACCTAACCGTTTTAGAGATATATGCAAAAAAACTATAGTGTCTGACCCCATGTTCTATTTTTAGTAAGAGTGGCCATGTTTTTCGACGGATCAAAAATCTCCACATCATTTCTATGCAGAATACCCCAAGGAACATTTATACAAAGTTTGGTTCCAATTGTTTGAGTAGTTTCATAGAAGAGTTTTGAAAAATTGTTAAAGACAATGGACGCCAAGTGATGGCAATAGCTCACATGGCCTCCAACCAGGTGAGCTAAACAATGAAGTTTTTTCACAGTTATCTACCCTTGAATTGTTCATTTTCAGTGCATTTCAACGAGACTGAAACTCAATTATGGTCCAGCATGAAATGGAAAATTCTGTCTGTTTTTCTTGATTCTGATAGTGCAAATAGTAAAATTACACTTTTTGTAACTTATACATAATTATACTTTAGTGACATCTTGATTGTAGATCATTTAAAATAAATGTTGCAACTTTATTTTACAGTTGCAATTTTCTTTGGATCCTCATTTTATTAAGGCATTTGTTTTTTTGTTTTATGTTTAAACTGTGAATTGTGCACAGGAACTTGATCTTGTTATGGCATGGGGTCAGTCTACTCTAGTTGAAAGATGACTATTTACACACTCATTATCAGCGATTCAGATTCACTTAATTAGGTGTTTGTGACTACATCAGAGTTAGACCTAGTCACAGTGGGGGTCGGTCTAGCTGATAGATGTTTATACAGTAACAGAAGCCAAATCTATTAAAACTAATGTTTAAGTAGCACTCCAGCTAAGGATCATGCAAAATGTGATTCATGGGTAAAAAGCCTACATATTTTTATTTTTGATATTTTGTTTGAAATGTCATAGTAAACAGAAATTAACGTGTGGTTTTTCATACAACCCATCCTCTTAGGAGATAAAAATTATATAGAATGCACTGCAAATTTCAAAATTTAGGGAGATAACTCTGTAAATGGCGCTCAAATACAATAGAATCTACTGGATTTTCAATGTGGATTATCTCCTATGAGCAGAAGATTTGAATGAATAATTACACATTTCATAGTATAAACCCATAAAACAACTTAATTACAAAAATAAAAATATGTAGCCTTTTTTGGGGTGTATTGCATTTTTCAGATTTTGCATGATTCTTACAAAGACAGCTACTTAAAGTCCAATTTTGAATTATTTGAGGAAAAAAAAGATGCAATGTTTTGTTGAAACATTTCTTCTCTTCCTATTGAAAGGAAAAGATTATTAATATATACTGCAGGGCAATGACAAGGAGAAGTTTTGATAAGTTCTGTTTGAAAAATAACAAAATTAACATATTTTTCTATGTAATCTATTACAAAAACTTCTCCCTTTCAAAGTCCAATGGGAGAAGTCAGCACAAACAAGGAGAAGTCTTTGCTCATGTCTCCATCTAGATTAGGCCCTGATACTGATCAATGTATCGTCTTTAATGAAGTTTATTTTTACTTTAACTTTAATATACATTGTACATGTTTTAAGATAAATTAAGTGTGAAAAAAAAATGTAGCCCAACATACAAATCAACATAGCAGAAAGCCAGTGATTTAGCTACCGCTTGTCATTTTCGCTATGATAATTTCAAACACTGAATAAAAATATTTCTGTTGGAGGTCAAGACAATGGAGATAGAAAGGTCAAGTCAAACTGGCCTAAGAGACCACCTGTATTATGGTAAATAAAAAAAAAATGTTTCTTTTTTCTTGCTACTGTATATTTGTGACATGTTTGTTATTATATGAGTATGTTTTCTAATAAAAAAAAAAACAACATTAATTTGATTTGTAACATGGTTTCTGATTGGCTGACTCTTTGGAGCTAACCGGTTTATTTTGTATGTATTTTTTTTTTGGTACAGTGACATTATCAACATCAACTCCCAAACAAAAGATATTGTTTCACCTAAAAATCCTTTTAACATTTGGACTGTACACAATTAGAATTAGAAATTTAAGGAATGACATTTTTTTTAGTTTTATATGTGTAAACTGGTCATAAACTGTTTATTTCATATAACCTGTTCAAAAATTAGAAATATTACTTAAAAGAAAAAGTACTATTGTTCGTGGGATACCAATTTTTGTGGTTTTCATGGGAAGGTCAAACCATGAAATTTGGTTCCCATCGAAAAGGATATTTCAATTGATATGTATATTGAAAACCTAAAAAACCACAAATTCAAGAATCCACGAACTTGTGTTTCTTCCCTAATCTACGAAAATTGGTATCCATGAATTAAAGTACTTTCAAAGTAGGCCAACAATAATAAAAGTTAGTTTTCTTGCTACCAGCAAGATACTAAAATAGTGTAAATGAAGGTAAGAAAACTGTGTTACGTTTCAAAAACATTTTACATTGAGCTAATGAGGAAACAATCTACACTGTAACAGTGGCCATATAATGTTTAGGGGTAGACACAAAAACCTAATGTAGATAGGGACCTTAAGTAGGAAACAAACATTTTTATATTTTTTTGACCTAACCTGTCTGTAAGAAACTGTGGCAAATATATTCCTATGTAGTGTATTCCTTATAAAATTAACCTTTACAAAAAGACCACCTGTTTTATGTGACTTTGCTTTCCCTTGGAAGGCCACCTAAGGATATTTGATGGTTCAGCCATTTTAGTCAGATTCCTCTGGTTTTATTAATTTCATGCCATTTATATTTTTTGCACAGTGACTTTTCTTTTCTTAATTACATTAAACACACCTTAAAATGTTTGAGAAGTTTTTATGATCAATGGAATGTTTTTATTTACCATTTTACATCAATGTCCTGTAAGCATGAAAGTAACTTGGACTGATTTTATTCTGTTTCAAATGAAAGCTTGATAGAATTTGGTGAAATTGAATATGATGCAAATATATCACTGATTTTAAGAGTTATGCCCTTTACCCTAGGTATACCTCCTTAAATACATCTTAAACTGTTGGAGAAGTTTATATGAAAACCTTTTTTTAATAGCTAAAACAAAACCTATAGAAAATCTAGAGAAATCCTTTTCAAGCCAAAATTTCAAATGCTTTTTTCTCAAAAACCAGCAGGCTAATCTATCTTTTTGTCTTCTTATATTGTTCTAGCTTTGAAATATTATAAAAGACACAACCATTGTTATTCTTAAATAGAACAGTGAACATCCTTCAGTTTAAGTGTAGGTACATTTGTTTTTGCTCCAAAATCATTTCACGCCTGAACTTTTTATTTTGAAAAAATAATATAAAGATGTGTGTATTACAGTAGTACAGTGGATTGTAAGAATCAGGCATACTAGGAAAAGCAGAAACAAGCATGTCAAGAACTCGCTGAAGAGACAATATAATGTCACTCAAAGGATGCTTTCTACATTTGAAAAGATCATTATTTGATCTCTGCATCAATGGTCAGAAATTTTTAAATAGAATGATGAGTTATCTGCACTTGAAATTTTCATGTTCAGTGCTTTGCAAAAAGTAAAATTAAAATAAATAAATAAAAAAATATTTCCAATCTAATTCATGAAGAAAAAAAAACTAAGAACAAATTCCTCTTAATTGCATAATTTAAAAAATAAAAATTCCTGAAAAATGCAAAAATGTATCCAAATAGGTAAAACATCAATACATCATTAGTGAAATCCCTCAGTTTTCATAACAACTTTCCCTTTGACTTTATCTATAAGACAGGCTTTCAAGTACCAATCCATATAAAATTCAGACATGGCCAATAGTAAAGTGATTCATGGTGTAGAAAACCTACCAAACAATGCTTTTTCAGTCTACACAGTGTCCTATTTGCCGTGAAATTTGGGTCGGGGAAAGTTAGGTACTTAGTTATACTTTCCTGTGGCAAGTTGAAAACTTCATATGCTGTAAGAATTTGCTTAGTTAGGAAAGCAGTCATTGACTGTGGGAAAGTTGATTTTATATGGATTTTTCCCGAGGAAACCTCAATTTCTGAAAAATCCTAGAACACTGAATAATATACCCTATATTTTTACAAAACAAAAATTCATTCATAAATCAAAAATTCATCTCCCACTAAAATCAACCAAATCTAACCAAATCAAGAACAATAACTCTTGCAAAGTTCCAATGTATGCACTCCTATAACATCTACATTGTAAAAAAATTGTCTTTAAAATGTACTCAAATCATTTATAAAGTAATTTTTATCAGTTTTCCAAAATCAAAACAAGTTTTGCCTGAATTTAGAAAAGAACTGAATGAATGATTTGAGTACATTTTGTATACAATGTCTTTTTAGATTTTCAACTTCATATTAGTATTTCTTCTAATGCTGATGAGAGGTTACTCTTTGAAACACGTGAATAATACATGTAATAGAAGTGGTTTATATGTGACATTTTTCATGCCAAAGATTATATATTTGTTTTCAATGAGTTAAAAAAAGTCTTCACTTACAAATGATTTGATTTGTTAATGTTTGAATTAAAGAAGGATTTGAGGATAATCTTAATTTTAGATTTTTAATGGAAGTGGGCCCTAGACCTGTGCTAATTTGAACCCATCAATATTAAATTCAATATTGCCTAAACTTCAAAGAGACTTGTATTTAAAAATCTTAAATCTAGAAGCATAAGAATCATTTAAACAATATATTCACACAGACAAAACTCTGTCGTTTGTTTTGTCTTTTACAAAATCAATATTCTTCCCAGACAAAACTGCCACAGACTAAAAAATAAGCTTATCAAATTACCAACAGCTTTATTGTTAGAATTTTTAAGGCCTGGCAATAAATAAAGAAGTACTCAGAAACTATGTGCTGTTATTACACAGGCAACATTTTTTAACATAATTTACACACTGAATTTAACATAATTTTGAACTGAATTGAGAAAATAAAATGTGAGAGAGAAAATCCTACAAATAATTAATTGATGCTACAAATGATTCACATGATTATATGTTACATGAATTACGTATGAAAAACACTTAAGTTTAATGTGAAGTTCACATGAATTTCAGTGAAGCTCAAATCAAAATGACATGGACAATGTGTGAACTATATTTACTCCAGTATACAAAGCATCCCAATAGCAGATCATGGATTTCAGATATGGCAAAAAAAAATAAATAAAAAATTAAAAAAAAAAAAAAATAAAAATAAAAAATTAATACACAAAATAAAATAACAGTTTTGTGTCCTGCTACTTTTCAACCAATGTAACCCTAAGCAGACACAGAAACAAATTCATATCAACTGAAAAGGGAGATAATTCTTCCTATATACTGCAAAGGGAGATAACTACTAACAGTTCATAGGTATGGTCTCAGGTCTCGTATTCTTTACCCCATAGGCTATAGTATACCTTAAAGTTTCATGACTTTTTTTTTAAATATAGACAAGGAGTTTCAATATAACTTTTGACCATGTTTTTCCATTAAGGAAATGTCAAAATAATTTTTAGGTCCTATTTAGAAAAATAAGGCATTAACTTTGGTACACCAGAATAGGTTGAACTAAAAATATACTTCTACTTTCACTTTCATTTTAAATTCATAATAAAGTCCCCTTTTCTGAAGCATTATTTTTCATGAAAATACTGATTTTCCTCAAAAACAAGTTTTTTTGTGTAATAGCTTGATATTAAAACCTTGCACGTTTGACTAAAACTGATAATCATTTGCCAAGAAGCAAAAACAGGAAAAGGCAAAAAGAAAGCTCACTATATTTTTTAGCCTCCATGTTTTAACATACACCCACTCAGGAAAGGTAATACAAGACTGACACCATATGGCATCTTGTGATACAATACAAACAGATCCATTTACTTATAATTTAATGAGATTAATTATAAGCTTTTTCCTTGATTTTTTTGTTGTTGTTGCTACATCGTTGATTGATCTGCAGTCCACAAAAAACAAGAAGTCTGTGAGCAATGGCTAATTAACAATACCTATGCTTTCAATCATAATATCAGGAACATGAAAAAAGTCCTCAGCAGACAGGAAGTTGTGGTTAAAATTTGTCCAAAAATGGATCCCACCATGGGGCATACCAACAGGTTTAAATTTCAAAACGCTGAGAGAAGTGTGAGGAAAATTTCAACGTTCAAAAATATGAAGTTAAAAAAATTAACAATGTCTTCTGTATGGCAGTCAACCATATTCAATCGAAATATTTATCAGTTGAAAAAGAAGTATGGAATTAAATATATCCTAGACACTGAGTAGTCTCTAAACTTCTTACCTGGTATGTTGAACACTTCACTATTGCTGCTGGGGAAGTCAGTATTTTCTGGCACCGTCATGGCATAGTTTTCCAACTGCGGCAGATTATCTGGGATATCATTATGTCTTGGTACTAAAACTGGTGGTAACACTGCAAAAGAAAAGAAACTGTTGATCATATTTGGTAGTTTCTATGGTAACTGGCATCCTGACAAAATCAGGGATCTAACAGTTTTGACCCAAGAAGTCTTTGGTAAGACTAATCATAAGGACCATTTCAGCAAGTGAAAGTTTCTTTCTATCTATTAATTTTTTTCAAGATATTGGCTGAAAACTGTACATCTTTCAAGGGAAATAACTCTTACAAGCAGTTGTCTGACAACTTAGGTCTTTGGAGACTTTTGTAGGCCTTATAATAAGGATCATTTCAGCAATAGAAAGAACTGAGCTAAATCTAACAATTTTGGAGATCCACATGTATAGGTAATATGCGAAAAACTACTGTTTGAATCCTATGTTCTATTTTTAGGAACAGCAGCCATATTTTTCAACGGATCAAAAATCCCAACATCAGCTCTATGCAGGATAGCAAAAGGACATTCGTACCAAGGTTGGTTCCAACTGGTTTAGTAGTGTCAGAGGAGAAGAGTTCTGAAAAACTGTTAAGGAAGACCATGATGACAACGACTGGACGACAAGTGATGGCAATAGCTCACACGGCCTTCAGCAGGTCAGCTAAAAAAGCAGATGTCATCGCTCTGTTGGTATAGGAAATCTATTTGTGAAATTTGATTGATGTCCTGGAAATTTACACCTTGCCCAAGGCCTGAGAAGGAAAAATTATTTTTGTGCTAGTAAAATCACTGATTCATAAGAAAGTCAGTTACATGTAAAATAGGCTTATGCTGAATACATGTGGTAACCTAAGACAGGTTTGACAATACAGGCTAACTTATAGCTGTTTTAGCTCTTCCACTTCTGGTTGGGGCGTACCATTAGTCCATCACAAATTCAGCAATCTTCAGCTTCTGTAAATGTATCTTGCTAATGATATTTTATCTCCTGATTTGTTTGGCTTTTAATTGAAATTACACTGAATTAAAACAAAATGATATGATACCTGTAACAGACCCGTTTACCTCATTTTATGACAGGGAGTAGTTTGAAGCCTTGTCAAGGAGTAGTTCTGATGTTTTAGGGGTAGATTTGTAAATTAGGACTGAAACCATGTTTTGGTGGTGCATCTTTGGTTATATATGCTTCATGTTTTAGCATGAATGGAACTCTCTGACTTTGTTATACCAAGAAAGAAATTATCTTAATCTTAGTTTAATGTGTTACTGTTCTTATCCTTCCCTTTCAGTGATGCAGATGACATGAGTCTGAGTCTGTATATATATTCTATAGCTTAATGTTGAGTTCCTGGTAACTTTTGATTGCAGAACAGTTTTATTCACACATGTATCAGACGCTCCGGGTGCGTCCTCATCATCCTGTTTTTCTTTTTGACATATTTCAATCACCACTACACGCTCTACGTGTAACTAACGATTGGCAAAGTCACTTCAGCATTTACAACAATCCTCGGTATACGAGCCAAATCAAATCTAGGAAATTAACCGGATATCCACTTGGGATTCTCTAGTGTTTTTGTTTACTATTACCGATCGGCCACGAGAGGTTTGAAACGCAGTTCGCGAGAATCATATTTTAATGACAAAAATCGCATTTTTATTTTTTGTACCTGTTTTTCTTTGTAAAGCGTAGGAAACCTTAATGAAAGCGTTTGCCGTATTTTTAAGCCAAAAATAGTAGAAAATACGCAAAAAGCGTAGGGGTAAACAGGTCTGCTGTAATTAAAACAATCTGGTAACTGCGATTGAGACTATTTGGTACGTGTGATTGAGACAATCTGGTACTTGAGATTGAGACAATAACGACCATTATTGTAATGCAAGTCATTAAAAGCCAAATTTAGTAGAAAAAAAAAAAAAATAATAATAATAATAATTTCCGATTTAAGTGGTAATGAATAAAATTTTTTAAAAAACAATACCTTAGGAAATATCTCACTTTTTTTCAGATATTTGGAGGAGGAAACCTCCTGCTTACCTGGGGCCTCAATTCTTGTGTAATGGTAAGGATTGACACAGACCTCGTCTTTTTTAAGGTGGAAGGCGTATTCGCAAGACTCTATTGCCCGTAGTTCTTGATGATTGGTCAGATCTGGCCAACGCCACAAACGGCAATAAATCACATGGGGCAGACCTTTTCGATGGGAAACCTGAAGACGGCCATCCAAAGATCTGAAATAAAAAGGAATGATTATTGATTATGGTATTTCATGCATTTCACGACTTAAAACAACTGACCAATAAAACAGACCCTGCTCAGTACTTGTCCAATCAAACAGACCCTGCTATGTACTTAAATCAAACAGACCCTCCTATGTACTAGACCAATCAAACAGGCCCTGCTCTGAACTTATCCGATCAAACAGACCCTGCTCTGTACTAAACCAATCAAACAGACCCTGCTCTGTACTAATCCAATATGCTGAGTTGGATCTCTCTTGTGCTAGATCACTGAAACAACAGTCTATTAGTCTATTGGTGGGCATGTCAGCAGTCTAGTAGTCTACATGTCAACCCACTCTGAGCTAACCACTACTCTTTCCGCTAAATACTTTGTCCTTGACAGAGAAGCAGTGGGTACCAATTTTAAAGTCTCTGTCTCGGCTGAGGATTGAACACAGCCTCTGACACTTGAGGTAAGCATGCTATGTATCCCAAAGAAAACCAAGGTGGTTAAAACAAACAATTAATGCAATGTTTGGGCAAAACTTTTCAATTCTCTGCCATTTAAAAATGTTTGTATTTTGTTACATGTAGTGCTTACTTGTACCAAGACTTATAGTAAGTATGGTTCTTTCTAAAAATCAGGCAGGAGGTGATTTATCATATCTCAAGAAAATCACTGAAACTCTACAAAATACATTTGTTTAGTCTGAAAAACATCTCTTTCTACACGTATGTTCATTTCCTCTGATCTGCTATATATTGCGAAATAATTTTTGACTGGTTACATTGTAAAAATTTCAGCAGGAAATTTCCCCTTACTAATCTGTAGTAGAATGTAACCCAATTTTAAGTGTTAATCAGTGTTCTAAGATTCCACTTTTCTGACACCCAAGGCAAGTGCAAATTTGGTGTAGAAAAGTTGATTATTTAATGCCACACTAAATTCCCTTTAGCAAGAAGAAAGCTTGAAATTAAAAAAAAAATTGTTAAGAATAGAAGCAAACTTCAAGTGTGGGAAAGTTAATCTTCATTTAGAGTTTTCCCTTTAAAATCCTACAAAACTGTTTCTATGAGGCCTACCAAAGGATATCCAATCACAAAATATTTGGGATTAGGAAATGCATGAATCGCTAATCACAATCTTCTGGCTGGTTTCTAGGCAGAGCTGTACTTAAAACAACACATATAACGGGATTCAATGACATATTACAAAGTAGTGTAATGTGCTCAGGACAATTTAGCTGACTACAAGGATGAGATGAACTAAAGGTGAGGGACAACAACTCTTACAAATCATCGGAATGTTTGTATTCAGCATTTTACATCAATCTCATGTAAGCATCAAAGTAACTTGGACTGATTTTATTCTGTTTCAAATGAAAATTTGAAAGACTTTGGTAAAATTGAATATGATAAAAACATATTACTGGTTTCAAGAGTTATGTCCCTTACCCCAGGTCTACCTCCTTAACAAAAGCTGAAGGTCAGAAGATACCTTTTACATGTGGGTAGTAAGCAATTTTAGCTGTTGTTTTTTAAATGAATTTTCCAAAATATTAATTCCCATTGAATGAAAATTCATTTCCAACCTTACCTTCCTCCCACAGTAAAGTAACAATGATTCCTTCATAATCACAACAAACCCTACCTGTCCCCTCCTACAATAAAGTTACAATGATTCCTCCCATTCTCATTACAACCCCTCCCCGTCCCCTCCCACAGTAAAGTTACAATGATTCCTCCCTTCTAATTGCAAACCCTCCCTGCCCTCTCCCACAATAAAGTTACCATGACTCCTTTCTTCTCAATACCAACCCTACTTTATAGGATAACATAACCCTCCCTACACTACGCTCCCTATCTAAAACCCTACCTGCCCCCTCCAACAATAAAGCTGCAATGAATCCTCCTGAACTCATGATTTCTCCCTTTTCACTGCCCCCTCATACAATTAAGCTATAATGGTCCCCCCCCCTCACTACAAACCCTACCTGACTAATGGTTTTACTTCCTGACCCCACTATTAACTTGGGGTCAAAATTGGGGAATGTTAGTACTTTAACACAATGTCCTACAGAAGGTCCATTAGTACAATGATATCATATCATAATGTCAAATATCATCAGATATGGACAAAACTACTTTTTATTTCTCTTTCTAACAAATATTTCTAGTTTCTGAGCAATGTATATATTTTCCAATATTATGTTTGTGTACAGATTAGAAAATAAATTACCAGCCAAGTTCCCTTTTGGTTGGCCTCAAAACAATTCTGACCCAGACAGTTTGACCTACCTTTTTGTGACCTTGTTTACTAAGCCAATACACAAACAGGTGCCCTTTCTAATCAAAACAAAGTATTGATTTTTTTTTATCTCTACACAGGAGAGTTTTTGTTGCATAGACATCAATAATCAGTGATTGGATGGAATACATATAGATCTATTTTAAGACTTGATACTTACTTCTATATTGGGAACTCATATATACATGTAAATTAATGACAAGACAACAGATAAGATTATTTCAGCTATAGAAGGGGGAATGTTGATGCATATTGCTTACATATACATGTACATGTACTCCTATACATACATGTATATTTGGCACAAACGTTTTACAGTGTACATGTACATGTACACATTGTTCATGTATTTCCTCATGGATCACTTTATATTTAATGAGTGTTCACGAAAAATTACATGAAATTAACAAAATTTTCTGATGGGGGGGGGGGGGGGACCCCTCATTTAGATTACATCATAAGTGTTTACAAAATTCAACATAATAAAAAACTAAGAAATTTTCTAACTTACCATAAATGAGGGTTACCCCAGTAGCCCCTCCTTTTCAATAACATCATCTTTTATAAGAGTTTAAAGAATTAATATGAAATTAACATTTTTTTTTCTAAATGAAGGGGGGTTTCCAACTGGTTACCCCAGGAGCCCCTCCCCTGAAACCATCACTTTGACTCACCATCATTCAAAAAACTTATACATGTACATCAAATTCAATACAGGCAGCTGGGAATGTTAATAAAGAAATATTTTAAATGTTTTCAAAACTTCTAAATTTTCCTAGCTGCCAATTTCTATTGATTCTGCATGTTTACTTTAATTGTAAATTAGAAAGTCCCAAACTTTTTCAAGTTTCAAAATTATGGACAAATCATAAAGGTTGGCATCTCCAATACTCCACCTATATAACAAGGTAAATCCAATTATACTGTATAATACACCACCGACATCTCATCTCTCACCCTATTTTTAGCCTTTTAAATTGTAGATGGACAGCTGAAAAAAAAATCCTCCAAAAATGTTTGGTTGCATCAGTGTGGAAACAGAATAGTAGTTCATTTTCATGCATTAGAACCTTTTTTACAAGGAGAAGGGGTGATTAAGGCTATTACTGGCCATTTAGATACAACTGAAAATTGTCTCCTAAAAGCAGACAGATCAAATGTAACTCAATAACAAAAATAAAAATGTGTAGCCTTTTTGGGGGTGTATCACATGTTACTGAACTTGCATGATTCTTATAAAGACTGCTACTTAACATGGCCATCTGGAATTTACTTTCACAGATACTTACATATATAAACGTACAGCTGAAAAAAAAAATCCCCAAAAAATGTTTGGTTGCATCAGTGTAGAAACAGAATAATACTTATTTTCATGTACATGTATTAGAACTTGTTAACAAAGACAATTAGATACGACTGAAAATTAAGCATCAAGTATTGAAAGTGTTAATTGTGAATCCATAACAAAGAGGCAATCATAATTGGCTTCAGGAGGTAGACACCGGTCTTGAAATCAGCAGACCCATCGAAACCTGCCAGACCGTCGGACCTGTCCGGTAAAATTGTCCCGGGTCCGGTAAATACACGTTGCTTGTCGGCCCGGGTGTCCGATGTTTTTTTCTTACGTTAAAGAAAATTTTCTCAAAACTGAAGTGTTTTTTTGTGAATAATAAAACTAGAACGTTTTAATAATTACGTGAATTAGTCTACAGTCTAGCGAGATAGTCAATCAATTTGATTGTAAACAATAATATGTAACTTCCGGTTCATTCGCTACACGTCATTTCGTCCTTTGATATATCGTCCCTTCCGTTGTCTCGCTACTCGTTTACATGTGAAACATGCGGTTATTATATTGTCAAAATAATAATGAAAAAAATAAAATGAAACACAAAATACTGTTGATGTTATAATGACTAATGATGCAGATGTTGAAATACTTGATGAGGAAAAGAATGATATTGATAATGTACAAGTTGAAGTTAACTCAACACTTAACATTGTGGAGAGCCTTTGTGACAAAGACAATGATGATGATTATGAAGACAGTGAATGTTTTGACTATCAAGATGAAATGTTGAATTTTGAAATGATTATGTTTTATGCCAGAGATTGAGAATAGATTTTATAATTTAATAACAATACTTTATTTCAAATTTAAAAAATCAACAATACAAAGAACTCAAAACAAAGTACACGTTTCGTTTATGAAGACTCATCAGATACACTCTAGCCAAAATGAATAATGGTGACAAATTAACAAATTCAAGAGCCCATACCCAGTAGTTTTAAAATCAGCTTGATAATAAAATGTACTTGGAGATTCCCACCCCCCATCAAAAATGTTAGCGTGTCGATAAATTGTTCAGAGTTTTTTCGGTCAGACAAATTGTCGTTCGGTCAGACAAGTCATCACCTTGTGTCTGACCGAATGTCAGATGTGCTTAAAAAAATTTCGATGGGTCTGAATCAGTGATACCAAAATATTCATTTTCACTATGAAAGTCTATCAAGATTTCATTTGAAACAGAATGAAATCGATCCAAGTTACTTTGTCGCTTAAATGAGATTGATGTACAATGCTGAATACAAATGTTCCAATGAGTTGTAAGAGTTGTGTCCCTTGCAGTACCCTAAGTCTACCTCCTTGAGAAAATTACTGCATCAAAAGGACAACCGAACTATTTGAAGTTTACCAAAATTCAGATATTCTATCAATTTCGCACTTTTTAACGACATCATTACAATGAATGAATACTGTACCACCATTATCAAGTCATTACAATGAACTAATGCCACAGTCAGAACATTTATTATCCTAATAGTGTTTTGAATACATTTTACATTATTTCAACAAACTTGATATTTTAGGGCCATATTCATAACATAATGCACGTATTCCTTTGTTCTAGCATGCTATAACAATGTACATGTATGTAGGTACAGACAATAAACAGAAGAAATGTGGAAAGGGAGTTAACTAGAAGAAAACAATCTATACCATTATTGCAGTGATATTGTTTGCCTTCAATTACCCCCAAAATAAGTCTGTGTTTCCCCTTGATGAAAGTTTCCCAAACTGTGTCAAAAATGCCTGAAAAATAACCCCAAAAAAGATTAATTGGTACCCACAGTGTAGGGTGTGGTGACATTGTTACCCACAGTGTAGGGTGTGGTGTCATTGTTACCCACAGTGTAGGGTGTGGTGTCATTGTTACCCACAGTGTAGGGTGTGGTTACCAACAGTGTAGGGTGACATCCTCTATTACGTTTATTAAAATTCAAGGTTTTAAAAATAAATAAATGATCCATACAATGTATTATTCCCAATAGAAAGGATGTCACAAGTACATGTAGTATAAGTATATATAGTTTTGAAAAGGCTAATAAAATCACTGTACAATGACCAATTCTATATTTTCTTTATTAACATACATGTACAGGTATGGAGAGCTGTACTGTAATAAAAACTCCCCTTTACACTGTACATACATGTACATGTATACAAATGAGTATTTTTTCGTCCTTTTTCCAATTCAGTTTTTTTGGCAACTGAATATGAATTTTGCCTCCAACAGCTCTAAGTATATTCGTAGGCAGCTAATACATTATTACATGTACATGTACAATTAAACATGTTATAAGGTGTTTTGATTACTTAAAACAGTCAGAAATTAAAGATCTTACTTTCTTTATGTTTACAATCAAAGTCCTGGGTTGGTTTTAAAATTTGTCAAATTGCCTGCACAAGGGAAGATATACATTTTTATCAGCAATTTACAAGGGAGATTAAAAAACACATACACACATACACACCAGAAGTCATAATGCATTGTAGCAGTGCTCCAGTTTGTGTTTAATTCAAGTTCAATGTCGGTTAACATGGAACAACTAGATAAATGAACATACTGCATAATTTAACTACAAACTTATAGTTGTGATTTCCCATTCTATAAATTTTCAAGTTGAAATTAAATTTATCGATCTCCAGATCTTATAGCTGTGGCCAAGGAGTGGCAGATATGTAGAAAAATTACTTTGTATTTTCAACAAGTACACTACACTCGCAACTTGTGTTTCTATAACACTCAAGTCAGAGTTTTAAATCCATATTAGTCGGTGAAACAGGGTGTCAGTCGGATGTTTTCACGGTGAAATGTGAGTGTTTCACCCAGTTGGGACATTGTATATTCCAGTTGTTAATTGAGTACGGAGAACCACCAACCTGGGTGAAAAATCACCCATCACAGTGAAGTTAATCTCATTGCTCATTGATCTTCGCTGACAATACGGACGTTAGTACCCAAGCTCCCAGGTCACTGATCTCCAAAATTCATTTCAGACCCAGAAAATCACAAGAAGGGAGTCTGAAGGACATGTGAAAATTCTTAGTCCAATTGCCGAAATTGATACTGAGAGTCCTGATTGAGGGGGGGGGGTTCTCATCTCGATTCTAAATCTTGATTTTTTTGTCAATGATTACTCACAGAAAATAAATTTCCATGATCACGGATCACGAAAATATAAAAAGAATATCCCCAATCAATCTCTATAATAGAGATTCAGAAGCTGGTTGTTTGTGTTGTAGATTGGTTCAATTAAGTACAATCAAATATGTTACTGGCTCATTACTTGTTTACGTGTTGAATTCTCCCAGGTTCTAAATTAAATCATGCTACTTCAACTTTTTAAGCCAAGAAAGACAACTTAATGGAACTCTTTATTTCCGTAATGAAAAAAAAAATCACGAGAACAAAATATATGTCTCAATCACGAAGAACAAACATAAAACTCCAACGAAAACGATTCACAAACAATGCTTTCATCACGAATCACTAAAAATAAATCTGTAGTAAAAAGGATCATGATGGTGAAAATGCGCCTGGTTGATTTGTCAAGCTAAATTAATCCAAGGCATCGGTACAATAAAACAGCGGCTGAGACGATTAACATGTGGTACGAAAGATTGAGAAATAAAATGTGACAATCGTAAAAAAAGACATTTATTGTTGATACATACTCAGTGTGGAAAACCACCGCTCGCCAGCTCGCCAAATATGAGTAGATGTGTAATTTGGCGAGTTCTCATTAGCTTACACTCGTCAATTTGGCGACTGTCATTTGATTGGCGAGTTCCAAGGAAAGTTAACCAGCCAACAGGTTATTTAGTTAAACATCCCTTAACATCATACATTAAAAATAAGTTCCCTACATATTAAGAAGTATAGCTTGAATATATATAAGTGAATTTTGCACGATTTTATTGACTTCTAAAGCATTGTTTACGATCTGCCACTTTAATTTCCAGTTAATAGGATGTGCCAAAATCTATGTGACGGTCCCGTTATCGTATTAGTAGTCAAAGGAAATTATCTTGGTAATTTATGAAATGTTGCCTTGCAAATTAGTTGTTTAATGTCACAATAAAAATGAACAAGAAGCAAATGATAAACATTTTCTTGTTTCATGATGATGAATCTGTTGAAATATGAGTTCAGAAATGGAGTACTTATTTTGTTACTGTAAAGTACATGAAAAACTTCAATGGCAGGAAATATTTAAAAATGGAAAAGTTTTTGATTAATTTAGAAACAAATGAAAAGATAGTTGAAGAAAGAAAAAGAAAGGCAGAAGATAGTCAAATCCAAGAGAAAACAGATGATAGTACAGACAATACACCCAAAAAAAAATTTTTGCTAGTTGAATTTCTATTTGGCTAGCAAGATCAATATTTCACTAGCCAGTATGGCAAGTTGGGAAAAAAATGGTTTCCCACACTGATACTTCATGACTGTCCTGTATTGAGTAATTAAAATTAATTGCAGTCCATGTGATGACCAGACACAAATCGTTAATGTGTTAATTTAAATTTCTAAAAACAGACAACTGTACATGTACGAGGTTCGTTGAGGGATTATTTTTATTTGGGAGTAAACATCAGTCAGCATCAATGAAAGTTCGGAACCATTTAACAAAACTTATTATTGAAACAAAAATATATGTAGGTTGTATTTGAAACATAGTTTAAATAAGAAATTTCTCAGGGTTAACTTGAAGCATTTTATCGGTCGAGAACAACTGGCTGAGGATGCCATCTCATCCTCACTTGGACAAGGTCTTGCAACTTATGTAATTATTACTGACAATGTTCCCAGTCCTGATTAAGGACTTCTTCTTTACAATTCTCAAGTACTTATTATCTTGGGACCTGTAATTAGTTTCTTTTATTTCTAGAAAAGTTGTTTAATTATTAAAAACTACCAGAAACTACATGTAAAAGCATCACCAGACTGTTTTTACAAGTCTGTCACTCGAATCAAATTACAAAATCAATATTTTCAAAGTGTTTTATTTATATTTATAAATAGTGATTATCAATTAACAAATGCAAAATTAAAATTTCAAAAGATTTAATTATTACTTGATCAAAATATGAAATAATACATGTATTTCTACATGATATCTTCCACTCATTGGACGTAGCTGTAAATGAAAAAAAAAAAAAAAAACAACACATCAACAAATGATAAACATGTACAAAATAAAAAAAAAAACAAAGTGATGCCGAATTTTTAATGACTAATTTTTTTTTACCTTAACTGCTCCAAATTACCTGCAGAAAAGGATGGGACACAAGGATAACTGGGTCGTCAAATTTTGATTGCCAATAGAAAAAGGGGGGATGGGTAGGGTTGGGCAATTTAGCCTCCTGTGGCAGAGCGCAAAGGTTCCTACTCCTATCTAATACCACAGCAGGGTTCTTTAACGTGCGAGGAACGTGACATCTTTCCCAACACGGTGCACAACTATGGTTTGCAGCCAGGTTTTCTGTATCATACCCTGACAACCCCTGCATGTAACATGCCAGGGGTACCCATTCCACCACCTGAGGCACACATCCCAGTTGCTCTGTGGGCAGAGTGCCTATCCCCCAGCTAGGTTTCTGACACTATTTAGTCAACTTTTACAAGCTTAGCACTGCTGCAGGCCTATTCTTTTAACACCCGGACCTGCACGGGGCTTAAAATATAGGAGAGTTCGCCAATCTCATTAGTGATGTCATATTCACTAATTTGCATATCATTTAGTGTCAAATTGGTTGGCAAATAAACTACATAAACAATTGACAATTTCATGATTAGAATCCCAATTTTCAAAACTTTATAGCTTTGTTATTTGATATCTAATTTAGATTCTGTAAAATGTTTCATTTAGATAAAATAATTCATATTTTTATGTGAATCTTTTACTCTTTTACTTAAAAAATAAACTTGAAATGATATTTATATGTAAACTTCTATTTTCATTAAAAATTATTTTCAGATTTTTATGCTCACAGACCCATCGAAACCTGCCGGACCGTCGGACCTGTCCGGTAAAATTGTCCCGGGTCCGGTAAATACACGTTGCTTGTCGGCCCGGGTGTCCGATGTTTTTTTCTTACGTTAAAGATTTTCTCAAAACTGAAGTGGTTTTTGTGAATAATAAAACTAGAACGTTTTAATAATTACGTGAATTAGTCTACAGTCTAGCGAGATAGTCAATCAATTCGATTGTAAACAATAATATGTAACTTCCGGTTCATTGGCTACACGTCATTTCGTCCTTTGATATATCGTCCCTTCCGTTGTCTCGCTACTCGTTTACATGTGAAACATGCGGTCATTATATTGTCAAAATAATAATGAAAAAAATAATAAAGTATATTTCTTTTACATCGAAATTGATAAAGATTAATAATTGAACATCTGATAAAACAAATTTTCATTTGACAATGATGATGATTATGAAGACAGTGAATGTTTTGACTATCAAGATGAAATGTTGAATTTTGAAATGATTATGTTTTATGCCAGAGATTGAGAATAGATTTTATAATTTAATAACAATACTTTATTTCAAATTTAAAAAATCAACAATATATAATACAAAGAACTCAAAACAAAGTACACATGTTTCGTTTATGAAGACTCATCAGATACACTCTAGCCAAAATGAATAATGGTGACAAATTAACAAATTCAAGAGCCCATACCCAGTAGTTTTAAAATCAGCTTGATAATAAAATGTACTTGGAGATTCCCACCCCCCATCAAAAATGTTAGCGTGTCGATAAATTGTTCAGAGTTTTTTCGGTCAGACAAATTGTCATTCGGTCAGACAAGTCATCACCTTGTGTCTGACCGAATGTCAGATGTGCTTAAAAAAATTTCGATGGGTCTGTGCTCACATAGTCTAATTACTGAATATCTATTTTACAATTCCGTGGATAAAAAGAGTATTATTTGCAGTGTAGTGAACCAAAAGAATTTTTCAATTATCTTAAAAAACGAAAAAGTCATGATGATTTAAAGTTGATGCCCCATGCCACTAAAGGGATTTTTTGCCAACCAAATCCAAATCACAGGTAAGTGATGACATCACAAAGAACTCTCTTATAGTTTTATAAAAGAAAATGATGTAAAGTACCTTCTACAAAAGAAAAGGTACCTTAATTGCAAAAAATTAACGAAACCCCCTGAACATTTAAACTATTTTGCCTTTGATTAGTTTTGGCATTTTGATATAAAAACTGAATTGTACTATTGCATGTATGTGACAATTTATATATTTATCATTTTAAAATATTTTGAAAATTTGTTTGCAGTTCATTTAATTATTATGAAAATCATAATTAAGAAATTATATTTTGTTTTGTTTTTTTTAAATTTTTACAAACACACATTTCTCTGCTTTATGATTTAATATCAGAATTTATTTGATATGTAGTTAAATAAAGATTTAATTAATTACAGACACCTGGATATTTGATTGTAAATTAAAATAACAACAGCAAAAAATGAAAGTAAAAAAATATATTTTACAATGGAAATCTTCATATATAACAGCACATAAGATTCCCATATTAAAAGCGACCAAAACGTTTTCATTTACATTTTTTAAAGTTACATTTAACATTGACTATACAATTGATGATCATACAAACCTTTAAGTTGCTACATGTAATTACAACTTGATTTCAATTAAAATCTAATTATCCTGGATATTGTCATCTTCTGGTATGTGGCCTCCCCCTTTTTCCAAAAAATGCATGAATAAAGAAACTAATTGGATTCCATGCCAATGAAAAAATAATTAGTTATTTTATTTCACATTTCATTCCTTTTATTATATAATTTTTTTTATGAAAATGAAACTTTCAAATTTTCAGTCATGTATGCAAATTACATGCAATATAAAATTATTTAATTTCAGTATTAAATGATATAAAATGAATGATAAAAAAATACAAATTTTTATCTTTTAACATTTTCCATAAAAGCTCCAAACAAACTTCATATTTTCTGTGACTAATTTTTCCCTACATTTTGTTTTTACTGACACACCTACATTATGTACAAGTAATCATAATGAAAAAAAAAATTATTCGTAATTTTAGGCGGTCAATATAACTCAACTGAAATTCCCTTTTAAAATTAAATTTAAGTCTGATTTTTATTTTGAAAATTAATACCATTTTTCTTCTATTGGCATGTCAGGATAGAACACCAGAAACTTTAAATTTTATGTATTCTTTTAACTTTGGAATAAATTTATTTGAAATTGAAATAGAAAATACATGTACACATGTACATGTACACATGTACATGTATTTCAGTTAAAATTCATCAGTTTAATTGATCATTTCATGTCAATAACAAATTATATTAATTTTATACACACTATTATGTGTTTTCAAACACTAATTAAAAATCAGTTTTACCTTACAGGTAAATTACTTTTTCTACTATCAACTGTCATTGCGGACAGATAAATTTTTCCTGAGACACCAGAATATATTTATCAATTAGAGAGTTGTACAAATGTACATATGTATATTTCAAATAACATAATCAATTTCAAATGATTCATACCTGGCATACCAGGTATTGGAGGTACACCATGGTATTTATCAGACTATGCTGGGAGCTGTACTGTACAAACAGTCCATGTTGGCTAGATGGAATCCGGGTGGCAAACACTCAAAATGTCGGTGGAACACCGAGTTTCATTCAGGTCGAACTTGAGTGTTAGAGAAACAAATGTTGTTGAATGTAGTGTAATAATGCAATCTCAGTCTTTCCAAAGGTCCAAGGACCGTCGGATATCACTGGTAAAATTGTGACAGGACCAGTAAAAAAAATCTGGAATGCCAGACCAGAAATCAAAATTTCTGATATTAGTCATTCTTGATTCTGGTCAAAATGGACAGCAAAACTTGGTTCGGTCCTGAAAAAAGTATGTCATCACAGGACCAAATGTCGTGAAAAAAAAACCGGAACCTTTGGAAAGACAGCAATCTTTTCATATTTTAATTCTGTACTTTTAAATTGATAATTACTATAATAATTATAAATAATACACTTTGAAAGTATTGATTGTTGTACCAACAAGTTTGAATCAAGTGACAGACTTGTTAAAACAGTCTGGTGATGCTTTTTGTTTCTAATAGTTTTAATAATTGAATGGCTTTTCCACAAATAATAGAAACTACTTACATGTACAGGTCCCAAGAATTGCAAAGTAGAAGCCATTAATGTATTACTATTTGTAAAGATTTCTGCAATTGGACTGAGAATTTTCAAAAGTCCCCTGGCCTCTGCAGTTGTAATTTTTAGGGGTCCTAAATTAATTTTGGAGGTCAGAGACCTGGGAGCTCAACGTCCATATCGTTGGCGTAGATCAATGAGATTAATTCACCATGCTGGTTGAATTTCAGGTCAGTGATTCTCTGTACACAACTAACAACCAGAATATACCATGTTCCAATTGGGTGGGTTTAACACTCACATTTACTTGAGAAAAAAATTGACTTACAGGTGTTTCACTGACTAACATGGATTTAAAACTCTGACTTCAGTATTGGAGAAACAAGCGTCACTGAGTGCACTGTAAGTTCATCATTGCTTTTGTTTACCAGTGGTCTAATTATTAAAATCATACAAAAAATATTGATTACCTCGTTGTTATCTTTCATTATAAATGTGTGTCTTAAAACTACTTTTGTGCCATACACATGTATCAGACCTGATAATGATTTTACGAGGTCAAAAAAGTAGAAATTGGCAAAATCTAAAGTAAATAAACATTAAAATCAAAAACTAAAGTCTTCAAAGTCATCAAATATTCAGTCTCACTGATTACATACATTTAAGAATAACAGATCATTTTATCTTTCAATGTGAACTTCTTGTTTAATACAAGCAAAAACCATGCATAGACATGTGAATGATATTTTTTTAAAAAAGGTACCTTGTAGGGATCTTTGAGTTGCTTATGATATTGACCAGGGAACCAGATTATGCAGCTGGCCATGAATATTCATAAATATTGGGGCGTGCTAATGTATTTGATCTATATAGTCTTTTCGAGGTTTAGTGCCTGAATTGGCAACTGGGTAATGTTCAAAGCCAACCGATCATTTCAAGTAAACTTCCCGTTCTCATACTAGCAAGAAATACATGTAGAACCTGTGTTTGATACTAAAGAGGAACGCTTTTATCTCGTATGAAGATAGAAGCATGATGCTAATGAGGTAAACACGGAAAGGATCTGCTGCATTATGTGGCCTATAACTACATATTTAAGCAAATCCTATGCCAACATTAAGTACTGAAATTACAAGTGCAAAAAGTCCCTAACAATATTAGCAACTTTAAAAAAAGAGTCATGGGGGTAAAATTCGAATCTGGAAAAGCAGAATTCCCATTTACAGAGAAAGAAATCAGGTTAACCTTTTGACATGTACAATAATGTATCACCCAGGAGGGCCCCAAACATTAGACAAAAAAACTCAAGTGTATTTCTTGTATTTTAGTTGCTAAAATCGAACAAGTTATTATGGTCTCACCTAGGAATAGTAATGCACTTCGTAGATTCTTCTTGCCTAGTTATCGCTTTCTCTAATTCGTCTAATCCACCGGTCTTCTTAAGTTTTTTCACTAAGCTTTTCACAGCTTTTTCGCTCCATTTATCGTCGCGATCAGAAGTGTCTCCTTTTTTCCACCCCAACAACCGTTTAACGATAGGAGGGGTAAAAGGAGACAAAGCTGTCATCTTTACACAAAACAGAAACTATTAAGTGTTCAAACTTTTCCTTTTAAAACTGAAAAAAAGAGAATCATATCGAAAATTACAAAAAAAAATGCTAGACGGAAGTTGATAATTACAACACATGCGCAGCCGGAGGTAGTTTCATACCAAAGAACCACCTCGCCACAAAGCAAAATGGGCCTTTAAAAAAAAGATGCAGACGACATTAGAAGGACATTCGGTTGGAGTTCCTCGTGAGGTGACAATGTTGATGAGTTGGTCAGGTTGGTTAAAATGTTCATATTTGATAGAAAAAAATCAATTATAATTTATAAAGAGACAGAGCTGTGGCGGATCCAGAGCCAGAGGGGCTTTTATTGGAAAATTTGTCATTTTCATGTGTAAAATTGACAAAAATGTTAAATATTGTCCTAGCACCCCCTTTTTCTGAATAACCTCGGCTGTAACCCCCTTTCCAAAGTGTCTGGATCCGACTCTGCAGAATCTGGTGAAGACTGGTTCCGACATCTGGTAGAAACTCATCATAAGTTCCCTTGATAAGTTAAGATTTGAAAAATGGTCAAACTGATACGCTCCCGAAAAAAGCTACTTCATCCAATCGCAGGTACTTAATAAGAGGGGTGATCTAGATTTTAGAAAGGGGGTTGGATGAGAGTAAAACACACATTTGCCACAACAATTAACAATGACTATAAAAAATAGCCGACGCATTTTCTTGCTTTGTTCATTCCAAATCCGATTTAGATTTTATTTGGTGAACTGTGTTAAATTGTGCTATGTTTTGTATTTCAACTATTTAATCGGACCACCAAGTAATTAAGCTATTTCCAATTATTTAATATATAAAGATTATTCATAATTCAATATATAAATTCCGGACAACAATGCCCTTAATGGAACCTTGAACTTCATTGTTGCTTTCACTTTTGTCCAGTGAAATGCGAGGTTGTAATTATAGTTACGTTGCCATGGTTAAGCATCATAGGTGTCATATCATGTCAAAGCGAACTCAATACAGACTGCGTCGGAACTAGGCGTTACAGCCAGCGAGCCTCTCATAAATTTCATGAATCTTTCGGAGTCGAGAACAAGTGAAAGCATATAATTATTGTAAAACGCCGTTTAATTTGAATAATGTCCGATAATTAATTTCGAGTGGCCTGTCTGCAACGGTTAGCTAATCAGGAAACGATCGACTGCCACTTGAAATCATTGCTTGACACTTGTGTACTGCTGTTCAACCCTGACGAAGGCAGTAAGGTCGAACGAAGAATGATTGGACCTTTCTTTCCTCCTTCTTTGTATTTTATTTGTATTAAGTTTCTTTAAGTTCCATGGTGATTACTTTTTACTTTTTTATTGTTCATCTTTCAGATGGTCCCGGTTACTATTTGTGGCGGGTGCTGTTGTGTATTAAATTAATGCACTGCAGTGCTCTACTTATTTTCACAAGTATCTGTGTTCTTTTAACATCAAATAGTGCATATATGTGAATAATGAATAATTAACAGGGTAAATCATCTATAAACATTAAATCATTCTTCGTTTACCCCGGACTTGACCTTTATTAGCAACTCGGTGGGTGTTTCTAGAAAAGCAGAGGACGCTTACCCTACCGGTGCACCTGGTCCATACTCCCAGTTTTTTAGTGGAGTCGAGTTGCTCATTTGCTTTTGTTACTTCGTATGTACGATTTTATTTACTCTATGTTCCTTGTTGTGTAAGTCTGTTCTCCATGTCTGGTCTTTGTCCCTGGATTTCATTCTTTTGATTATCGCTATAACCTTGGTTCCCTTGATTACTCTTTCGAAAGAATCAGGCATTGGATGGCACATCATTTTCTCTACTGAAACTTTTTTGCATATCGATAACAACCAAACCGATCTTTTCCATAGCGCATTTTAATTAAATTTGACTTATCAATACCTGACAATGGGCAAACTTTACAAAGAGTTAGATGTTGCTTAGGAGATAATGACGTATAAAAACTTGCAACTGGATAATGCGATACAATCAGTGCATTTTGGTTCTTTATGTGCCTTGCCTTATGCGCATTTTTCCTGATTCTTAGACAGAAAAGTACTTAACACAAAGTCAATACTTTACTGCACTAAGACTTCATCTTATGAGGTCACGTGAGTTGATGGATTGTTCTAAACAAACTGTACTACTTCAAATAAATGTTTGGCAGACTTTGTCTAAATTAAATATATAACAACCAAATCAGTGATACACAAGAGGTATCTCCTAGGTCTACCTCCCGAATACAAACCATTTCAGCCAATTCAGGTAGTGAAAATTGGATGCAAATATCATGGACTTCATTACATTAGAACCAAACTTTATTCTATACCTCTTACTCTACAACACTCCATTTACAAAACTAGTCTTGACACTCCTGTTTCTGACCCCACCTCATCATTATACAGACTTGTTGCCATCATTTTGGATATTGGTTTCCACAGACTCTTTAAACCAGTTTGTGTGAAAAGTCAAGATGAAGAAAAACGATCATTTCTTCCACTACTGTTTGTGAGCAAAGGTATAGATGCAATTAATTTGGCTAACTTCCTCCATCACAAAAACGTTACCAACAAAATTTCTCCATATTTCAAAAACAAATCCATACCAATTATTTAATATTCCCATACTTCACCCATTACATCCAAATTTTCAATTACAAAAGGCTATTGCAGAACCTCGAGATTGAGGACTTCAAGGCTAAACCACCTGACTGTTCTTGCAAAAACTCTCCATTCAAATATGGTCCTTCTGGTCACGTCGTTACGGGAGATTTAACCATTATCGAAAACGAATTTCTGCCTAATATCCTTTCTAAAGGTCCCAAGTACTGTGACCCATGTTCAATAAATTGGAATTATAACTTTAAAGTTCTTATGGATGTCTTCAGCACCTGCGTATGGAGTGTTCATATCAAAACTCATACGTTATGCCAGAGCTTGCCGAAACTACGCAGACTTTTTGTATCGCGCTAGAACTCTTAACAAATAGGTTTCTGAAACAGGGTTATGTTGTTACAAGATTGAAGTCATCACTACAGAAGTTTTATGGTCGTCATCATGAACTCGTGGATCGTTATGATGTATCCATCTGCACCATGAAAACTGATTTATTCAACGGGTCATAGTTTGCCTTTCCTCGTTTGTCTACCCCGGACTTGACTTTTTATGAGCAACTCGGCGGGTGTTTCTAGAAAAGCAGAGGACGCTTACCCTACCGGTGCACCTGGTCCATGCTCCCAGTTTTTGGTAGAGTCCGAGTTGCTCATTTATTTTTGTTACTTTGTATGTATGATTTTAGTTGCTTTATGTTCTTTGTTGTGTGTGTCTGTTTTCCATGTCTGGTCTTTGTCCCTGGATTACGTTATTTTGATTACCACTATAACCTTGGTTCCCTTGATTACTCTTCTATAATTGTATACGACTGCTGTGATAGTCAAATCATATACATGTACTTTCTGTGGCATGTGCATCTAGATAGAGATCGCAGGACCAATGTAATTGATTAAGAGTGGATATATATGATTTCACACCCTTTGATTGATTTCATTTTTGTAACATTTTATACAACACTTTAATTGAAGATTGCTTTCTTTGTTTAAGATGATAAATGTAGTAAACGATATATAAACACATACAACGAAGCACATTATCAAACGGGAACCAGTTCGTAATAGTAGACATGTGTTAAAAAAAGATCAGAACAACTAATAATTTTTTAATCGAATGAGATAACCCTGTGCACCCCAAGCAATAATCAAAAAAATATAATTTCAGCTTCCCTTATATCTCCCATTTTCGAATCTTATTTTTCTCTTAATAAACTAAAGCTACTTACAAAGTAAATTGACATATGCAGGTATCAAAATGTAGTCCAATGTCTCGGTTTTACAATGGTATCAGGGATGTTTCGGTAATACTAAGGCTTTATGACATAGAACACTGGAAAATATACCCCAAACACAACGAAAAATCGCTTAAATTGACATGTCTTGTAATTTCAAATCCCCTTAGTAAAATGTACTTATTAGGTATTTACTTTTAGTATTTTCCCGTGAAATGTCGTAGCATAAATCGTACTCTACAAATCCTTGCTCAACTAAAACGTCTCAATTTGGTATCGTTTGGTCGATAATTTAATAGTCAAGGAATAATTAAAAAAAACAATTAAAATATTACCCTTATCCCATAGAACATTGGTCTAAATATCAAACAGAATCCTCATTCAAAGCAAAACTCATATTTAGGCATTTATAATTAAGAGAATAATGTTCCCAAAATGTCAGAGAATGATTTCGAATCATAAAATTAAATCTCAAAATAATAATTTTATGATTGACAAGGATAAGCTTTATTTACTTTTACAATTTCTTTATTCTGGTCTTTTTAACGAATCTGTATCTAAGTTTTTTCGGATAAAGAGAAGTTTATATCAAATAAGTGTCAAATTTTAATTATTTTAATTGTTTTAGGTCAAAAACTATGTTTGTAAAATTGGACGTTACAACACATTGTTCGATTAGAGTTTCCCCATTCACATCCGAAAGAAAATCAAACATCATAACAACAACAATGCTTCATGTTTAAACGACTTACTGAAAATTATTGTTTATTAGTATTTGTTTTCAATTTAAAACTATGTATGTTGATAAAGGTTTGTGATGGCCAATCAAAAACGTAGTTGTTATGGTCGAATCTATATATATACAATGAAACAATGATCACAATGATAACTTAGTATTAAGAGAATAGGTGTATTGTCTACGAAATTTGTCTGTAGTTTATGTTTAACTGGTAATGAATTTGATGAAAGTTCAATGGTAAAAAAAACCACATTTCATGGTTTTGTAGACTATTTTTATGAAATAAGGCTTAACATACGAATTATTATAGAAAACGCATCCAGATAGTATTATGTGGATTTTGTAATTGTCTACCTATCCGGTCAAGAAATTTTTGAGTAAGCAAAATAATAAAATAAGAAATTTAACAATCGAGGGACAAAAGGATACAGTACTTTTTAATCTAAAATGGAAACACGTTTAAGAATGTTACTTTTACAAATAATTGGTACATTTGTACAAAAAATATTTAGGTTATGCCTCAAGTAATCATCTAAGTAATTATTGATTAATTTCATTTTTCTTCAAATGAATATTTGGCAGGCTTTGATTAAACTGAATATATTACATACATATAATTGAGTTACACTCCTTAACCTAGGTCTATCGTCTTAATGAAACCTATTTAAATTAAGTCAAGTAGTGAGAGTTGGATTCGAATATCATCAAAATATAAAATACTCATACATTTTTTAAAAATTGCTATACAATTTTTGCTTGTATTTTAGATTAAACAGAGTTAAATCGACTTCTTGTAACATGGATCAGCGGACATTGAACAAAGTAATTATTCTATTTTGTGTGTTAGTAAATCTTGAATTCGTTTTATATGCACTGTGATAAATGTAAGGTTATATTCAGCTTTCATTAGTATTACGTTTCACATTTAAATGACCACAGAACAAACAAAAACATTGCTAAAATCATTTCATTTTTCCCTTTTTTCTCTTTAGGTTTCATAATATCTCCTATCAGTTTCCTGTAGACTGCAATATTTCGGTCAGTTTCAGTTGGATTCTATGATGTCTCTCTTTAGTTTTCTTTATGTTTTATTTTTCCTATGAAATGTAAGAATCAAACCAATGACTATAGAGGATTTATACAATGAACAAACATAATAAGCAATATATTATTGTACATGTACTGTAAAACAATACCATACTGTACCTGTTCTGTAAAACAATACCTCACTGTACCTGTTCTGTAAAACAAAACCTTCCTGTACCTGGTCTGTAAAACAATACTTGACTGTACCTGTTTTGTAAAACAAAACCATATTGTACCTGCTCTGTAAAACAATACCTATTGTACCTGTTCTGTAAAACAATACCTATTGTACCTGTTGTGTAAAAAAATACCTATTGTACCTGTTCTGTAAAACAAAACCTTATTGTACCCTTTCTGTAAATAATACCTTACTGTACCTGTTCTGTAAACCAATACCTTATTGTACCTGTTCCGTAAAACAGTACTTTATTTTACTTGTTCTGTAAAACAACACATTACTGTACCTGTTCTGTAAAACAACACCTTACTGTACCTGTTCTGTAAAACAATACCTTATTGTACATATTCTGTAACAAGTATCTTATTGCACCTGTTCTGTAAAACAAAACCTTACCATACCTGTTCTCTAAAAGAATATCTTTTTGTACATGTTCTGTAAAACAAAACTCATTGTATCTGTGCGGTAAAACAGTACCTTAATGTACCTGTTCTTTAAAACGAAACCTTACTGTACCTGTTCTGTAAAACAAAACCTCATTGTACCAGTTCTGTAAAACAAAATCTTACTGTACCTGTTATGTAAAACAATATCTAACTGTACCTGTTCTGTAAAACAATACGTAATTATACCTCTTCTGTAAAAGAAAACCTTACTATACATGTTCTGTAAAACAATACGTAATTGTACCTGTTCTGTAATACAAAACCTTATTGTACCTGTTCTGTAAAACAGAACCATATTGTACCTGTTCTGTAAAACAAAACCATATTGTGCCTGTTCAGTAAAACAATATCTTACTGTACCCGTTCTATAATACAAAACCTTTTTGTCCCTGTTCTGTAAAACAAAGCCATATTGTACCTGTTCAGTGAAACAATATCTTACTGTACCTGTTCTGTAAATCAATACCTTATTTTACCTGTTCTGTAAAAGAAAGCCTTACTCTATCTTTTCTGTAACACAACACCTTACTGTACCTGTTCTGTAAAACAATATCTTACCGTACCTGTTCTCTAAAACAAAACCATTTCGTATCTGCTCTGTAAAACAATATCTTACTGTACGTGCTCTATAAATCAATACCTTATTGTACCTGTTCTGTCAAAGAAAACTTTACTGTACCTTTTCTGTAAAACAACACCTTACTGTACCTGTTCTGTAAAACAAAACCATTTTGTATCTGCTCTGTAAAACCAAACCATTTTGTATCTTCTCTGTAAAACTATATCTTACTGTACGTGTTTTGTAAATCAATTCCTTATTGTACATGTTCTGACAAAGAAAACTTTACTGTACCTGTTCTGTAAAACAATATCTTACTGTACCTGTTCTGTAAAAAAACCTTACCGTACATGTTCTGTAACACAAAACCTTACTGTACCTGTTCTATAAAACAAAACCTTATTGTACATGTTCTGTAAAATAAAATCTTATTGTATCAGTTCTGTAGAGAAATAACTGATTATGGTAAAACCAGTTTTTAGAGCAATATTTTATTGTACCAGTTCTATTTACCAAATCTTTATTGTACCAGTTCAATAAAACAAAGCCTTATTATACCAGTTATATGTATCAAACATAATCATACCAGTTCTGTACAACAAATCCCTATTGTACCAGTTCTGTAGAATAGAACCTTTTTTTACCAGTTCTGTACAACAAAACATTATTGTACCAGTTATGTACAATAAAAGCTTATTGTTCCAGTTCGTTATGACAAAGCATTATTGTACCAGTTGTGTACAATGAAACCGTATTTACCAGTTCTGTACGACAAATTCTTATTGTACATGTTTTACATAGCAAAACCTTATTGAACAAATGCTATATATCAAATCCTTATTGTACCAGTTCTGTAAAACAAAATATTATTGTACCATTTCAGTACAACAAAACCTTATTGTACCAGTTCTATATGACAAAACCTTACTGTACATATTCTATATGAAAAACTTTATTGTACCAGTTCTTTAGAACAAAACCTTATCGTACCATTTCTATATGTACAATTTTGGTTGAATTGACCGATTAAAAAAATTCAACTTCCGTCCTATTGAGCAATGTTGCACTGTCGCAGCTTACTCATAAAATGCGTCTTGTTTAGGACACACTACCAATGCAAACGTTATACATACCATATTTGGAATTTTATATAGCACTAATAAGTTAGTTACATAGCAAACAACATAAATATCCACGAAACATCTGGACTTCATCCGTGTACCTGTTTTTATATCACGACAATGTTCCGGATTTTGATACTAAGTAGTATACATACAGTATACATATAGTACAGCATACATGAAAATTACCGTTTAAAATACTCCATCTAAGTACAGTTGATTGTAGACCAAGCATAACCAGTTAATGCGTGTCAAAAGGTTTCTTAAAATTCATATAAGGTGCATGCTGATGATTTCATTAGGGTGTTCAAAAAATTAATCTTTAGAAGTTAACAGTGATTCTACTTTTGCTTTTACTTTTGCGATAAGTTCTCCCCTTCACTATCATGATCACTTAGTGTACCTTTCTAGACTGACATCTTATATCATCAGATAGTTTTGTCGCTTCACACAAAGGGAAGAACGTCTGTCAGATTATGATTGAAATTTAATTTCGGAGATTAAAATTACTGGGCAGGCTATCAGTGCATTTATTAGACAATTAGCTAGAACAGGATCATTTGTTCGTGCTTACATCAATAACAGTCCAACGATGATTTCATTTACCGTTTACTATTGGCAATCAAATAGTACAGGACAGGGACATTTTGGAACGATTATCAAGCTTTAGTTAAACTATTATATCTTGTACAATCAAGGTCGGATTCAGGATTTCAGGTTGGCGGACGATAATAAAATAAAAGCCAAACGAAGCAATCAGAGATTATCTTCTTTTTTAATTTCTAGGCAGTTAATTACAATACACACATTGATTTTTGATAATCAATAGACGAGAAAAAATAAACCTGGACAAATACAAAACATAGCAAGCGTGAACGACATGAACTTATTTTGTAAACTTTAAATAGTCCGATTTCATTATGACCCTGCATTCCTATTGAAATATTATAAGCATCCATATTTCCTCTTCAAATTCTGCACTCCAATTGATGAAAACTGAATTGGTTGAAAGAGTTTTAAAATGTCTTGAGTTGATTTATTATTATTTTTTAGTATTCGCATCCTGATTTATACATGTACCGGTATCTCCAAATATGAATGTCATGTGATTGTTTACTGCACAAAACACCACAAAGAATCATACAAAAAATCGAAATTAAGGGCCGAATGTCTATTACAAATAAATTTTTGTTAACGCAATTAAAGCAAAACAAAGGCATCCGATTGGTCGTGTTAAACTGGTACAAAGTGTTTATCAAACATTCTCATATAGATATAAATAAAATGTCTAATCAAATAGAGGATCATTTCATATGCTTATATTTATTACCCTTTAAAACATTCCTTTTTAAATATGTCAAGCTCTAAAAATAAAATAATATTAAAATAAACATAGAACTGACCAGACCTTCAACATAACCCTGATAAATATCTGTACCCAAGCCTGTATGACTGTGATTAATAACCTATAGACAATGAAGAGTCATAGTAAAGGTCTGTGACTCACGCGTCGATAAAACTGTATAATAGGCTAAATATTGATTTAGTGACTAATTTGTTAATGAATATATCGCCTTAGACACTTTTTGCCTGCCCTTTCTGTTGGTAAATCATTTTTGCTAATAAAAAATCATCTTTTTGATGTTAGCCACACTTATGTGGTCTTAGTGCACTTTTAGACGGGCTGTATTTTTATATAATTTTAACAAAATAATATTTGTATTAACTATAGTACACTTTGTTAAATTTTTAAAACCAGCAGATTACATGTTTTCAATTTTAATTTTAAACAAAATTTATTTGAGACATGAAGACGAAGTTGTTTGAAAAAAGTGGTAAGTTTTACTCAATTTTGTATATTTTGAACTGCAATTAATAAATTCAAAGGCTGTGGTCCCTAAATATTCCATACACCACTTGAACATTTTGTTATAGCATTATCTAAGATCAAGAACAAGTTACATTATCCGAGCACAAGAACATATTCCAATTCCCGAGGACAAGAACATATTATATTATCCGAGAACAAAAACATATTCCTATCCCCGAGAACAAAAACATATTCCTATCCCCGAGAACAAGAACAGATTACATTATCTGAGAACCAAAAACATATTGCATTATCCGAGAAGAACATATTACATTACCCGAGAACAAGAACATATTCCAATTCCCGAGAATAAGAACAAATTATATTATCTGAGAACAAGGACATATTCCAATCCCCGAGAATAAGAACAGATTATACTATCCAAGAACAAGAAAAGATTACATTTTCCGGGAAAAAAACATATTCCAATCCCTGAGAACAAGAACAGTTTACATTATCCGAGAACAAAAACATATTCCAATTCCCGAGAACAAGAACAGATTACATTACCTGAGAGCCAGAACAGATTCAAATACCTGGGAATAAGAACAGATATAATTACATGACAACAAGAAAAGATTACATTATCCGAAAACAAGAGCAAGTTTCATTACCCAAAAAAAAACAAGAACAGATTCCAATACCCGATAACAAGAATATATTTCATAACATGAGAACAAGAACAGATTCAATTACCCAAAAACAAGAACAGATTTCATTGCCTGAGAATCAAATCCGATTCCTTTACCCTATTATTTGAAAGCATGAACATATTCTATAACATGAGAAAAATAAGATTCCTTTACCCGAGAATAAAAGCGGATAATATTATCCCATTACCTGAGAACAAGGAAAGATTCAATTATCTGAAAACAAGAACTGTTGTTACTTTGTATGATTTTAGTTACTTTATGTTCTTTGTTGTGTGTAACGGTTTTCCATGGCTGGTCTTTGTCCCTGGATCACATACTTTTGATTACCTTGGCTCCTTTGATTACTCTTTCTGTAGTGACGTCATGTCCATGCCTAATCGTAAAGTACGACGTACGATAAAAGTACTTTTAATTATAGTATGCAATACAATAAAAATACTCCTGGTGATGAATCCATCTAAGTACTTTTAATTATAGTATGCAATACAATAAAAATCTCCTGGTGATGAATCCATCAAGTACTTTTAATTATAGTATGCAATACAATAAAAATACTCCTGCTGATGAATCCATCTAAGTACTTTTAATTATAGTATGCAATACAATAAAAATACTCCTGGTGATGAATCCATCTAAGTACTTCTAATTATAGTATGCAATACAATAAAAATCTCCTGGTGATGAATTTAAGTAGCTTTAATTTTAGTACAGAATACAATTAATGTTAACAAGTTAAACGATCCATTCTCTCTTTCGTTTCAAGTAAAAATTATTATTTAATAAGTCATAAACCAAATCCGTAATTTTAACGTCACCTGAAATATAATAATCTCAAATAAATCAAAAATGCTGGGAACATTAATAGATTATAAAATGATATTTGAAATAAACTTCATTCTGGTGTTATTATTACTTTACAGTCACTATTAAATGCAGTCATACTTGGCGGTATTGACGAAGTCAAAAAACGGACTCGGGAAGGAGCAGACGTGAACTACAAAGGTAGTTTTGTAAGTAGAAAGTATCATAAATAAATTGACTGTTTCTTGATGGGTATACTGTCAAGACTTTCAACAAACCTTTATAATAAACTGTTTATTATCATGGTTAAATGATTTCAATATGAAGTCCACTTCATATAACTAATAATGTTCACTTCATTTTGGATGAACAATAACATCGCTTAGAATTGTTATTTCAACTCTTTCCGTTTTGTTTGGTTCTGTCCAGACAACATATAGTCTGAAGTTGAAGTTGATACATGCAAATGAACCCAATAAAACTATTTCATAACATAACCATATTCACATTATTATTTCATAACAATGTCCTTCATCTGCCGAGACTTCGTTGATGTAAAAATTTTAAAAAATCATCACTTATGAGGGTAAAATAATGATAATAATAATAAAAATAATAATAAAAATACTTGTTAGCAAATGACTATTTTGAGTTTGATCTTCAACCTTTAAAAAACTTTGTCCTTTTCCGTTCAATTTTAAAGTCTTGTGATAAATTGTAGAAATATATATACATATAGGTACATCATCAAGCCAAGTCCCAAATAAATCTGACAAAAAAAAAAACACACACACACAAAAAAAAAAAAAACAAAAACAAAAAAACGAAGGTACTCAATGCTAACAAATTAATTTGATGATGGCATAAACCTTAATTCCGAGCGAAGCATTTAGTAAGTTCTCTTTAAAAAGGTCGACTTCATATCGTTTACCACTTTTACTAAGTTGTAGTTTATTCTTCATTTAAATTCACCTTCCAGGTATAGCTCAAGTAAAGAGTATTGATTTATTTGTATATAACGATTTCTTTCCGATGACGTTAACGGAACATTTTGTACAATGTTAGAAAGTACAATTTAATCATGCGATATTTGAATGATATATGTGACTCACATCATTCTGTTTTTATCTCATTTAATTAGCAATGAAAGACAACCTGTACTTGTTTTGTTTATTTGACGAGAATCTTAACAAATCAAATAATGAGTAATAATTATATTATAATCGACGTCGCACGGACAATTACACTTTGAATTAAAATTAATTTACCATTTGAATGTCACATTACGGTGTTTGAAATGTTTCGAACGACTTGCTCAATCTTATATCCGGAAGATTTTTATCTGTCCTGATACTTTGGTTATATTCGTGGGGTATTTATTTTGAGGTTTTTGTAGGCAGGGTAAAGTCACAAAATCAAGAATTCAAGAAACAATTACATTTGTCAATCAAACAATGTCTTAAATCTCGTACTCGTGTCATGAAGAAGCCATATCGAGCAGTCGACATCCTGTCACCACTGTATTGTCTAACTTAGTGGCTAATCAGTTTTCATGTTGAGGCAACATTAATCCCTGTTTGGGTGAAGTTCATTATTCTCGATTTTTTTTCTACATTTTGCCACCTGTAACGGATGTCGTTAAAGTGCCATTCGGTTAAACCAGGAGTTTACCACCTCTGTTTAAACAGTTATTTCGTCTGGATAACTTCAGCAAAAATGTTTACCTGTAGGAGGGTGTATATTTTTTATTTACATTTACATAGTTGTATATGTTAAATAAAGAACAACAATCAAGGCTTTTTGGAATTGCCATAAATATATATGTATGGAGAAAACTTCCAACTCCATGGTATATGGGGGAAAGGGAATTGGTTATTTAATGGGGAAGTTGGATTTTTCAGTAATAACTTATATGAAAAAATGCATGAAATTAAAGTATAAATAACAGTGTCAATGTAAAGGAAATTGGAAATATGATTTTTATTTTGATAATGTACATTTTATATAATAAATATGCAATTGGGATTTTATGGGGGAGTAGAACTTTTCTATGGGTAATGTGAAAGGGGACACCGGGAAATTGGGGTTGGTTTATGGTGTATTAGGGAAGTTTATACCATTCAAGAACAATATGTATATACATTCAACTCTATAAGATAGTAATTTCAATTGTTTTTTCGTTTGATAGTTAATAGATTGTTGGGGTTTAACGCCCGAGCAGCAATATTTCAGCTATATTCAGGCGATACTTAATAGGAAAGAATATTTACCAATTATAATTTTTTTACAATGCAAAAATGTTTTAAAAATAATTTTGTAAATGTTCTGAGGTAAAAACAAATTAAGGCTATCGACTGATTAAGATTTCAGCCATATGATTCTGTTTTTGTGAGAATTTTAACCAAGATAAACATGAAATTACTTTGAAAGAGTAATCAAGGGAACCAAGGTTATAGCGGTAATCAAAAGAATGTAATCCAGGGACAAAGACCAGACATGGAAAACAGACATACACAACAAAGAACATAAAGTAACTAAAATCATACATACAAAGTAACAAAAGTAAATGAGCAACTCGGACCCCACTAAAAACTGGGAGCATGGACCAGGTGCACCGGTAGGGTAAGCGTCCTCTGCTTTTCTAGAAACACCCGCCGAGTTGCTCATAAAAAGTCAAGTCCGGGGTAGACAAACGAGGAAAACTATGACCCGTTGAATAAATCAGTTTTCATGGTGCTGATGGATACACCATAACGATCCACGAGTTCATGATGACGACCATAAAACTTCTGTAGTGATGACTTCAATCTTGTAGCAACATAACCCTGTTCCAGAAGCCTATTTGTTAGAGTTCTAGCGCGATACAAAAAGTCTGCGTAGTTTCGGCAAGCTCTGGCATAACGTATGAGTTGTGATATGAAAACTCCATACGCAGGTGCTGAAGGGATGTTGCCACAGATGAAAGGAAAGTTGACAATTCTGAATGAAAAGTCATCAAGTTTGTCGTAAAGTTTGGTCAATAGTTTTCCTTTACCATCGATTTTCTAAGTGTAGGTCAAGATATGAGGCTGACCTTACAGTGTCTGTAGTATCCTTTTTCTCAAGTTCTTTTGGGTAGATGCGATGTATCAAATCCCCGAAATTAAGATTGTTTAAAGATAACACGTCATCTATATAGCGGAAACTGAGATTGAAGGATCTAGCCAAACGATATTCTTTCTTTCTGATCAGATCAGCTATAAAGTCAGCCTCATAAGAGTGAAGGAATAGGTCAGCTAGTAAAGGAGCACAATTTGTTCCCATTGGAACGCTGGTCAAATATGTTGTCGATTAAAAATTCCAGCATTTTGTAAACATCTTCCTTTGTATATTTGGAAGATGATTTGGAATTATTTCTTACAAAGTATGAGGAATCTCTACCAAGAACTATATATTTGTCTCTAGGTGTACCATCTTTTTTGGAAAAACAACAATGTATAATGTTTTTAAGTCGGGATTTTAACAGAGTATGGGGAATAGAAGTATACAGTGTTGAAAAATCATAGGTTTTAATGCTATTATATTCAGATAATAGTCTTGAACTGATTGTCTCCAAAAGATCTTTTGAATTTTTCAGGATCCACATTGAATTAATATCACTACGGGAGTAACAAGTGTTGTGGTAGGACTGTAGACCCTCTTTGACAGTTGTGAGTATAGAAGTTAAAAGTTTTGAAAGAGGTTTGGTGGTACATTTTGCAGATCCAGCTATGAAACGTTGTTTGTATGGATTCTTTTGAAGTTTAGGAATCCAGTACATAGACGGTAAATCACAATCATCGTCCTTGGTAGAGAGACCAAAAGAGGATAGCACAGATTTATGGTTTTCCACAATCTCTTCTTTGGAAAGAGTGGTAGCAGTATAGGTCTTATCACTGCTATTATTTTCTATGTCTACCTCTGATA